>CM031240.1:609845885-610224529 GCA_018340775.1 Taxus wallichiana var. yunnanensis
AAGTATTGTGTTCTTATTTTTGGACTCATATATTGTTTTCCCAACATTCTTTTCGCTATTGTGGCTCACAAATATGAGGTTGTACCTCATCCAAATACTAAAAATATTATTAAATTTTTTATTTGCATAATCAAATGTAGCTTGTTGTGTAACATTTGTTACAGATCTTGTTAATGTACTAGAAACAATGGACCATAGATTTTCAAAATCAAGTTGTGCATAAATTTTTGTTTTCCATGTTGGGTAATTATCAGAACATAAAAGTTGAGAATCTGGAAAAATAATTTTGGTGCTATAATTGTGGCCATTGTGAAGACTGATAAATAGTAGAAGAAAAATTGAACACTTTTCCCCCTTAAAACATGCACAACCCCCCCAAAAAAAAAAAAAAATTATTTAGTTTGGGATCCTTTTCAGCCATGTATAATGAATTTTTGCACTATTGGCCCTGTTAAAAATTTGGCTCTATGGCCGATTTGTAAAAATAAAATTTTGGACTCTTTGGCCTCTTTTCAAGTACAAAAAAACCTCTAATTTTTGTAATTTTTACAAGACAAATCTTATTAAAAGCTAGACCAATACGTAGAGCTCACAAAAACACACACTTTCAAAAAAATGGCACCTCAATCTGAGGTACTAGTTGAAAGTTATGACTTGTTTAAATTTTGATTTCAATATCTTTCTAGGCCCCTTTCCAAATATGGAAAAGAAATTTATTTCCTTTGAATTTTTTTCGTAAAATCCAAAAATGGAAAAAATATTTAGAAAACACCAATGCAGATTAGGGCTTATGTGGCTCAACCTAGTACATTTTATGGCACAACTACAGTTTGACCAATTTTCCTAAGCATTATAATAAACCTTGGCCACCTTTTTATTATTTATTTTCTCCTTCTTTGGCTTCACACATGTATATTACTGGGATGCATTTTTTTATATTTCCCCTAAGCTTTGGACGCTAAATATTTTACAGGCAACATTGAATTTATTGCTTCCTCTGCAGATAAGGCTTTGCAATGGCTTTGTTTTATTTTTTTGTAGGAATGTATTCTTCTTCTCTTGAATGCTCTTGATTTGTGAATGCAATCTCCAGGTTGATTGGAGGCTTCGAGAGGTCTCTTTGGACAGAGATATTCTCACAAGCACATAGAATTCTCTTTCTTGATATATATAAAGATAGAGTATAGAGAAGAGGAAGGAGAAGTTATGTGGGGATATCAAAATCTTGGATTCCCACAATACAAAAATATTGTATATATTTTTTTAAATGCTTCCAATTTAAAAATAATAATTGTAGGTACAGGTAAACATTTTTATTAAAAAAATAGAGAATGAAACAATGTCACCTTTTACAACAGAGTTGCATCTAGGTCTGCAAGGGCCTATGATTGCACTCTAGGTGTTCTTCAACTATAAATCAATCTGTGAACTAGGGTGTGGATTTGGGTAGGGGATGTGAAATGGCTGGGGGCATCTATGGCTCCTCCAAGCTCTGAAATTTCTCCGGTATCCCTAAACTTCCCTAAAACTTCCTACACTCTCCCTAGATCAAAATATTGCTCTGATACCAAATCTTGACAATGAATACTTGAAAATAATATTTGACATAGAAGTTTTACATAGAAACAAGATGGTGCTTGTGTATTTTATTAATATCAAAATCAAGAATTACAATCAAAAGAGAGAGTTACAATATTTATAGATATTGGAAAGCTTCTATCTCTTCCACAATATATGAAACAATATCAATTAAACTAAGTAAAATGTAGGAATATCTTATTGCCCCTAACTTCCCCTATTTCCCCTCATGGAAATCATTTAGGAACAAAATATGCAAGATAGCACATGATCCCACAAACCAAGGGATAAGACAACTAAAAGACAACTCACTAATAATTGACTTTATCTAGGCTAACTTAAGTAATTAAAAAATTACTTTATTACAATATCACTTTAGCTCATATGATGAATTAAGTGTTAGTTTATTTCCAACATCTATTATTGAAAATTCCCATCTTTCTAGGCCCTTATGCCCCACAATTTCATCTCAAATGAACCTAATCATATCTTCTTTCTCAATTCAATGATAATAAATAATAAAAAGATCCCCTAGTATTTGTAATGAATATTTTTCTACCAAAATAAAATGATCAATTTGAACATAGGAAGCCAATAATGTTTTGTAAAATTGGAATGCAATATAAGAGCACTACAAAGTTAGATAAGAAATAACATATAATTGTCTAGAATCAGTACAAATTAGGCCTCATTAGCATGTTTCTATATTTTCATAGTATCCCACTCTTCTTATTGCACCCCATTCTTGATAAATTTATCAAAAAAATCCTAATCTCATTCTTCTATTATTGGAAGGTTTTGATACCCAAATTTATCATTGATTTGTTTCGACAATTTATGTTTTAATATTTTTAGGTATCATAGATTTTTGAAATTGAGTCACAATTAGGTCGTGTCCTTCTATTTGAATTTGACATGGTTCTCGAAAACACCTACACCATCATTGTAGTTGGTAAACAAATATAGAGTTGTAAATGTCTTATAAGCTTATCTATAAGTTTAGACCAATTCGTGTATCATATGAAGAACCTTTTCAGAGACTCATTTGGGAGACTAAGACATGTTTTATGGATTTTAATAAATTTTACGTGTGTGCATGTGTGCGTGCGTGCATGCGTGCGTGCGTGTGTGCATGCATACATGTGTGCATGCCTGTATGCGTGCCTGCATATGTGGTGGGAGACAAAATATATGTTTTGTAAGTAATGATACCTTGAAAAGATTCCTCAACATACCATTAGTCCCCATTAATCCTATCAACTCATATATAGGTAGATATTCATGAAATATTTTCCATTAGATCAATTGCTACAAGGATAATGGTCTCGTGGGATATGTCATGACTCGTAAGGTTTTCGACATCATAAATAGCATCATGAAAATTTTTGGTAAGAACTACACTAAAATTCATGGCATTGTTTTGCAATAAATAAGTGTATGTAAGACTTGAATAGATTTGGTGTAACATTTTACGTAATGGCGATGGTTTCATGAGGTTTTTGCAAGTGTGGTTTCTTCAACTTTGGCTGCAGAATTCCTAGAAGCTAACAGTAAATCAACTAATCTTCAGCCAACGTGGCATGTAGAAGCCAAAATAGGTTCTTACATAGGATTTGGTGTTTGGGCAGATGTTTTTAAGGTACCTCCTGAAAAACATGTGGGTCCACAATCCTCTGCATCTTTGTAGAACATATCATTATTTAAAATCACAAAATATAAGGAGGGTGTGACCCACATCCATGTGCCTGATGGATGTCTACATTGAGCAATAGAGAAAATGAATCTTGCCCTTGTTGGTAAGTTCTTGGGTGCTAGACCCAATATTGATATCATCAGAAAGTGGGCCATGTGTCACTTGGAAACCAAAAGGAGATTTGGTTATCACAACCATGGAAAAAGGTTTCTTTCTAGTCCATTTCAATCAGCAAGCTGATCTAGAATCAGTATTACTAGGGTGGACCCTGGTGTATTGGTAACAT
The DNA here is from genome assembly GCA_018340775.1 of Taxus wallichiana var. yunnanensis. Lineage (NCBI taxonomy): Eukaryota > Viridiplantae > Streptophyta > Pinopsida > Cupressales > Taxaceae > Taxus > Taxus wallichiana. The sequence goes on from CM031240.1 coordinate 609,849,443, forward strand.
GGGGCTCTTCTTGAAAAGATGGTACCTAGGATTTAACCCTAATACTAAAAATATACATACTATTCCTATTTGGTGCAGGCTTCCAGGACTACCCTTACATTATTGGGATGATGAGATCTTACTTCATATTGCAAGATTGATTAGTTCTCCAGTAGGAATAGATGGGCCTACTAAGAATAGATCTAGACTAGCCTTTGCTAGATTTTTCATCTCTTCTAAAATGGAGAAAGAATTTCCCGAATACATCATCCTTCAATCAAAATTTGGTTCATGGCAAAACCAATAGAATATGAAGCTTTTCATCTAAGATTCAAAAATGTCATAAAATTGGACATTTTTCCAAGAAATTCCTAGAGGATAAGAAGCATATGGGTGAAAAATCCCATGGTTCTTTGAGGGAAAATGAAAAAGAAGCCTAAGGATACCGGAAAAATAAATTTACCTGAAAATATAGAGAATGTTGCAAATCAAGGAAATTTCATGTAAAGAAGGTGTGAATCCCGAAAGAAAAGGATAAATAGAATGAAAGCAACTTTATTCCAAAAATATGAAAAATAAAAGGAACAAAAAGGGATTCAAGGCCATAATAAGGCGTGACCACCAATTTGTAGGAAGTTTTGAGGCCAAAAATTCCTTCTATAAGGAGGAAGAAGAGATCGATCCAAAAACTTTAAAAATTAACATGGAAGTGGATGAAGTAAATGAAAAAGTTTACATTCATCTAACAGTCTCAAATCAGGAGAAGGTGGAGGAATTGTTTGTTGATCAATCGATTTCTTCTCCTCATGAACAACATAAGGAACCAATGAAAAGAACAATCTAACAGCAAACATAGGGCAAGAGATAAAGCTTCATGCTAAAATAAAGGATTTATTGGACTTCATTCTAAAATATCTAAATGAAGACAAAGGGTATTTGGGATTGGATGAGTTCATGAATGAGGAATATCCTATAGGATCTCCTGTAGCTGAAAAGCTTGTAATAACATAGCTATAGGATTATGAATATGGGAAAGAGGAAGGGGAGATTACCCAATATTTCTCAAATATACTCACTGATTGTGAGAATGATTTGAATAATGGATTCATTGAAGTTAAAAAAGATAAGAATGAAAGGCTTTGAAAAGATACCTGAATCTTTGTATAGTGATAAAAAGAAAAAAGGATAATTGGGAAGCCTCCACTTCAAGGATCACTAGATCATTTGCTAAAAGGGTGGTAGATATTGGAGCTAATAGTAAAAAAGGAAGGCCTTCAAAAAATGAATTAAGGAAGAAAGAGACTGAGAAAGAAATTGCAGATGGAACTCAAAGTCTATTGAGTCATCTGAAAACTATTTCCCCCAAACTGTTTAGATGAAAATTATTTCTTGGAATGTCAAGAGGAATAAATGGAGGTCCTAAGAAAAGAATGCTTAAGGAGATTAGAATATCCAATAGACCTAACATTATCTTGATTCAAGAAACTAAAATGAAGACTAAAACTATGGAAGAATGCAAAAATAACTTTTGGGAGAATTCTAATTTCACTGTTGTGGATTCACAAGGGGCATCAGGAGGTTTAGCAATTTTTGGGACAAAAATTTGTTCAAGGTAATGTGATTTTAGCTTCTCATAATCATCTAGCTATAAAATTTTATAATTTGGAGAATAATTTATTATAGATCCTTTCCAATATTTATGCTCCCAATACTATTGTTGGTCGTAGAAAATTATGGGAAGAATTAATTTGTTTTAGAAATAGTTTTCAGAATTATAATTGGTTGGTCATGGGGGATTTTAATACCCCCTTGAACCCCAGGGAAAATATGGAGGTAACTCTTATTTCTCTGTCAGCATGGGTGATTTTGTTGAGTTTGTGTCTTCCCTTAACCTCATGGACATTGAGCTACATGGTAATCAATTCACTTGGTCTAACAGAAGGATTGGTGAGAGTTTGATACATGTTAGATTAGACAAAGCTCTTATCTCTGCTAATTGGATTTTAAGTCATAATTTTCATCTCTCTCATTAGAACTGGCTCAGATCATAATCCTATTGCTCTTAGTATTTTCAATTGGTCCAAACCTTCGCATTGTTCATTCAAATTTGAAAAAATGTGGTTGGAGCATGAGGATATTTTGGATAGGATTAAGGATTGGTGGCTTTGGGATGGTGAAGAGATGGCTCAATTGAAGCTTCTTTAGAAGTTAAAAAATGTTAAACATCATATTAAGACCCGGAATAAAGAAGATTTTGGTAATATTTTTGAGGAGAAAAGAGATGTAAAGCGAAGCTTGAAGAGCTTGAACTTAAATTCTCACTACATGGTATGAATTATGAATATCATCAACTGGAAAAGAAATTAATTTCTAATTTACATAATTTAAACAGTAGAGAGGAAACCTTTTGGAGAATGAAATCTAGGGATCTTTGGTTGAAAGATTGGGATAGGGACACTAAGTTTTTTCATATGACCACCCTTAAACACAGAGCTTGTAATAGAATATCTAAGAGGTTACTAAAGGGAATGGTAGTATTACAAAGGATCAAAATGATATAAAATCTAAAGCCTTAAAATTTTATGAGAATTTGTTGATGGAGAGTAATTCTTGTAATGAGGAAGCAACTTCTTTTCTTCTTGATTCCATTCTCAAGAAACATTATTCCTGAGGAGAGATTCATAAGTCTTACTAAACCTGTCACCATTAAAGAGTTTAAAAAGGCATTTTTGCATTAGAAGGAGAAAAGGCACCTGGACCTGATGGCTTTTTGGATAACTTCTTTCAAAAATATTGGACATATGCTCAGAAGATTTGTTGAAGGTTGTAAATGAGTTCTATAGGACTGGAAACTTAATCAAAGAGTTGAATACAACTCACATTGTGCTAGCACCAAAGAAGATGGATGCAAAATATTTCAAGGACTTTAGACCCATCAACCTGGTAAATGTGATTTATAGAATCTTTACCAAAATTTTAGCTACTAGATTGCAACCTTTACTTGCTGAACTTATTTCTCAACAGAAAAGTGGATTCATAAAAGGTAGGATTATTCAACATGGGGTAATCATGGTTCATGAAACTATCCATTCAATGTATTAAAGTAGAAAATCTGGGATGGCAATAAAATTGGACATGCATAAGGCTTTTGATAGAGTGTCTTGGAAATTTTTAGATAAGGTTCTAACCAAATTTAGTTTCTAGAATAAATTTAGAAAAATCATACAAGCATGCATTTCTTCTTCTAGATTTTTAGTGGTGGTTAATGGTGAGCTAGTGGGTTTTTTTCTAGTAGTAGAGGTATAAGACAAGGGGATCCTATATCCCCCTTAATTTTTATCATTATGGTAGACATTATTAGTATATATATAACCAAGGCTATGAATAGTGGCATGATAAAAGGATTTAAACCTACTTGTACCAATAAAACTACTTCACATCAACAATTTGTTGATGATACTATTCTTCTTCTGATGGCCTCCATTCTTGAAGAAAAATATATAAAAACTATTCTTAGATTCTATGAAGTAGCTTATAGTTAGAAGGAAACCTTTGAAAAAACTTGATGTATTTTTCAATACTCCTTTTGATAGGAAAAAAATAATTGCACTCATTTTGGGGTGTAAAATCAGCTCATTACCAACAACTTATTTAGGGCTTCCCTTGAGCACTACTAAAGTTTATAATGTTTTTTAGAATGAATTTTGGATAGATCTCAGAAAAAAATTGGCTAGATGGAAAGGAGCTATTCTCTCCATTGCTAGAGAGTGCTTATTAATCAAAAGCACACTACTGAGAATTTGCTTGAATATATTATGTCAATGTACAACATTCCAGAAATAGTTGTGGATAGTGTTGATAGAATTAGAAAACATTTTCTATGGAATGGTACTAAGGAAATATTTATATACCATTTAGTAGCTTGGGATCAGGTTCATATTCCAAAAATATTTGACGTTTGGGGATAAAGAATATCAAAAAAATGAATGTTGCTCTAATCGCCAAACTTGGCTAGAGAGTAGTGAAGGAAAAAAACCTTAGAATAAGCTTATTAGAATAAAATACTTATCTCAAAAATAATATTTCTTTCCTTTTTATCAACAACTTCCCAATGGATCCATATTCTAGAACAACTTGCTTCAAATCAGGCATATTCTTGTTAAGGGTTGTAGATGGAAACTTGGTAATGGGAAGGATATTAATTTTTGGCATGATACCTAGACTAAATTCAGATTGAATGATACTTTTGGCTCCATAAAATATAGTCTAATTAAAAATTATGGTAATAAAGTCAAAGACTACATTGAGTGGGTGACTAGAATAAAAGGAATTGGAAGAAGCTCAAAGTAGAAATGGAAAATCTGCAACTGTGGTAGGTTCTCTCTCAAAATCAAATTTATCTCATTCCTATTAATCAAAAGTACAAAAATATGAGCTCATATGGGTGGACTCTTTTTATGGGGATTATTATGTAAATTCGGGATACAATACTTTTTTATGATCACCAAAGTGATATAAAGTGGAACAAACTTTGGATGCCTGAATTAACCCCAAAAGTCAATTTTTTTATGTGGCTTGTTCTAAAAGGTAAGATTCTCACTTGTGATAATATTATTAGAAAGGTTTTATTATGCCTAATAGATTTTGCATGTGTAAAAATAAGGATGAAGACATCAAGCATATTTTCTTGCATTGTGAGTATGCTTCCAAGGTTTGGAGTCTTATCTTTGCAAACTTCAATATGTATTGGACTCTTCCTCATAATTTTTATAGACATGGGAGAAATGGGATCCACCATATAAAAATTGCATGATAAGGAGATTATGGAATCTGGTTCTTCCTCATACCATATGGAGATTGTGGAAAGCAAGAAATGATGTTATCTTCAGATACAAACATTCTTAAAGAAATTTTCATTAATGTCAAGGATAACATTGAAAGGTTTAGGCCTCCAAAAATATATTATATCCCAAGGAAGAGGAACACATTCTTGTTTCTTGGAGGATTGATACTGACAAAATTTAGAATAAGAATAACAACAACATTGACAGATCTTCAATGCATTGGATTCAGCCACCCACCTCATGGTATAAATTGAATTTTGATGGAGCTTCCAAAGGAAATATTGGAGCTTCAAGAGGAGGTGGGGTGATCGAGATCATAGAGGATGTTTTGTTTCTGCTTTTGTAGGAAATATGGGTCATCAGACAAATCATTATGTTGAAGCTCTGGCAACATTATGGGGATAAGGCTTGTAAGAGATTGTAATATTTCAAATATTATAATTGAAGGAGATTCTTTAAACATTATAAATATCTTAAATCAAAATCAACCTCCTAGTTGGACCATTAGATATTTTATATATGAAGCTATTGAGATTTGTAAAGATTTTCATAATTGCAAGATCATACATTCCTATCGTGAAGGTAATAAAGTGGCGGACAGTTTGGCAAACTATGGAGTTAGTAACAACATGCAAAATTGGTTTAGTGGTGACCCTCTCCCGGCCAAGGTACATAATGACATCATCAAAGATAAGTATGGTATTCAAAATAATCATTAAAAAATCCCCTCTCTGATGGGAAAGTAATTATTAACTTCGCATGTAGGGTTAATAATTACATCAAGATTTCACACACTTTCTGGGTATATAGTTGTAGAGGCGGTTGAGGAAAGGCAGATATTGGAATAAAAATTTAGTGTTGGGAACCAAGGAAGAAATAACAATAGAATGGGTGGGCCTCCTTTCAAAACAAATCCTATTCATGACCCTGACTAGAAGAACGATGAGCTCCTATGGAAGTATCTTCAAATGGGTGGGGTTTCGAATCTCATTGAAAAAATACAGGGCCATGACCAAGATATCTCGGTTCAATTCACGAATGGATGGAAAAAAGAGCAGTTGAATATGGAGATATTAACATCAAAATCACTTGAAGATCTCATTTCTCAAGTCATGGGATTGAGCTTAGATGGGGAAAAATTCTTCAACAAACATGTCAACATGAATGTGGAAGCTAAGAAATTCCTTGATGAAGGAGAAAATCTTGAGTATGTTTTGGCTGGTATAAAAGTGTCTTCTATTCCAGAGCCATTTGCTGAAATTTCACAAATGATGGTTAGGTATGTCACTCTTGAGGGTAGATATGTGATGATTCCTTTTAAGAATTTTGTCTTCCTTAATCATTTTAGGAGGAATTTAACTGTTAATTTCCCACATTACCTTTTAAACTCGCTCAAACATTCTATTCTTGAATTCCATAATCATACCCGTGTTGTCCCCTCCACCAAGGTCTAATTTTGTTGATCCATCATCATTGTCTTTCACACTCCTCGCTTTGTCCTCACCATCCCTATAGCCCCCTTTTCTAGATCCCATTAACCCCATATCTGCTTCCACTAGCCATAAAAGAAAAAAGAACCCCATGTACCCCTCTCAGAGGGTTCTTCAGAGTAATAAAGAGATTGAGTCAGCCAAGAACCTGCTCCATATCAGCAATCCAGTTGAAGACACTGCTACAGAAAAAGAGGAAGGGTTGCTTAGTAGGATTGACAAGTTGGAAAGGGAGGTTTTGGAACTCAAAGATGAACTCAAGCAGGTTGGTAAAAGTGTAGGTAAAAGGAAGATGCATGTTGAACTTGCTATGGATAATGAGCAAGTTGAGAATTTTTTCAAGAAACTCCATTCTCTTGATAATAGGATGGGAAATGCTAAAGGGTGACATGATTTTACCATCTCCATTCTTAAATCCATCTACAACTTTCTTGAAAAACATGTCAAAAGTTTTTTATTCTCAGTGACATTCTTATGGCTATTTGGGAGTCCAACAGTGCAAGGGACCTGGTTCTTTCTCAATTAGACAAGACAGATACCTCCCATATCACTGCCATTACACTTTTCAGCTCTTTGCAGAAATTCAAGAGGAAGATTAATAAAGCAATTAAATAGATCCACCTCCAGTTTTTGTTGTGTTGCTATCAGGAAGATGCTTTCTTGTTGTTATGATGCTATGTTGTCTTTGTTTTGCTCCTTTTATAGTTATCGGTTAAACTATAGTTTCTCCTCATGTACTTCATGGATTTTGATCCTTTTTTTTTTTTTTTACTATATCTAGCTTTTGAGCCTTATTGTAAAGGGATTTAGTCCCTTTTATCTTTAGACTATTTTAACTACTATCTCTAGCTTTTGAGCCTTTTTTGTAAACAAGGTATAGTCCTTTTAAAAACTATTTATCCTTAGTAAAAAAATACTTGAGTAGATTTGTAATACCTTGACATACGTATAGGGTTGCCCAACATTTAATAAGTCCTTATTAAATAAAAAAGTGGATGTATGATTTCTCATCATCCCAGGTGATCCTCCATCACATCCCATGTTTTGCATCAAATATTATGATGTGTTTAAGATTCATTAAGAAAATTATTTAAGGATGTCATTTATCATATGCTTGAATGTCCTAGGTGCATTAGTCAAAATAAAGGGACTAACCAATCACATGATTCAACCCTAATTTGGATAATTAAATAAACAAGGGACAACAACACTTCTAATTGGTGGGATAAATACATATGGTTTGAATCCAATTTTAGGTAGTTCTATGAAGAAGACAAATGGGTACCTCAACCCAAATTGGTGACCCTTTTTACCGTCCATTTTCAAAGAGATATGGTTTCAAGGAGAAAGGAATAAATTTGAGAAACTATACACATATTTTCAATCCCAAATAATGCAAAGAGTTACATGAATTAATTATAAGGGGTTTCATAGTCATATATTTATTTGACATAATAATGAGAAAATTATATACAAGCGAGGAAAAATGCAACTAATAGTTATTCCCTTTCTAGCCAATTTGGTCCCTTATGGGTATTTTTGCTAGAGTAGAAAAAGATCCAATTTTGGAGAAAAAACATCTATATCAATATTATTTCCCATTTCTCATGGTTTCATCTTCATATAATCCATAAAAGTACAAATAAATCTACATTCATTAACTTTTTTATTTTAATATGTTTAGCATGTTCCATAATTAATCATATGTCTTAATCGTCTATTTTATATTCAAGTATGTATATGAATTCTGATTAAGAAAATAATGGAAATAAATACCTAAATCTGATTGCTATGTAGCAATAAATAATAAACAATTAAGTGTAAAATAGACCCAAGCAAATTAAGAAATTAAGTATTGAAACCCTAGTTGCAAAGAGGAGATAAGATGACTTAGTTGTTTCACAATTAATGATGAGTTATGTTGAAGTGATGGCCGGATAAACAAAGATGAAAAAGTTTCACATAGATTCTCATAAAAATGTGTGAACTCACAATATATCTAGGTTGTGGATCCCGAAGAGGGTTAGTGGTCCTTGTAGACACTCTGGACCTATTTCTACGCACATGTGTCTATCAAAAATCTCATAAAACCAACTTTGACAGACACAAGGTGTTTACTTTCCTTATCCTTTGGTCACTAGTATGTCACACAATGATCGATGATGTCAATGGTAACCTTTGCAATGAAATATTGACCTACAAAACCCTCAATAGTGCATCAAATCCCAAAAAGAAAAGAATACAAATGATGGGTTGGACTATCCTCAGTTATCAAATGAGTGAACTTGTGGATCGAGCATTACACTACATTTAAGATCTAATGTAGTTCTATGTGTGTGTGTGCATGCGGAATTTTTCCTAGTTAGCTCTTGTGCGTGTCATACACCGATAAAGCAAGAAAATAACTATATGTAATAGATGTAAATAGATGTGTGTATGGAATAGAATGAACTTCCCCTCCTATGAAGTGTATGTAGAATAATGCATTCCCTTTCCCTTGAATGGATGTTTGAATGCTCTTTAATAGCCTTTGGATGCAACCTTAGGTGGTGATATCTAATGCTTAGTGTTTGGTCCTTTATTATGATCAAATACTTTATATTTATATGATTCCCTTTCTTGAATTTTGTAATTAACCCCGAAAAGGATGACTACCAAAAATTTAAGATGCTCAAACGGCTATAAAGGACCCAAAAGATGTGAGTAAAGTACAAAGAGGTTAGGGGCATCTAGAGTTTGTGTCCTAGTTGGGCACCGGTATCCAAACTTGATGAAATCAAGGGTTGGCGGTCGAACCGAGAAAGAAGGTGTGAAATAAAAAAGTGGACACATAACGAAAAGCAAAGATGGCTAAAGACATGGGATAATTAGTACCTTTCTTACTTAGGAATCATATGAATATTAGTATGCAATCAAGACTCTATAATTACCCAAAGTGCATGATTTTATGTCTACATTTCCCCCCACTTTATGTTGTTGAGAAAATTGTCAATAACATAAATAAGATAAGAGATGTGTACCTGATAACCATGTAGATCGATGGAAAAAGTATTCCAAGAGACAAGGAAAAGCGTGGGATGATAAAAATGTGAAGCATGGAAACTAAAGAGGAGAAAGTGGGAAAAGTGATGATGATGATGACCCTAGGAGGGAATACATGTGTAGATGTCGATTTTGTACATGTTGTTGATGTTTTTGCTGATGTGATTGGTTTTGTTGAAGTTGTTGATGTAGGATAATTTTTATGTTATTGTTGTAGGATGATTTTGACTACCGCTTCCCTTAAGGACGGACCTGCAAAAGAGAAGAATGAACACGTAGCCACATGTGCGTGTATATGAGTAAAATGTGTAAACAAGATGTAAGAAATTATGTAAAATGTGAAAAAAGGAATATGTGAACCTGATTCATGATGAGAAAAGAGTGTAGAAAGGATCCCAAGACTATGTATAAGAATGATTTTTTTGGGAAACTCACGCGCTTATGCTAGCTACAAATTTTTTGGGTGATCTCATGCCAAGAACTGGAAGAAGTGTAGGGAGAAAAGTATGGTGTCATCCTCCAACCTTTACTCGCTTCTGAAATGTAGAACACTACCGTAGATGGTGCATAAAAATTTGATCTAGATCAACCAATTCCAATCCAATGTGAAAGAATAAAATATTGTATAGTGTGTATGTCGAGTGCTAAGGATCGCGTGCCTGTAAAATCTATTGTGTGAAGTGTTGTAGACTATGTTGCACTAAAAGATGCTATGTAACTTCCCCGGTCACAGGAAACTTAGAAGGGTTAGGGGCACCCGTGTGCTACTATATGGGTCTGGGTGATGGTTTATGTACTATGTTAAGGACCCAAGTATTATTATGAGCCCTATCTCGTGGACTCGATAAATGTGTTGTACTGGTATTGTGTTGTACTAAAGTGTATCTATAAACTATTGTATGGGGTGATTGATTCACCCAGATGATGTCCCCCTCATTTGGGGTGCATGCAATGTTATTAAGTATTATGTGGCCCAAGGAGGACTGACCTCTGTGTTGAAAGTGATGTTGTGCAAGGGGAGGGAATTTTCTTGGTAGAAACCAATGAACATGCGAGAAATTGGCTAGAAACAAGGTTTTAGTGCAAGAAAAGATAAACATGCATGTATAATACAATATGTAGGCTAATAATACAATGTGTAAGCTAAGACTCAAGAAGAAAAAGTAAACCATGAAAAGTGGGTTGCAATCATGGGACATCACTCACGATGTCACAAGACAATCAAGGCCAACTAGGGTGAAAGTGTACAAGTGTGCACATAAGACAAAGGGAAAAATTCCACAAAAATGGCATAAATTAACAAGCACAGGTAGACAATAGAAAGTAATGTAATAGATAACCATGGAAGCCAATAGACCTATAATACAAATATTTCACATGAAGCACCCATTAGCATGTTAGGTAGATATAAAATATGTCAAAGCATGTATAATTTGATATATTAGTGTGTTATGAAAAATTAAACAATAACACCTATAGTGTGTATTAAATCGGATGCCCCATGAGCCATTGTGGGGCTGGTATGAGGTATCGCTCTAAACATCCATGTTACATGTAAAGATGTGTGTAAATCCTGCGATCACTACTAGAAGGCAAGTGAACATGAATGTGAGTATAAAAATATAATGACATATAATATATCTAACTAGCATGTGTAATAGAGTGTACATCTAATGAGTAAATGCAAGAAATACTAAATGCAACCAAGATATACAATTATTTTTGGATGTGATGGAATGAAATGCAGTGTGAGTTTGATAGTAGTCACGTTCCCCAGTGAATGTGAATGAGTATGCATGTGATTAGGTTCATTTATAATGCCCCCTCAACATCCTAGAATGAACCGTATAGCAACAAGTGTGTCATCATGAAATGTTATGAATGTGTGGGCTAGAAATATATGATCAAGAAAAATACATTGTAGAGAATGTATGAGTGAGTGGATGTGGTAGGGTTCATTTTGGATGTAACCCTTAGTGTCAAGTATGCACCACGCGAATTATAGTACATCATAGGAAATGAGCATGGTGCATGAAATTATATGTGAGGAATGTTGGAATTACAAGGTATTGAGAGGGGTTTAAATCAGTCCTACAATGATTTTTATTTCATTTACCACAACATACATTCATTAATTAGATTTTACATACAACATTCATAACCATGCGTGGTTATTAAGATATGTAACATCAATCACAAGAGAAAAAAAAATATTCAACAAAATAAAACCATATATAGGTGGGAAACCCTCATGGGGAATAAAACCCACTGAAACTCTTCTTATATTACACAAATCAAATATATATAGTGAAGCACCAACTTCTAAAGGAGCACCAAACCCTAGTTTAATAGATCACCAAGTCCACAAGGAGGCTACAACCCCTAGGATGAATAAGAACCAATCAATCCTCTTAAATATGTTTTATCTCTAATTTTTCTACCACCACAACTGATGGAGATCACTTATTCATCTCACAAACCCTAACGCATACCCTAGGTCTTCAAATTCGCTCTTTCTTCTCCTTTCTCAACTTATCTTTCCTCTAAACTCTTACAAACATGTTGTATAACTCTCCTCAACCAGAAGCACATCCGATAAGACTTAAAATCCTACCTTTATACCCGATAAACACTCTCCTCTAGGTCACACTTCTCCCCATGCAAGACTAACTCACCAAATGAGCTCAAAAGTCACTTTTATATGCATTTATTCTCTCTAACCCAAAGGAGGTCGGTACCATATGAAAAATTTGACCCATACATCATTATAAAATTTAATTACATTCATTACATATTTCAAATACGACCCATATAGGTCGGTCTAGCCAAAAACCATCATCCATGCACTAAAAATCCTCAAAACCCTTGCATTGAAATGAAAAAAATCTCCTAATCCCAAAACTATTTTTATTCATTCTCTAAAAATAACCAAACATGTTTAAAATAACATTTAAACATCATAAATGGTCTCAATTATCATTAACCAATCAAATTATTTCATTTAATGGGCCCAATGGCTCATTGCCTTCACAAAACACTTGTTTCTAGCACCATGTCTTCACATTTCATCTTCAAGGTCACCAAATAGAATGGAATGTGACAATTACCTCTATTTCTATTCTTTGATTCCTAGATGAGAACGAGCATATACCCATTAAATACAAGATAAAAATGTTTGTTTATATAAGAATGAACATATGCCCATTTTGTTTATGTGTATTTTTATTCTATGATTATTATATGAGAATGGGCATATGCCCTTTCAATACAAGATAAAAAATGTTTGTTTGTATGAGAATGGACATATGCCCATTTTGTCCATGTGTATTACAACAATCATTTTATTTTTCGTAATGTAAAATATTAATTGAAATTTATAGGTATTATTAAATGATACAATATTATTTCTTGTATTTAATTATTAGTATTATTAATTAATGTTGTTTATTAATTAATTTTGATTAGTCCTAATATGATATGTTAAATACATATTCTTTGATTTCTAATTTTTTGATGATTAAAGTTTAAATATTTTTATGGGCCCATTCTAAGCATTATAATTAATGAAGCATTATAAGTAATGAAGCATTATAAATATTAATGGAGTTTATGTGGTTAATTAGTTTTATAAAGTTTTACTATATTTTTTATAATTATTTTAAAAATGCACAATAATTAATTAAGCATTAAAAATAATGGCGATTAAGTTGTTAATTATGTTTATAAAGTTTAATTATATTTTTATAATATTATTTAATTATTGTAAAATTATTTTTATTCATTTGATAATATAATTAGATGGCATTTTAATATAATAATTGAATTTTATTAGTAATATTAATTCTTGTAGTTAATATTAATTGATAGGATATTTTTTGAAATTAATTATAATATTATTGATCAATTATTTAAATTACACTAATACTAATTAATTATAATATCAATCATTAATGTTATTACTATTAATTTGGCATAGCGAGACCATTAATTTGCAAATAAATTGTTTACCACCTTTTATTAAATGAAGGTACTTGTTTGTCAAACACGTCTTCGAGCACCCGTTAGAGGGAAATTGGCAAAATTAATGGAAATTAATTCAAGGGAGAGAGAATGACGGTGGTTACTATTTTTGATGATGGTAGAGATCTTGGGAATTGAATTTGCAAGGTTAATTGCGGTTGGTGAAGCTATCTCTCTTTTGTTCATCCTTTCCGCTTTCTTTTTCATCCAATTTCAGATTTTTTCATCCTTCCACTCTAGGCTACCTGTATTTCGGTTATACCATTTCATTCGAGAAGTAGAAGATTTGAAGAATATTTCAGAGATATTGTTTGTTCTCTCCGCTAATTTTTTTTACCCTTTCCACTTTGGGCTCCCTCTATTTCGTTAGACCATTTCAGATTTCAAAGTACAATATTTGAAGAAAATTTTAGGCATGAATTATTCTAACTCTTCTCTGATTGAATTATTATGAGATGAAGAATATGATTTGGTTTTCTTTCCTTTCTATTATGTTATGGGTTTAAAGATAATGCCCTATTTTTGATCTTCTGTATTTTTTGATCTGGGTATTAAGAATATCACTTCAATGTTTTGAAGATAAGTTTCATATATACATTTCCTCTAACTCTTCTTTGTTGTATTCCAAATTTCTGGGTATAAAATAATGTCATATTTTAGATTTTTTATATTTTTTATATGGGTTTTAAGAATATCACTTAAATATTTTCATTGTAAGACTTGCATAGTTGTTATCCTCCATAGTTATAAAAGGATGCATCTAAAAATGACCATTTCATGCATGTTTCAGACTCCTCTCTGTTATATTTCAAATTTCTGGGTATAAAATAATGTCATATTTTAGATTTTTTTTATTTTTGATATGGGTTTAAGAATATCACTTCAATATTTTCATTGTAAGACTTGCATAGTTGTTATCCTCCATAGTTATAAAAGGATGCATCTAAAAATGATTGTTTCATGCATGTTTCAAACTCCTCTCTATTGTATTCCAAATTTTTGGGTATAAAATAATGTCGTATTTTAGATTTTTTGTATTTTTGATATGGGTTTTAAGAATATCACTTCAATATTTTCATTGTAAGACTTACATAGTTGTTATCCTCCATAGTTATAAAAGGATGCATCTAAAAATTACCATTTCATGCATGTTTTTGAGATCCTCTCTATTATATTTCAAATTTATGGGTATAAAATAATGCGTATTTTAGATTTTTTTATTTTTGATATGGAATTTAAGAATATCACTTTAATTTTTTCATTGTTAGACTTGCATAGTTTTTATCCTCCATAGTTATAAAAGGATGCATCTAAAATGACCATTTTCATGCATGTTTTAGAGTCTCAATATGATCACATTCCCTTGCAAAAAATGTATATGATTATAATAAATCCACTTCCAATCCTTCTTGTAAGATAGGGAGTTAATTATTTTGTTATTACCAAAGTACAATTTAGAGTTACCATCTACGTAGTGTTACTTATTTTCTGAGTTGGGTGGCATAACTGCGTAGGCCCGGATGGGCGAGCGAGATTACATTCTAATTTTGGTAGGAAATTTGACATTTTGAGCCGGGTGGGTGAGCTGGCCTGGTCCAAGCTAGCCTCTCAAGCTAGCTAGTCGAGCTGGCTAGTCGAGTTGGTCATTCGAGATGGTTGGTCTAGCTTGTTAGTCAAGCTAATCGAGATGAGATGGGTGGGAAAGTTGGCCTTCTAAGATGAGCGGGAACGGTTGATTGGCTGAGCTTGGTAGGTGAATTGAATTCATAAGTTAGGGTGGTGGATAACCTACCAAGATGGGTAGGCGAGTTAACCTGACCGAACTAGTCTAGCTAGTAGACCTATCAAGTCAAGGGCGGGTGAGCTCACCTACCGAGATAAGTAATATTGAACTTAATTTTTTTCATATATGAATTAAAATTATTAAGTTCAATGTTGTATCTAATGAGAAAATGCTTAGTCTCATAATTGGAATCATAAATAGAGAAGGTGCAAAATGTAATAAACATTTAAATATATTCATAAACCTTATATCCAATCATAATAGTAAAGTAAATAATAATATTCATAACATATATGACATGTCAATAATAATCTAATACTATTAAAATTTGAAAAAAGTTTTCTAATTATCCATGATTGAAAATCTCCCTCTCTCTAGTATAAATTAGTATCAATTAATTTTGTTGATTCTCTCATGCTAGGTTTTTTATCGATTCTCAACACTGCCATGGCCATCCCTCCACTATCGGGACTCTTTCTTCAGGGGGAATCGAGGGAGATGGCCTTCTATGGACCTATCTCCTCTAACAGGCTTCAAATAATCTTCCAGATTGATTATGGCTTGATGGAGGAAGCCATAATAACTATTCTCGGGAGGATTACATGCAAGGTTGTGGTCGAGCTCACGTCAATGTCAAGGTCACTTCCTTTTTCTTCACCCACCTGATTGCTCCTTGGAGGATACAAGGATGAGACCTTATATATTTCTCAACATTTTATTCAACCTAGACACGTGGTTGGTCTTGCAGAAGTGGTGAAATTTTTATTTTTCCCACAACTCTTTCAAAAATTTCAATGACAATTAATGGGGATTTGGTTTCTGGGGCTATGTTGAAGAATTAGAAAGGAGGTATAAGAATCTTTTGGATTTTTTTGTTTTAGTTCATCATAAATATGGATTAAAGGAGGAAGGTCCTGCTTAATTATCCTCCCCATACTTTGTCATAATTCACCATGAACTAGATCAAATTGAAAACTCGAGGAAGGTCCTACCGACATAGCCCCCTAGACTTGGAAGCTTTATCCTTCCCAATTGGCCATGTTCCATCTTAATTTTCAAACTCGGGAGGGACATGGATGGCTTCATATACTTCTATGCTAAGGGTTGTGCAGGCTAGCTCTCAAGAACCTCAGTAGTAGCTCCAACTGAAGCTCCAATCTTGGGAGGTCAAAGTGAATGTTGAAGTTTTTGGTTTTGTTTTTTTGTCATTTTCTAGGGCATATGCTTAAAATTATTTCCTAATTTTAGACTACCCTGCTTCTAGATATTTTATACAATGTTATGTAAGGGAGGGGACCTAAGAACCCCCAATTCAATGCTCGGTGAAAAGGGTTTATCGATAAAAAAAACCTCAAACATGGCTATGAATTTTTTTGAAAATTTAAATTTTATTTTAAGTGCAATAATAAGGAGTGTAATGGTGTGTTTTGATTGAAAAAACTATTTATTTGATGACTAAAATAAATATATGATTATGTATTTATCAATGAAAATGGAAATGTAAGTTATTTTTAAAGTGTGAAAGATAACAAGTGTGAATTGGTAACCCCGATATTGAATATTACTCCAAGTAAATTTAAGATAATTAGTGTGGGGATATTAATTTTTAAACTAAAAGATAATTTATTTTAATGAGTAAATAATAAGTGTGAATTAAGTAATTAATATTATTATATTAAATTAATCTATATTATTTTTACCTTTTAGTTTTTTTACTTTTATATATAAGTAACTATATTTATTTAATTTATGTGGAAGATAATTAGTACCTCGATAAATAATATCTCGTGTCTTTAAGTGTTATTTTTTTAAGTTTTTTAAATGTATTTTTACTTTTAGATGTATATTTATTTTACATTAGTTTTATTTTAGTTTTTAAATTTAGATGTGTTTTATAAATAAAACATATAAATAAATATTTTATATTTGTAATTAAAATTTAATAAATACATTTCTATATTTATAAACTAGCATAGAGTAATTTTCATTCATAAAATATATCTATCAAATATATCTATCTAAAATACACTAAGATATCAATCTTGAGGTTAGCTATATTTTTATTCTCACATAAGTTAAGATAGGCACCTCGATATTGATATATCTCATCAATGTATTTTAGATAGATGTATTTAAAATATCTATTTTATTATGATTCATTTTGTCATGCAAATTTAATTTATTTTAATTGAGAATAAATAATAAGATTTGAAGAATATTTTTGAAGATATTGATGGTTCTTTGTAATTTTTCTATGACCTTATGTATAGATTCATCTTAAATGGGCACATCTATTTAAATGATACCAAGAGATATCCTATTTAATTTATGTGTGAATTGTTCTAACTAATTGCTGAGAGGCATTATGAGATTGAATCTCTCCATTTTTAGATTAAAGTATGCCCAAGATTCTATACTAGTTTAATATTTACATTTTTCTTTTCCATGGAATATGAGACTATTAATTTGTAAATAAATTATTTTACTTACCTTTTATTATTTGAAGGTATTTGTTTGTGAAACACATCTTCGAAATAGGGAAATTGGTGAAAATAATGGAAATTACTTCTTTAATATGATGGTATAGTGAATGACGGCATATTTTTTTTGAGGGTAGAATTTGTAATTTATAGGTTAACCATGTGTACTATGTAGATATGATTTTTTTTTTATTTTATAATAATTCATGATTCTTACATGAAATGAGTAATTTTTACCAAGTGATATGTTGGATTTGATACACCTACAAAGGTGGTGAGATTTGGTAAGTGCCCACTCTAAACAAAGTAAACGTTATCTATATTCTTTTTTTATAATTATTCACATATCTCCATGAAAAATAATGGAATTTATATTATGATTGAAATTAAAGAGAATATGCATATGCCCATTCTTCAAATACTAATGATTATCTCTATAATTATTTTTATTATTTTTTCATTTTTCTATAGTATGAACAATAATTGAAATTTTTCTAATGATTCCCTTATGAGAATAGGAAAATTCATTTCTTAAGGGAAAATTCCCATTCTAAAATATATATTAAAGAGAATACACATATGCCCATTCTACTTATTTTAATCTTAGTGATATTGTTTGCATCTTTCCATTTAATACAAAACAAAACAAGATTTTGTTTTGATTAGAATCGGCATATGCCCATTCTAAATGATGTAATACAAGAAATACCAATGTTATGAGATTGCTTCTATTATTCCTATTTAAACCTATTTAAAATTTTAAAAACTATGAGACTATTTAATCCATACTCTTCTTTTTTTTTTCTATTATTCCTATCTACCCAAGAAATTCTTCTATGATTCCTAAATGAGAATGGGTGCCTATTCTATAACAAAGTAAATTTGATTATTCCTATCATAAAGGGAATATGCCCATTCTAAACTTTATAATACAAGTAATATTTTTTTTTTTGAGAATGGTCATGTGCACAATCATGACTGAAACATATTTGTTTATGATAATGGGCATGTTCCCATTCTAAACATTCTCATACAAACAATTTTGATTCTATGAGAATGGGCATGTGCACACTCATTAATACTTACTCAATACTTAGTCATTTGAATTCCTATTTAAAATTTGTGAGCATATCTAAGCATACTCTTATTTTATGATTGTTATCTTCCCTAAGAACTCTTTTTTGATTCCTATATGAGAATGCAGGCAGTTGCCCATTTGATACAAGACAATGTAAACATGGTCAATAAATTTTTTTACTTTTTAAAAATCATGTGACCATTTATAAAGCATACTCTTCATTTATGATTCCTATCTACCCAAGAAATTCTTTTATGAATCCTATATGAGAATAGGAAGATTAAAAATGCAATGCCCATTCAAAACAAGATGAAACAATTTTTTTTGCATGAGAATGGGCATATGCCCATTCTAAACATTATCATACAAGAAATAGTGATTTTATGAGATTACCTCTATTATTCCTATTTATATCTATTTAAAAATTGTGAGACTGTTTTATCCATACTCTTCTTATTCTTTCTTCTTCCTATGATTCTTAATTCAATACAAGAGAAGGGGCATCTTCCCATTCAATACAAGACAATGACATAAATCTCCATCAATTTCATAACTCTTTAATGAGATGTGAGAATGGGTGCCCATTCTAAAATAGAGTAAATTTGATTATTCCTATCATAAAGGGCATATGCCCCCTTTTTTTAGAATGGGCATGGGCATAGTCATGATTGAAACATATTTGTTGTATGAGAATGGGCATATGCCCATTCTAAACATTCTCATACAAGCAATTTTGATTCTATGAGAGTGGGCATGTGCACTTTCATCAAGACTTACTCAATACTTAGTCAATTGAATATCTATTTAAAAGTTGTGAGCATATCTAATCCATACTCTTCTTTTATGATTTTTATCTACCCAAAAAGTATTTTATGATTCCTATATGAGAATGGGCATCTGTCCATTCAATACAAGACATGATTGAAACATATTTTTTGTATGAGAATGGGCATGTGCCCATTCTAAACATTCTCATACAAGAAATTTTGATTCTATGAGAATGGGCTATTCAAAATTTGTAGCATATCTAATCCATACTCTTCTTTTATGATTGTTATCTACCTAAGCAAGTCTTTTATGATTCCTATTATTCTTGATATTTTATAATTCATCTATCCAATGATAAAGTTTTTATGATTCCTATATGAGAATGGGCATCTGTCCATTCAATACAAGACAATGTAAAAAAGATCAATCAATTTCTTAACTTTATACAAGTCATGAGAATGGGTGCCCATTCTAATGACAATAAATATGAAAATAGTAATTATTACAATTGTCTAATTAGGTTTGACAATAAGTTCTACTATATATTTTTCATTATTCAAATATCTAATTAAAACATAAAATTTCTTAACTTTATACAAGCCGTGAGAATGGGTGCCCATTCTAACAAAAATAGTAATTATTACAAGTGTCTAATTAGGTTTGATGATAAATTCTACTATATATTTTTCATTATTCAAATATCTAATTAAAACATAAAATGGGTCCAATCAATTCAAATATATTTTTAAAATATTTATGATAGACTTAGGATATTAGGATATTAAAGCATTTAAGCATTTTAGCATTAAAAGGTGTTGATTTATTATTGTAGGATAGATTCAATTTTTTTATAACTTTATACATGCCGTGAGAATGGGTGACCATTCTAAAACACAGTATATATATATGAAGTATTTTATCAGTATTTTAAAAAAACCTTTAAAATTTCATGATTTCATTATTAAAACATATTTTCAATAAATGTTGACATTTTAAATCTACTTTATATTTTCATTATTTAAATTTCTATTTAAAATCAATTCAAATATGTAAGCATATTAAAGCGTATTAAAGCATTTAAGCATTACATGGTTGTGATTTTTTACTGAATGTATATACAATGTATTTTTCATTATTCTAATGCCTCTATAAAACATTTTAATGTTTCTAAACATTGGGATAATAACATATTAAGGATAGATTCAAATTTTGAGACTTAGGATAGTAGGATATTAAAGGCATTTAATCATTTAAGCATTACATGGTGATTTATTATGGTATACGATATTTTTCATTATTTGCAAATTTTAATTTCAGCACTTTTTTTAAGAGATAGATTTTCTTTGGTCAAATACTTTATAAAAATTTAATTTTAAATGGCTTGGTTTTTGATTGTTGGTATGATAAATTCAAATTTTGAATTTTCGTGCTTTCTTTTAGAGGTAATTTTATTTGGTCAAATACTTTATAAAAATATTGAATTTGAATGGCTCAGGTTTTGATTGTTTGTTCTCTAATGGCCAAGATTTTTTTTTTAATGGCTCTCTACGACAAGTTTTTTCATTTGAGAGATATTTTTTTTGGAGAAAGATGAAGTGAAAGGATTTGGTCTTTGATTGGATATAGAGAGAGGAAAGCATTACAGAGTCCATCTTATCATTTTTTTCACACCATAAACATGTACGCATTTTAGACCTTATACATATTAAAAAGGAATGAAACAATTTTGATTTGTATATTTGGTAGCTTTATATTTTACAATGTAAAAATAAATTGATTTTGTATTTTTTTTTTATTAAGTTTATGCAAGGAAAAAATTGATACATTTTATAGACATTAAAATAAATAGATATATGGAAAATCGATAAATGAGATATTAAATTAATTTTTTAGACATTAGATATATAAATGGAAGATCTTTGTTAGTATACATTTTTTTACGCTTTAGAAGTAAACTTGGAAAAATTGAGATATAAAACCTTGAATAGCTGCTATTCCATTGTTGTATTCCATTTGAGAAATCTCCAATAGTCTCCCTTGCAAAATCATTGTTTTAGAAGTTGTTTCTTCTTCTTTCTTTTGCAAAATATTTGTATCTTCGTATTTTTCTAGCCACATCTATGTTCTTCGTCTTCCCCCAGCTAAATCTCTGAATGAAAAAATATTTTTCCCAATAGAGCAAAAACCAAAACCCGATTCATTCAAAATCAATATTTTTATAATGTACTTGGCCAAAATAAATTTCCTCATAAAAAAGAGTGCATCGAAAATTCAAATTTTGAATCAAACTGACATAATAAATGACAATTATGAATTGCCTCCCAAAAATTAAACTATATAATTTAAAATTTGAATCAATCTTGCGGAAAATGTAAAAAATAAGTGCACCAAAATTCAAAATTTGAGTCAAACCTACCATAATAAATGACCGGTACATTTCCTCCCTATAATAAAGCACCAAAAATTTGAAATTTGAAACAATATAAATGAAAGTGTTTCTAATCAAGATGTGATATTAGTAATGAATAGTTCATCATTAACATTGATTAGTAGTAGAAATCAATGTGATTATATAATATTAATATTAATTAATTATTAAAAATTAATTATCATTAGTAGTAGAAAATCATTGTGATTATGTAATATTAGTATAATTAAAAACATTAATTAATAATATTACAATTAATTACTATTAGTTAATAATTTTAATTTAATAATTGATTATGAATATTATAATTAATTTTTGAAATTTGATTCAATATATAAATTAAATTATTTATTTCTAATCAAGATGTGATATTAGTAATTAATAATATATCATCATTAACATTGATTAGTAGTAGAAATCAATGTGATTATGTAATATTAGTATAATTAAAAACATTAATTACTAATATTACAATTAATTACTATTAGTGCTAATTTAAATAATTGATTATTAATATTATAATTAATTTCAAAAAATTCCTATCAATTAATATTAACTACAAGAATTAATATTACTAATAAACTTCAATTATTATATTAAAATGACATCTAATTATATTATCAAACAAATAAAAAATTTCAAAAATAAAAAAATTAAATAAACTATTATAAAAATATAATTAAAATTAAAATTATACTTAGAATGGGCCAATAAAAATATTTAAACTTTAATCATTCTCAAAAAAAATTAAATTATATCATATTAGGAATAATCAAAATTAATTAATTAAACAACAATTAATTAATAATAATTAATAATAATATATATTAAATACAAGAAAATGATTTGTATGTGCATTTCTCAAATGAACCCATTTTAATTAAAGGAAGTTAGAATGTGTTATCTCTATTATCAATGAATCATAATAGGATGTGACTATGTTTGTTGTGAGAATGAATCATAAAAACATGAGTAAATAGAATAATGAAAATGAAATAAGAATAGAAAAGAAATAGGCATATATGCCATTCTCATACAAAAAAATTTTTTATCTCATATAGCAAACATTTTATTGTATTGAATGGGCATATGCCCATTCTCATATAAGAATCATAGAAGAGAAATAGTGCAGAATGGGCATATGTCCATTCTCATACAAACAAACATTTTTTCATGTATCAAATGCCCATTCTCATATAAGAATCATAGAAGGAAATATAATGTGTTATCTCATTCTGATAATATGAATCATAAAATAAATATTTTATATTTGTATTATTTAAAATTTTTAAATTTGAAATAAGTATTCTATATGTCCATGATAAGAATCATGAATAAATGAAATAATCTATATATAATAATGGGCATGGGCATATATTCATCATATTTAATTCTCATATAAACAAAATTAAATGTGCATATGAGGCCCCATTATCATATAAGAATCATATTTTTTTGAAATGTGCAAATGGGCATATATTCCATTCTCATACAAACAAACATTTTTTATCTTGTGGGCATTCCCATTCTCATATATAAAGAATCATAAAAATAAATATATTGTAATGAATGCATATGTCCATTCTCATATAAAATATAAATTTTTTATTTTTAATCTTGTCCATTCTCATAAAACAAACATTTTAAATCTTGTATTGAATGAGCATATGCCCATTCTCATATAAGAATCATAAATGAAAAATAGTGCAAATGGGCATATTTCATTCTCATATAAAACATACATTTTTTTATCTTGTATTGAACAAACATTTTAAACTTGTAAAAATGGGCATATGCCCATTCTCATATAAGAATCATAAGAAGAATAAATAATGTAGCATAATGGGTATATGTCCATTCTCATACAAATCATAAACATAAATGGGATTTGGATATGTCCATTCTCATACAAAAAACATTTTATCTCATGCAAATGGGGCATATGTCCATTCTCATACAAAAAACATTTTTTTTATCTTGTATTATATGCCCATTCTCGTATAAGAATCATAGAAAAGAAATAGTGTAGAATGGGCATATGTCCATTCTCATACAAAAAAATTTTTAATCTTTTATTGAACAAACATTTTAAACTTGTATTGAATGGGCATATGCCCATTCTCATATAAGAATCATAGAAGAGAAATAGTGCAGAATGGGCATATGTCCATTCTCATACAAACAAACATTTTTTTATCTTGTATTAAACAAACATTTTAAACTTGTATTGAATGGGCATATGCCCATTCTCATATAAGAATCATAGAAGAGAAATAGTTCAAAATGGGCATATGTCCATTCTCATACAAAAAAATATTTTTAATATTGTAAGGGCATATGCCCATTTTCATATAAGAATCATAGAAGAAAAAATAAAAAGTGAGTAATAAGAACAAAGAAAATGAGGAAATACACAATTAGACAGAATGGGCATATGTCCATTCTCATACAAACAAAAATACACCTAGACAGAATGGGCATATGTTCATTCTCATACAAAAAAACATTTTAAACTTATATTGAATGGGAATAGAATGGATAGATGTATGGGAAATATATATTTATATTATTATGATGAAGATATTATTCTCATAAACTCAATATAGAAAGAAAGAAAAATTCTCCAACATCCTTTTATGAGAATGTTTAAAATGGACATATGCCCATTCTCATAGTCAGGGAATATGGAAATATGAGAAATTCTTGTAAAAATATTATATGCAATTACATCCTTGTTATGAGAATATTTAAAATGGATAGGCAATAGTAGTCAAGAAATATGGGAAGTATGAGGAATTATTGGAAAAGTAATATATGTTATGTTAATATGATGAAGATATTTGGATGAAGTTGTTAGCAATCAAGTTTCTAATTAACTTCTATTTAACCTCTATATATTTATTTCTCAACTTATAAATTCAACCAAATTTCTTCATCAATGATTCCTATAAGAGACCAAACATTTTTTTATCTTGAATGGGCATCTTCCCATTCAATAACAAGTTTCTAATTAACTTCTATTTAACCTCTATATATTTATTTCTCAGCTTATAAATTCAACCAAATTTCTTCTTCAATCATTCCTATAAGATATAGGCATCTTCCCATTCAAGATAAAAATGTTTTTTGTATGAGAATGGGCATCTTCCCATTCAAAATAAGAAATAAATGATTTCCATATGTTGAATGGGCATCTTCAAGTTCTAAAACAAAGTAAAATTTTAAACAATATAATTGAATGATGATCTCTCTATGTCTTAGTAAAAACATTTTAAATTTCAAACATTATCATAGCCATGTTTTAGTAAACATAAATACATGGAAATTTAATATTAACTTGTGAAAAACTGGGAGTGGTTTGCTTAAATTGGCTTTGGGTTGACGTATATTGAATTCTCATTGACATTGGCTACTATGCATTTGTCTTTAGGATTGTACATGGAAAATAGTTGGAGTAGGTGGCACCAGCTTTAGAAGATCCTTCATCTACTATCTTTGAGCATTGGGAATGGATTATTACTTTTGCCTTAGCTTGTGTGGTTTAATTTTTAAGTAGCCTTTCTCCTATTGTTTTTCATCATCATGGTGCTTCCCTCTCTTCCTATCATTTTTCTGTGAAGTGATAAAAAAAATGACATTCTTCAATTCCATTTCTCAGTGGTCGCATCTCAAGCGGGTTTTCATAATTGATTCACCATCTGTCTATGAAGAAATTGAACATATTTTGGGTAATGCCTATCTCAGTGACTCCAAAAGAGCTCGGGTAAACTCAAAATTGCCTCTTTTTGTTTCCAATCTACTACTGGTTAGCCATAACAAATTAAATGTTGCTAAGATTGCTAACTTTTTATCAAGCCCTCTCTTAGGGTTGGTTTAGATGAAGAACTCAAGCATTGTAATCTAAACACTTTGTCCCTATTCCATGGTCCTGATGCGGAAGGTGGTTGGATCCACCATTCATTGGTGGAACCCTTGATGAGGTTAACCGATGCCTCACCAACTTTGTGCAGGTTTCATAGACTATTGTACATCCGAATGACCCAGACCGACCACCTCTCAATCTTCCTAGAACTATTGATTTAACATAGATTCATGTTCCTATTCACCCTGAGTATGTTGGTGTTTCCATTGTGAAATATATGACATCACATACATATTCATGTTAAATACTGCCACTGCTTAGTGGTGGTCTCCATAGAATGGATACTCGGGGTAGCTCCTTGGTTTCTTCCTCCTCCTTGGCTAATGTCAAAGTAGAGCCAATCGACTAATTTGGACTGTTAGTTTGGTCTTTTTTAGTAAATTAAATATGTATTTTTTGGTTTGCACTTTTTATCTCTGAGTGTTAAATTTCTTATTGGCCCTATAATTACTTATCTTAAGTTTCCATATTCTATAAAATTAGTTAAATTATTGATCTTTTTATATTCCAATCACATGTATAAATCATCAACATTTCTATTAGCATAACCATGTTTTAGGTTATTTTCATTTATATTAAGTAAATGGTGATAAACAATATATTTGTAAAAGATCTAGAACAAATATAAATTTAAACATTAGCATATTAACCCATTCTCAAAAACCATTTTATAAATTGTAAAATTATATATATTTATATATATATATAGTACTAAGATGATAACTACATAAGGCTTGATCCCTTATACAGTGTATGTTGTGTAACACTTGGTCTCTATCAGGGATAGTCTAAATCATAAACTTCCCATTCTATCTATTGTAATTTTTATATGAGAATCGTCATATGCTCATTCATGTTTTCTAAATGTGAATGGATATATACATATATAATGTAAGATGAGAACTAAGAACTACATGGGTATGTAGTATGTAACACTTGTTGTAAGTTCACTTTCTTAAGATAGTCCATAGTTCATCCAAAATGATTCAATTAAAAAAAATCGTATTATAAAAATGGTGCCTATCATGTCTACATAATTCTTGATCCAATTCGTAAATGTAATTGTAGTGTATATAAGTAGTGCCAAAATGATTGATTAAAAACAAACCATGAACTTATGTTTTTGATCCCTCTTGAGGGTATGTAATGTGAATGGTTTATAAATACTTATCCTATAGGATATGAAACAAAATGATTTAATTATACATAAGTAATGATCCTTTCATAAGACTTGATCTCTCTCAGGGTATGTAGTGCAACACTTGGCAACTTTCAACATTTCCTCCACCAAGGATAGTCCAACCAAAATGATTCAATTATAAAAAAAGTAATAGAACTACATAAGGCTTGATCCCTCTCGAGGGTATGTAGTGCAACACTTGGCGGTGCCTATACTTGGCTCCACCAAGGTTAGTCCAAAAAAAATGATACAATTATAAATAACAATAAAACAAAAAAATGTTATTGTCGAATACACAACTTCCATTCTATCTATTATAATTCTTATATGAGAATCATCATATTATGTTCATTCAACGTTTACTAAATGTGAATGGATTTATACATACCAGCCAAAATGATACATTATAAATAACTACAAAACAAAAAAATGTTACTGTCACACTACAATGCACAACTTCCCATTCTATCTATTGTAATTCTTATATGAGAATCATCATATTATGCTCATTCAATGTTTACTAAATGTGAATGAATTTATACATACATATATTGTAAGATGAGAACTGAGAACTACATAAGGCTTGATCCCTCTCAAGGGTATGTAGTGCAACACTTGGTGGTGCCTATACTTGGCTCCACCAAGGTTAGTCCAGCCAAAATGATACAATTATAAATAATTTAAAAATAAAAAAATATTATCTGTCACATTACATAACTTCCCATTCTATTTATTTTAATTCTTATATGATAATTCATATATGATCATTCAATGTTTTTTAAATGTGAATGAATTTATACATATAATATATATTATAAGATGAGAACCGAGAACTACATAAGGCTTGATCCCTCTTGAGGGTATGTAGTGAAGCACTTGGATAGTCATGATTATAAATAAAGTTTCAACACATTTTGATCCTCCACCAAGGATAGTCCAACCAAAATGATTCAATTAAAAATAATATAATAGAACTACATAAGGCTTGATCCCTCTTAAGGGTATGTAGTGCAGCACTTGGTATGGTTTCAACACTTTCCTCCACCAAGGATAGTCCAGCCAAAATGATTCAATTAAAAACAAAGTAATAGAACTACATAAGGCTTGATCCCTCTCGAGGGTATGTAGTGCAACACTTGGTGGTTTCAACACTTGCCTCCACCAAGGATAGTCCAGCCAAAATGATTCAATTAAAAACAAAGTAATAGAACTACATAAGGTTTGATCCCTCTCAAGGGTATGTAGTGCAACACTTGGTGGTTTCAACACTTTCCTCCACCAAGGATAGTCCAACTAAAATGATTCAATTATAAACAAATTAATAGAACTACATAAGGCTTGATCCCTCCTCGCGAATTAGTTTAGAAAAAATCTTCAAAATCGACTTTCACATGTATGTAGTGCAACACTTGATGGTTTAACACTTGTCCTCCAACCTAGTCAAGGATAGTCTAGCAAAAATGATTCAATTAAAAAAAAATAATAGAACTACATAAGGTTTGATCCCTCTCAAGGGTATGTAGTGCAACACTTGGCGGTTGCAACACTTGCCTCCACCAAGGATAGTCTAGCCAAAATGATTCAATTATAAACAAAGTAATAGAACTACATAAGGCTTGATCCTCTAAGGGTATGTACATTATTTACACTTGTGGTTGCATAACTTTCTTCTCCTACCAAGGTTAGTCTTGCCAAAATGATTCAATTAAAAAATAATAATAATAGAACTACATAACTTTGGATCCTCTCTCATTATGTATGTATGTGCATGGACACACTTGGTTTTTATAAACGGTTTTAATGAACTACTTTCATTCCTTCCCATGTTAAAAAATAAAGTAAATATAATATGTTGAACTTAAATTTATTTATAATCTTCTTCAATTAGATATATAAGAGATTTCTATTAGTTATACATGAGAATGAGAAAACTTGTCTCTATTCTTCTTCTATTAGTTATGTATGTGAATGGGCATCTTCCCTTTTAAAGCTGAAAATATGAACAAATAAAGTAGAGAGAGTAAAATTAGCATAAAATTTTTATTTAAATCTTCCAATTCTATTCTATAATTCTTGTCTCTATTCTTCTTCTATTAGTTATGTATGCAAATGGGCATATGCCCTTTTAAAGCTGAAAAAGATGAAAAAATAAAGTAGAGAGAGTAAAAGTAGCATAAACATTTTCTTCAAATATTATATGCCCATTCAAAATATCTATTATAATTCTATGCTTCCCAAATGTGAGTGGATATATATTTATATATATTTTGTAAGATGAGAACCACATAAGGTTTGATCCCTCTTAAGGGTATGTTAAACATTTTCTTCAAATCTTCCAATTCTATTCAAAGGGTATGTAGAGCATAATTTTCCCATTCTAAACATCTAATATATCTGAATCTATTACCCCATCCAAAATGATATAATTATAAACAAGAACTTGAGCTATATAGTAAATATTTCCTATTTTGTGCAAGTTTCAGGATGGGGTGCAAAAAAACATGAGCACCTTATCTTTTCTTCGACAAGGAATATTCAACCAACAATCACAACGGAAGTTTATCATTTAATCCTGAATATGTGATTCATGTTGATGTTTGGTAATGTAAGACCATTATGTGCTTGAATCACATCTTTAGGATGAAATGCATCTCTTCTATTAATATCTTGACACTTCACTTTCATCTTCAGAACCAAATGCTTCACTTCTATTACTATGGTCTTCAATATGATGAGAACTACATAAGGCTTGATCCCTCTAGAGGTATGTAGTGTAGCACTTGGCTCGGCCAGGGATAGTCCAACCAATATGGTACAATTATAAACACTTAAATAGAGTAGAGATAAAGTAATTCGAATCATAGAAGTACTTCACAAATTATTATAAAACAAACAATGTTTGTTTGTATGAGAATAACCTTCCCATGTTAAAATAATGTAAATATAATATGTTGAGCTTAAAATTATATCTATTCTACTTGTATTAAATTAGATATATAAAATATTTCTATTAGTTATACATGAGAATATTTTTCTATTAGTTATATGTGAGAATGGGCATCTTCCCTTTTAAATCGAAAGGAGCTTAAAATTATATCTATTCTACTTGTATTAAATTAGATATATAAGAGATTTCTATTAGTTATACATGAGAATATTTTTCTATTAGTTATATGTGAGAATGGGCATCTACCCTTTTAAAGCATGGTAAAATTAAGATAAGATATTTATTCTATTTACATTTTATATGTGCTAATCGACACTCCACTTTATCTCTATTCTTTTTCCCCCATTCTAATAACTCTAAAAATTACAAATTGAAGATAACTTTTCTTCTTCTAATAGTTATGTTACATGAGAATGGGCATCAACTCATTCAATATAAAAACAATTATATCACATGAGAATGGGCATCTTCCCATTCAATACAAACAAACAAGAAAAAGAATAGAGTTTATTGTTACTTTTATAAAAAAATGTAAATTTTTTCAAATATTTTGATATGTATTACACTAATATAAACAAACAATTATATCACATGAGAATAGGCATCTTCCCATTCAATACAAATAAACAAACTTATCATGGGTAGATGCAATCATTGAAAAATAATAGAGTTTAAAATGAAAGTTGAACGTTATCGCAACTTGTTACTTTTATAAAAAAAAAATTAGTCTGCGAAAGAAGATTTTGATATATATTACACTAAATAAAATTTGTAATAAAAAAATGGCTCTTATTACCACGACCCCATACAAGGAAATTCCATTTATTGATGGTGCAAATGATTGTGGAAGAAGGGATGAAGCATGGTTCATTGAAGTTCACACCCCTGATAATTATTACAATGATCTGTGGTTGTTTCATTCCTTGGGAGACCAACGCACACCAGTTGGCATTCTTGTGAGCATAAAGTGTATAACATATACAATTATATCTCTTCAAGTGGAAAAAGTGGACAACACATCAAAACATGCTTACTACATAAAATGGAATTACATGTTTCTCTTTACAAAAATATGGCATGGAAAGGTTTGCCAAAAAATACAAAGATTCATGTTATAGTTATGGTTGGAAAATTGAGCCATACACTTGAAGGGGACAAGAGTGGTGTGCATAATAGTGAAGCTATTTAGACAAGAATTGTCACCGTATTCAAAATGCTATATCAGTATGCATTCACTTCATCTATTTCCCACCACCTAAATATGGATAAGGAAGTGGGCCAACAAAATTACATTAAAAATGTTTACCATGCTTAGAAGACAAAAATTATCTAAGATGGAAAAAACATTTCAGAATCACATTTTCAAGAGGTGAAGCAATTTGCAAAAGAGAAAACATTATTAAAACAAGCTCAAACTGAATTTAAAAGAAGTCAATCTACATTATCTAAAGAGCTTCATATTTTTTTATTTGAAGAAAATTCATTCAAAATTGATATTGGTTCATTTCCATGTAGCTCCTACAAAATACCAATATAGATCACTTGATTTAGCAAGTGTCAGTCTCCTTGTGCACTCTATGTTGTGCAACCATGTACCTCTTCAATGGGATGCAATTTTTCTTCCTTTCAAAAAATCTACTGGTGATATTTTTGACATGGATTTTGAGCATGAAATTCATGACATAGAAACTCATTTCTATATTATTGATGGGCAACATACAATTGAAGCCCAAAGACAAATCCTTACAAATTATGATTTTCATTTGTTCATGATAGAATCAAACAAAGTCTACCCGTATTCTATGTCTTCCAAAGAAACAACAAAAACAAATAATCAATATTTGCAAGCAACAAAATATGGAAAAAAAATGTGGTGAAAACAATATTTATTGACTCATTGTACAAAGCCAGGTCAAGGTGGATCTCAGAGAAGAGACCACAACATGTTGGTTTTGGTCACAAAAAAGTCGAGGCCTGGAAGGTATTTATAAATTGTATTAATTTTTTTTGCACATAGAAATTAACTTACATTATTTCTCATAGAATGCTAAACTAATAAAATTTATTTTAATGTTCACATGTAGTCATTCGAAAGGAAAATTTTGCATCTTTTTGGGAGGGAAAATTGAAAATTTGAATGATAAACTTGCATTTCTTGTACTCCCAGATGAAATTTGGGATAAGTGGGTTTTAGTGTTTGATTTGTATGCCAATGGTGGGTTTCCTTGTAGCCCAAAAAAAATCTACAAACCCATATTTCAAGCCAAATTCATTAGATCTTCTTACACCATGACTATTCAGATGCACAAAGGTATGAAAATGAAGAATTATATGTCCTTATAGATAAATGCATTAATGGTGAAGTGTGGTTCAGAGATGAGTATGGTATTAATGCTATTTTTCTAAAAGATTACTACAAAAGAGTAAAGTAGGGTAGAGCAACAAGAGCCAAAGTTATGTCTTATATGCTGAAAAGAGTTCTAGAATACGTTTCTCAAATAGGATGCAATGAATTAAATGTGATTGAAAAATTGTGATCCATGAGTCACATTTTTCTCAGCTATGTCAAGATCTTAGAGAAGAGAAGAAAAAATTGAAAAGGAAAAAAACACCATTAGGGGAAATAAATTTGCCAAATTATTCAAAACTTGTTATTGAACTACTTGAATTATATGTGATCATGATAATAAAAATTCTCAACCAAGGATTCCAGATACATATGAATTCACTTGTCAATGTTCTTATCCTTTTTTTTAGTAGAACATTGAGAGGTTTAGAATTCCATTTACCGCCACTCACTGTAGAAGTCATAATTGTTGATTTCTGTAATCTTGTGAGTATTGTCCAACAAAATGATATTGTTGAGCTTCTATGTGTCATTGGGTGTAGTACAATGAGTTGTGTCTACGTCTTTATTCTTCCAGCAGTAAAGCTAGCTTATTTAATAGTTCTATATAAAAATATACATGAAAAAGTAAAAAATCACCAATAATTTCATAAGGATGTTATAGAGTTTTGAATGCAGAACATGCATTTAAAGGGATGTCAGTGATTTTTACTATATATGGTGTTCATAATTCAACCACTATGGAGGTGGATGTGGAAGATGTTATAGTGGACCTAGATTGGAAACATTCAGAGCCCTTAGATATTATCAACCCGAATGAAATTGGAGTTTTCATCCTTGAACATCCTTTCAAATGTGAGAGATCAGTGCGTTTTTGGGAGCACATGATTATACCTTGTGATAGGAAGATCCAAAATCTAATCATGACATGGAGAGGCATGCACCTGGGGTGACCCACACCTTGACACTTGGGGGCAGATCTGAGGTTGCAGAGGAGTTTGTTAGAGCTTAGATGCCTATTTATACACACACCCTTGGAAAAGAACAGAGACACAAGTAAGGTAGTGAAGATCTATAGAATTACCACGAGAACTATGGGATAATTGGGTAGATGATTCTAGGAAGGATGTAATGGGGAAATGGGGAATGCAAATTTTATTTTGTAAGCATACATGTATGGATCCAGATATGGCGCATGACTATGGTCCACCTCTCTGTGATGTTTTGGAGTAATACTATGAATGAATGTGATAAGGTTACCACTATGTTTATGTTAAGATCTCCTTCCTGTATTATCTGCATGTTTCCACTATGCTTTTGATCTTGTATAATCATGAACTCTTACTTGAATGTTAGTCTAATTATGGATTTACAACTTCCTGGTTCTAGTTAATTCTATTGCACACTTTGTTACTATTATGACTGAAGGGGTGTAGAAGTCGTCCTGAGCTCTATAGCTTCTTCATGTCATTAAATCACTAAGTTAGAATCATGAATTATGCCTTCCACTAAACTCACATAAAAGAGAGACTCGGCTCCCTCTCACGTGCCTCGGTGAGTGCCCAACACCCGTTGGGTGATAGGCCGCGTGCATGAGGTTCCCTTGTTCTTAGTGGGGTGAAAAAATGACTACATCTTGGTTCCATTTCCGGGACCTCTTTTCGAAGTTGTATTCAAACCAAAAAGTGATGGCGTAGTGCTTAACACTTGAAGGTATTGAAGATTGTTTTAAAATCATGGAGGACGAATTCGCTCAGAGATTCAATATTAGACTTGGGTTTAACACACGAAGATGGGTGGACGAAACTCTTTATCATGAGTTGTATAAAACCTTCTTCTATTGTTTCCCAAGAGAGTTATTCGAATGGCTCTCACTTATACATCTAGATCAAGGTGGTATTATAAGTCACACTCTTGGACCCAAGAAACATATCAAAACTTGTAAGATGTTGATCTTACATGGACCTGCTATAGATCATTTTTCGAAGGGAGTATTGACTAGCTACACTCTGGAATACGCAATTTCCACGTATTCATGCCCAAAGTTTTTGAGTTTGAGTTCTTGTGAGATCCCGGAGGATCAATTCTGAATGTTATCCCCTAGAGATGAAAATCTTGATGGTAACCATGGGTTTAGAGGCATTTCCTATGGCCGGCTAAACCACTCTGAGTGCTTGGTGAGGAAGCTAGGTTGGGGATAGATGGCTGATATAATGACTGAAAAGGAAAGGGAGGAGAGACGGCTCAAGTATAATGAAGTGCGTGAAAGGGAGATCAATAGACAGTGTGGGATTACACGGGATTATGGATCCAGACATGGTGGAAAGGAGTTGAGGTTCACACAGAGGATGTGGAACCCAAACAGTCTGTGATACCCCATCTTGGTAAGTGTAGGAGAGAAAACCTTGTGGCTTCTGATGAGATTTTGTCACGTAGAGAAAGAAGAGTCATTGGCGCACATCTGACCCCACCTAGTGACCAAACCTTGGCACTTGGTTTGCTTCAATGAAGGAAAAGTACAGTTGATCCATTTGATATCGGTGGAAACAATTGATTGGCACCCAAAAGTTACAAATTCTCACTTGGGAATTCTATGACTTCACACACTATTCCAGTATTTGGTGGAATGTTTGGATAAGGCACATACCTAGCTAGTTTTGGAAGTGTGTTAGGAAGTGGTGGAGGAAATACGACTAGGAGTGGCACTAGTTCACAAACTGTTGGGGCACAATTTAGCAAGATGGAGGGAGCATTCAACATGACAAACACGGGCCCTATACTTAACAAAAGAGGATCTGGAGGTGGAAGTGGTGGATCTGGTGGCTCAGGATCTAGTGGATCCGGTAGAGGAGGAAACACTGGAGGGAACCAAGGGAATGGATCGGGAGGACAAGGGCCTCAGCCACCTCCTCAAGTCTTTTTCAAGATGTCTCTACACTTACTAGATTACAGTTGGATAGAAGATGCCACAGAGCATGTGCATAGGTGCGAGCTGATATGGCATACAAAAGGGATCACAACCTAGGATCGAAAGGCCAGTCAATTTTCGATGACCTTGCAAGGACATGTGCATAGTTGGTATAGAAAGTATGACTCTCATTAGACTGTTATGAATTATACCACACTGAGAAATGCATTCTTGGAAGAATTCCACATACCTAAGTTTGAATAGAATAGCATCATCTCTCTCAAAGAAATCCAGCAGGGAATGGCAGAGGGTGTGCGGGAATATGATGTGTGCTTTAAAACTCTATTGTCTAAACTATCTTATGATATACACCCTTCACAACATTCTCAATGGTTTTTCGGAGGGTTGATCACAAACCTTTTGGAGGGCTTTGTCTCATAAAATATTCATGGACCCGTGTGAAGCGTTAGAATCCACTTTGCATGTTGAGGTAGTTGGTAGTGTTGACACCGGTATTAGCCCATTTCTAGAGGCTCGATTGCTTCCATGGATAAGAAATTGGATAAATTATCTACCAATGTAGTTCCGAGAGATTCGTGGTGGGATGTGCTTTGCGCATAGATTGTAACATAGAAGGACACATAAAGGATAATGGCGGGATATGTACCTAGAAGGTGGTGTGCATCATAGTGGTAAATTATGAAATATGTCATGAGGACCATGATGTAAGTAGGTTTCCCCTATTACAACACGCGATCCATAAAAATGTATATTGTTATTGTAAGATATGTACCTCAACCACACATGACACCAAGGATTGTAGATTGATTGACTAGATTCATGAGGCAATTGATCTTGGTGTGCACCAGACTGGCATTGCTAGCAGTTCCAAAGGAGATGAATGTTGGTATGAAGAGCATAGAGATGGAGGTGCACGTGGAAGAGGGTTTCACAGAGGATTTTGTGGTCATGGTAACTACGGGGGAAGAAGTGAGTTCCCATGTGGAACATGCTTTAATTGTGGAGCCACAGACCATTATAAGTGTGAATGTCCAAATCTTCTACAATGCTCCTGGTGTGGAAAAAAACATAAGTACGAAGAGTGCCCGGAGTTATATGAACATATGAGTTAGCAATACTGGAAGGATAAGGGCACTACCATGGTGAGTATTAAGAAGGATGATGTGCAATCGTTCTTGTGAGTAATACGTGAATCAGAACTAGAGCTTGTTATGGTAACAACAAGGGTGGAGTCTATGCGCACAAGGGAAGCACCTAGGTAGAGACCTCTGGTTTCGAGAGAAGAATTAGTGCATGGGAAGTATCCAAACCTGGCTCACTAGAAAGAAGTCTACCAGGAAACCATGGATGTAATTTAAAGCTTACAAGGGGAGATCCAGTGCTTGAAAGAAAAAACTAGAAAAGATGAGCAAAGAAGACCAATAGAAGCACCAAAGGATGGCTTGGATGAGGTTAAGAAGGTGTGTAAACTATTGAGGCAGGAGAATGTTATCCCCCTGCTAGGAGCATGGTTTAGAGAAAACATGTCGCGCGCTAGAGAAGAACACGAAAGGCAAATCCTACATGAAAACCTCCCACCTCACAAAATTGATTATGAGAAAGAGATTACCTTGAATGCAGTAGTGGATGGATGGTTGCTTAGCCAAATCCTCATTGACATAGGCACGGAGGTTAATGTTCTCACTCTAGATTCCTGGCATCAAATGGGAAGACCTTCATTATAGTCATCTTCAAATTTTGTGTATATGGCAAATAAAACAAAGGCAATGCCCATAGGTGCCTTGAAGGATGTGACCATTACCATTCAGGGGAATAAATTCACTAGGGATTTTGAAGTCTTGGCACTTGCCGAGGTAGATAATTTCCTAGCTTTACTTAGGCACCCGTGGTACTATAAGAATAATGTAGATCTCCGGTTTAAAAAGGGATACATAAGCATTGTAAATAAGGAAGAGAGGGTGATTATAGCACTTGCGATGGAAAGTCTCGCACACTATACTTGAACCCCTTGGAGAGGAGGTCCTTGACGAGAATATATGTGTGCTCCATATAAGATCTAGAGACCATCCACCCTACGAAGGAGTCATCTAGTTTAATGGTGCTCGATCATCGGATACTACCAGTGTAGTGTGTGACAATTGGGTGTATGGGACTTATGAAATGATTGGGTGACATCCGAAAGGATCAAGACCAAAGTAACCATGGCACATACGCTTCGGTGCACGGGAGGAAAGGAAATAACCAAGTATTCTTGGGATGCATACCCTAGGGTCTTTTGACG
Organism: Taxus wallichiana var. yunnanensis; assembly: GCA_018340775.1. Taxonomy (NCBI): domain Eukaryota; kingdom Viridiplantae; phylum Streptophyta; class Pinopsida; order Cupressales; family Taxaceae; genus Taxus; species Taxus wallichiana. The sequence goes on from CM031240.1 coordinate 609,886,961, forward strand.
GAAATGGAAGCTCACCGGAGGGAAAATGAGCAACGAGGTATATTGAGTTATGTTTTAATAGGCACAATAGTAAGGTGGTGGGCCGCACATAGTGAAAACTTGTTGGTATGACGTGAAGTTAGAATTGCACTCACTATCCGATTCTCGAAGAGCAACATACCCATCGCTATCAAGGATTACAATGGAAATGGACCCATCTCTTCCCACATATAGGCATGTGAGAGGGTCTGGGGAGAAGGTGCAGAAGCTTTACCACCCTCCCTTTGGGTGCACAAGATGTATTTAACACTACAAGGGTTTTGCACATACTTGGTACATCCATTCTGAAACTCGCCGCCAAACGGGAAATTGGCAGAATTAGCGGCTGACCTAGTCCAAACATTTGAGTACCGAAGTATTATGCAACCGATTGATGAGGCGTTGCATACTATCCAATGCCTCACTGGGGATTTTACCATGGTAGAAGATAGATTAGTAAACTTACTTGGTGGAGATAGCTTGGAAGTGCGGTTCAAAGAAGAGGAATAAGAAGACATACAATTTTAGCGCGCGTGTCTGAAAAGGAAAAAGGAAAGATGGTATACTTTATTAATGGAGAGGAGATGGAGAACCTAAATTTCGATCATTCAAATGGAATGTGTGAAGTAGTTAACAAAGTGCGAGATGCATGTGCATGTGTGTACCATGAACCATTCAAAACCAAGAAAGTTAACATCAGCTTGGAGAAGGAGCCCAAGGAAGCTATCATTAAGGACTACTGGTTGGACAAGGAAGTATCAAAGATCATTGATCTCTTGCATGAATTCAAGGATTTATTCCTACACGTATACCATGAGTTGAAAGGTGTACACCATTCATTGGGGAAATGAGGATAAAGTTGAAGGGTGTTGCACATCCGGTCGGAAGAGGCCTTACAGATGAATCCCAACATGCGCATAAGGGTTAAAGAAGAACTAGACAAAATGATAACATCCAATCATTAAGGCATGGAGGAATCGAGAATGGATAAGTCCAATGGTGATTAGCATAAAGAAAGGTGGGTGGATTAAGATATGTGTGGATTACAGGGAGTTGAACGTTGTTTGTATCATAGATATTTTTCCCACCCCCTTCACTGAAGGGATTTTGGAGGGATTTTTTGGGCGCGAGGTCTATTCCTTTACGGATGGATTCTCAGGATATCACCAAGTAAGGATTGCTAAGGAAGACCAAGGAAAGACAACTTTCACCACCGAGTAGGGAAGTTTTGCATATACAGTCATGCCCTTTGGATTGAGGAATGTACCCACTATATTTTCACGCATAGTGGTACAAGCATTTTAGGACTTCATCCACAAATTCCTTCAGGTGTATTTGGATGATTAGATAGTGTATGGGTTGGTCAGGGACCATTGTGATAACTTGAGATTGATGTTTGAAAGATGTCAGCAGTTGAGGATTTCCCTCAACATCAAGAAATGTATCTTTGTAACTCCTTTTGGAATGTTGTTGGGGCATATCATATGCAAAGAGGGCTTACTGGTGGATCCCACAAAAATTGCAGTTATTGTGGGATTAGGGAGCCCACCATTGAAATTGTCATGCGCGGATTTCTTAGACACATTGGGTACTACAGAAAGTTCATTAAGGGATACGCCAAGATCATTGTACCTTTGGAAATATTGCTTAGACACAAGAGTGCCTTTCAGTGGGGAGAGGCACAATAGAGGGCATTTGACACTCTAAAAGAAAGGCTTATCACCGCACCTATTCTATGATTCCCATCCTGGGATAAACCTTTCCATGTCCACGTGGATGCCTCTAGTACAGCAATGGGAGCCATTCTTTCTCAACCGAGAGAGGGATTGTTGATCATCCCTTGTGTTTTGTAAGTAGAAATTTGACACCAACAGTAATGCAATTATATAACGACCGAGGGCGAGGCATTATGAATGATCTACGTGCTCCAAAAATTTAGGCCATATTTTTTGGTGACTCCTTCATATTCTACATGGACCATATGGCCTTGAAGAATCTAGTAAACAAAGTAGTGCTAAAACCGGAAAAAAACAATTGCGGGTCGGATCATTTATCAAGGATTGATTCCAGAGAGGACATGCAAAGTATCGAGGAAACCATGCCAGATGCGCAACTATTTAGGTTGTGGTGTGTGCCCTTAGAATTAGAAGACATTGCTATTTTTCTCAAGGAAGGTGTGGCACCCGAAGGGATGAATGCTCTGGAAAGGAAAAGGTTAGCCATACGCACCACGCCCTTCATGTTGATCAATGGGGATTTGTATAAAATGGGTCATGATGAGGTTTTGTGCCGGTGTGTATTAGAACATGAATGCATAGCCATAATAGAAGAAGCCCATGGTGGGATTGCTAGAGGACACTATGCAAGGAATGCAACCACGCACAAGATCTTAGTTGTCGAACTATGGTGGGAGATGATTCATCGGGATTACATTGACTTTTGCAAAGCTCGTGACCACTTCCAGCCCTTGGAAAACTTAGAAGAAGGGATGAGATGCCCTTACACCCCATCGTCAATGTGAAACCTTTTGAAAAATGGGCGATATATTTTTTCGAGATCAATCTCACCAAATGTGCAAAGGACTAACTCGTGGTATATTATTACCTATACTGATTATTTGACAAGGTGGGCAGAGGCCATGCCCACTAAGGATTGCACCGCAATCATGGCTACTAGATTTTTATCGGAAAATATTATCAGCAGGTATGGGTTTCCATTAAGTTTAAAAAGTGATAGGGGCACTCACTTTATCACTTCTTAAATGAAACCATCATGATTCTATTGGCAGAATTCATGGTAGCCCATCACAAGACTACCCCTTATCACCCTCGGCAAATGGGATTGTAGAGGCATTTAACAAAATCCTTAGTCACACATTTACTAAGATATGTGATGTGGGTAGGAAAGATTGGGATGAAAAGGTATTAGCAGATTCTTTGGGCATACGAACAACGTATAAAAGGTTGAACAAGGCCACACCATTTCAACTAGTGTTCGGCGCGGAGGCTATTTTACCGGTTGAATTTATGCTACCATCGCTGCATATAGCATGTATAGGAGGGTTGGATGATGAGCAAGCGCTGGAAGAAAGAATTGATGAATTGATAAAGCTAGATAAAAAGTGGTCACTAGAAGGATGGAGCCCAAAAATTGAAAAACCTAAGCAAAAGGCATGACATCACCGCCACATTAGGAAAAAATAGTTTGAGGTTGGCCATATGGTATTGCTATATGATTCAAAATTTCTATTCCATCCTGGAAAGTTGAAGGTGCATTGGTTGGGTCCTTATGTAATTTCATATATCCTTGATTCAGGCGCATGTCAGTTACAAGTGTTGGATGGAACAAAATTACCTGAACACTTCAATGGGAGTAGGATGAAGCCCTACTATAAATAATGCTTCTTAGTGTTTGTAAATAAGGCAGTTTTTCCATTTAGCTTAGAATTTCCTTTTATGCTTTTCCTTTATTGTATTTCCCTTTCACATTGTTTTTTGGTTTTGTGCCTTGGGCATCGGTAACCTTATTAATTTTTGACTTATGAATGTACAGAGGACCGCACCTCATTTTAGTGTGGGGTGATGTGATAAAGAGAGGCATGGAGTTATTTTGCAAGAGGATTGGGTTGGTAGACCATTTGAATTGGCCCTGTTGGAAAAATGCATTAGGAGAAAAGAAGGCAGATGGATGGCAAGATAAGGTTACATTTGAAATCCACGTACAAAGGAGAAAAAGTACAAAAACACGAGGTAGGCAAAAGCAAGAATCATGAGGATAGAAGAGGTTCCTTTGGCACTGGTAACACACACGCAAGAGTCTTCTATCAAGATGGATTGTTTGTGTTCTGAAGGTTGGAAAAATTTTCACGCAAGGATTGGGCGTGGGTGGAAGCAATTTCATGCAAGGATTAGGTGCGGGTGGAAACGTTTTCAAGCAAGGATTTGGCATATAAGGAAAAGCATTGAAGTCAGGTTTGTTTGGAAACACCGCATTAAACATGGCCGTACGGTGGTAGGTAGCCTAGCCTTAAATGCATAAAAGTGGGAAAAGCTATAAATACAAGAGTGGGCATTTCATTATTTTACTTTACAAAAACAAGAAGAGTGATTTTCTTTCAAGAGCTAGGGTTTTGAAGACTGACTCATGCGAAGGAAAATCCCAAAAATTAAGCGCAACCGGTCCGTTAGATCTATAAACGAGTACATGTAAGTGGTTCACAGTGTGAGGAACATTGTGAAGAAGCATCGTGATCGAAGGAGAAAAGTCTGAGATTAGGGTTTGTGTTTTAGGGCATGGGGCGCGCGGGGAAAATGTTCAAACAAAATCGCAAGTTAACCTAGGAATGAAAGCAAGGGGTAAAATGACGGCCACAAAACCAGGTTGATAAACATGCAAAGACACTAAGAGGGGAAAGGGTAAGGGAAAAGGAAATAAGAAAGAAGAAGAAATACCCTTAGATACCAATGAAGAATGGTACTCAAAAATGCAATACCCGGATGGGGTTTTGCTAGGGCAAGAGTGGGAGTCCCACATCAGACAGATGTCCGTGATTGACTACAATCACCGATCAAGCATAATTGTAAAGGAAATGGTGTTGGAGCTGGTGTGCCCAACAAATAAATGAACACCTAACGGGATGCCAATCTATAGTGATGTAGTCAAGGTGAAAATGGAGAAGGCAAGGCTTCTCCAGCTTTACGAGTTACCTAATTTCAGAAGCCCGAGCACTTGTGCCAGTGGGCGATGAAGTGAATGCACAAAGACTTCTTCTCGATTCACAGGGCACAAAATGTGCATAACTCCCCAGTTAATTTCACACTTTACAAGCCTAAGTTGTAAAGGGGATGCACTCCTAGATGACCTCCAGGATGAGGAGGCAATTAAAGAAACCATTGCATCCCAGGAATATAAGAAGGGATCAAGGTACTATGATGTCATGGATATCAGCGATCCGGTGATGAAGATGGTCGCGCACCTTGTTTCCAAGCTGAATGGACAAGAGAGGTGAACCCAGGTGAGCAAGCCCTGGCTGAATGTCTGCAGAAAGGTCATGGAAGGCACTGAATACAACATCTCCTAGTACATAGTAGATGAAATCATAAGCAGCATGGAGAATGGGGGAAAGATCCTTTTTGAAACATCTTGTTAACCATTGTGTTCTCATAAATCGGGGTGCCGATGCATCTGAGAAGTTTGTATGGGAGTACCCTGATGAAGACCCCTTATCCTGCGGAGAGGTTCCAGAAGTATACATGTGAATCAATGACAGGGGTGCACAAGGCGTGCTTGGACAAATGGTATACGTACCTTAGGAATGCATTTGGGGCTGAATGGTGGATCCTAGAACAACTCCTCATGGAAACTAAAGGAGAAGCAGAGTTCACGGTATACCAGCACTTCTGCATTGGTAGATTCATCTTGGTGGATGACAGTTGGAGTCCCTGGTGTAAACTCCCCTTCTCATTTACTACCCAATTTTTCTAGGCGGGAGTGAACAGGTACAAGGAGTCGAAGAAATTAAATCTGGAGTTGTCCACCCTTGACAGTGAACATAGGGAAATGAGAAAGAAGCTGGTCTACAGGGAAGCGCGTATATGTTGAAAGATACATATTGCAAGATGTGTAAATTGTAAGGCCCATGACCTTACCTATTTTGGCGGACAATGATGCTGCCAGGATCTACCTACGCATAAGGCCAAAGTTTGAAAAGGGTGCATATGTGAAGAATTAGATATCCATCCCGATGACCCTATGGGAAGAAATAAGCCAATGTAAAGCATAAGGAGAGAGAAGAGAAAGAGGAACAGAGGGTAGTGGAGGAGAAATATCTAGGTATCGTGGAACCAAACACCTACATCCGGAATAAGAAGAGGATGGTAGTTAAGGAGAAGACCTTGAAACCGGTAAAGCCACCATCTCCTAAGGAGCCCTTGGATGAAGAGAAGACCGCATCTCCCAAGCTAGAGTCTTCAATGGGAAGAAGAAGAAGAGAAGGTAGAGAAGACCAAGGCACAAGCGCCTTTTTAGGTAAGAAGAATGTTGATGAAGAAGAAGATCTCGGAGGTAACCCAAGGGAGGATAAGTATAGATGACTCAAGGGAGGGAGGAGAGGAAGACATTGATGCATTCATCTTTGTGTGGAGGAAGAGCACCCAGGGGGAGGAGGAGGACTCGCAGAGTGAAGAAAGGAGCGAAGGAGAAAGCACCAAGGAGTAAGAAATGCTCACGCTCACCCAGGAGGAGATAGATGAAAAAGTGATAAGGAAGGTAGAAAAGATGATTGATGCCTTGGTCGATGAGGAGTTGGGGCACGTAAGACGGAGCTCATGCTTGGTGAGTTCAAGAAAGAACAAAGGGAGAAGAGTGGAAGTAGCACAAAAGGCCCAACTCTTTTAGTGACTATCCCAAAGGTCTTGCGCATGGGAAGTAAATGCGCAGAGGAAGGAAGATTGGTGATGAGGTATGCTAACAACCCTAACAAATTTTTATGCGTGTGCTTCAGAGTACCATTCCCACTAAGGAGCTCACCACCATGGAGTCCTTCGATCCTGAGGGTGGATACCTGCGCATGAGGAAAATTCTATCGTGGGCATTCGACTCCCACATTGATGAGCCCGAATTCAAAGTTAACCAAGAAGAAATATTGGAGATCTCCTGCAGAAAGGGGCCAACCCCCTCATAAATTCCCAACACTTATTAGATGAGAAAATGTGTAATGTGCTCAACAAGGTCTCCATGGAGGTAGAGGAAAGGCTCTTCTGTAGAAATGACAAGATTAAAGCCTTGGAGGACCTATTGGAAAAGAGGAAGGAAGAAGTAGTTAAGCTAACAAAGGAACTCAACCTTGAAAATTTGATCAGCGCTCAACTACAACGGGAGTTACAGAGGAGAAAGCTAAAGTGTGTAAAGTCTCCAAGAAGGTGGAGCTCATCTCCTAGGCTATTATCATGAAGCACCCAGACCTTAACCCTCCCGCATAAAAGTATGGTTCCTCCCTGAATGCCTTGAGGACTTGACTCAGATCCTCACCATGGAAAGGAAGCCTTTGGCCTTGGAGTCGGTAGAGGATATAGTTGCACATTTGGAGGAGGATAAGCTAAAGGTAATCGCACTCATAGCTGAATACAATAAGGTCTTGGCTGATGTAAGAGTAGCTGTATAAACCATAGGGATCACCTACGACCACTGTGCAGATCAAGACAAGGTGACAGGCATGCTACTTGTAGAAAATAAGGCCGAGCTAAAAGACTTTAGGGAGAATAAAAAATTCAATAGAGTAGAATGATAAAATATTTTAGCCAAGGTAGAAAGAAGATCTGAAAGCTATTGAGGCCCTTTGGGTCTCAATCAAAACATGGCTTAAAGAACTCTACAAGACCATTACAAGGAAGATGGATGCCTTGGAGGATCTTACGAAGGAACTGGAAACGGTGGTAGATACCATCACCTAAAAGGGGGAAGGGTTAACCTTCGATGATGTGATCACATTGGTCAAAAACCTTTGCAAAAGGATGTAGGATGAGGTCAATGCATGGGATATGCTGGAGGCTAACCTGCAGCAAAATTTCCCCCTTCTTCTTCTTTAGGAAATTTTTCCTTCTATTCTTTCTCTTCGTCTCCCCCATTCTTTATTCTTTCCCTCCATTATTTTCCAAGGAAAGGCCTTGCATTTTTGTACTGCATTCTTTGAGAAGGTTCCCGAGGGTGGAGAACAGGTGAAGTGTGGGGTAATGTTGGGCCCCGATATAGCTTCCAAATCTTAAAGGCACGTAGGCATGCACAATGCCAGAGGAAGCACAAAAGTGAAGGCGTGTAAGGCAGAGTTCAAAAGGATTCTTGGAGAACCAAGGACATGCATGCCACACGAAGAACAATTCGGGACTTAGCCATTTTCAGCCTTTTAGACAGAACACATAAAGAACATGTTCTATTTGGATAAGGTTCCACTGCAACAAGGTGTCCTAGAAGGAATATACCTTGCGATAGGAGGATCCAAAAAGCTAATCATGACATGGAGAGGCATGCACTTGGACTGACCCACACCTTTACAATTGGGGGCAGATCTCGAGGCTACAGAGGAGTTTGTTAAAGAACAGAGACATAAGTAAGGTAGCGAAGCTCTACAAAATTACCATGAGAACTATGGGATAATTGGGTAGATGATTCTAGGAAGGATGTAATGGGGAAATGGGGAATGCAAATTTTATTTTGTAAGCATACATGTATGGATCCAGATATGGTGCATGATTGTGGTCTACCTCTCTATGATGTTTTGGAGTAATACTATGAATGAATGTGATAAGGTTACCACTATGTTTATGTTAAGATATCCTTCCTGTATTATCTACATGTTTCCACTATGCTTTTGATCTTGTATAATCATGAACTTTACTTGAATGTTAGTCTAATTATGGATTTACAACTTCCTGGTTCTAGTTAATTCTATTGCGCACTTTGTTACTATTATGACTGAAGGGGTGTAGAAGTTGTCCTGAGCTCTATAGCTTCTTCATGTCTATTAAATCACTAAGTCAGAATCATGAATTATGCCTTCCACTGAACTCACATAAAAGAGAGACTTGGCTCCCTCTTGTGTGCCTCGAGTGAGTGCCCAGTGCTCGCTGGGTGATAGGCCGATGCGCATGAGGTTCCCTTGTTCTTAGTGGGGTGCAAAAATGACTACACCCCGTATTAATATTATACGGTAGGAAAAATGTATTAAAGGCATCACATAATAAAAATAGGTCCTCACTTATCTTTATGGTGGAGAATCACAAGCGAGAAGAAAATTATCCAACACTATTATAAATGTCTAACTAGACCTCCGGGTAAATAACCTTTATGAATTTTTATTTCTTTTCATTATACTCATTCCTTTGTATACGTTATTTCTTAACAATGTTTACTTTGTTCTAATATTAAGATGTACATCCTTCATATAGTTTTATCCTAAGTTACTTGCATATTATAGAATATATCCAAATAAAAGTTAGAAGTTTAATTATAATAAAATTAAATTTTTTTCATAATATTTAGAGGTATTAAAATGATTAAGTTCAATATTGTTTGTAGTTGAATTTTTGCAATGGGCATATGCCCATTCTCGTCTCTAGGTAAATAACCTCTACAATTTTTGTGTTAGTCGTTCCTTTGTATACGTTATTTCTTAACAATGTTTACTTTGTTCTAATATTAAGATGTACATCCTTCATATAGTTTTCTCCTAAGTTCATTATATTCTTAACAATCATTCATGTGAACATTTTATATTAGAGTTAGAAATATTCTAAATTTTTTAACCACTTCCTTTATAGAAAGTTCAATATTGCATGTATTGATTTGAATCATGGGTAGAGTTAGAAACAATCATTCCTGTGTTAGATATATTCTCGAATACAATCATTCCATTCAACTTTTTATATTAGAGTTGGAAATATTCTAAATTTTTTAACCACTTCCTTTATAGATGTTTTAAAATTAATTTTTAACTACTTCCTTTATAGATATTTTATAATGATTAAGTTCAATATTGCATGTATTGAATGGGCATATGTCCATTCTATTAGAGTTAGAAATATTGCATGTATTGAATGATTATAATGAATTTTTTAACCACTTCCTTTATAGAGGTTTTATAATGATTAAGTTCACTATTGCATGTATTGACTGGCCATATGTCCATTCTCATATATCAATCATATACTCTTCCTCAATGATTCCTAGAGAAGATCGGGCATCCACACATTCAATACAATGATTGACCTTAATCATTTTAATACCTCTATAAAGTATGTTAGAACTAATGAGGAGTTAAAAGTATAATTTATTTTACAGTGGTAAATTGTCATCTGCACATTCAATACAATGATTGAACTTAATCATTTTAATTCCTCTATTAATTATGTTAGTATAGACACCTATAATTTAGCTTTGAACAATTTAAATACTTAAATTGTGCTAATTATCCCCTTTCTCGCACATTAGCGACATATCGTCAATAATTCTTGTTTTCTCTTCTATCATTGTTAATTAATTACAATGAGTAAATAATTAAATCTTCTATTCAAAAATACCTAATTAATGACCTTCTATTAATTAATCCTTCCTTCTATCTAAACTAATTAAATATTATTAATTAATTAGCTTCCCCTTTCATTAAACCAATAAATTATTATTTAGTTGATTTAATCCCCTTCTATAGTCTAAATTATGATAATATTCCTCTAAAAAGATTCTATAAGCTTACAAATCTATTAATTAATCATCTTGATTAATTAATAAACCCCCTTTATCCACATGAGTCACTAAACGACAAGATAAACTCTCCTAAAGTTAACTCAACCCTTTTAAACCCCCTTATCCACAACTAACTCAACATCTCTATTATCCCACATGCAAAGGGATGTAGAGATTCTTTTTATCCATTGGGCTATATAAAGAGCCTTCCTCCTACCTTTACACTTACACCTATTCCTTGAGAAACAAAAGTGAGAAATAGAAAATAAGCTATAGCCATTTGTCATCTTGGAGCATTCTTCATTGGAGAAGCTAGCTACTTTCACTTCTTGTAGTCATCCACCCAAGTTTTGAAGCCATATGGGGATATGTCAAATGGTCTTCTAGCCATGGATTGACAAGACTCCATTCTTGAAAACCTTGGGATTCAAACATACAATCAAACCTTTGAGTGTTAAGGATCTAAATAGGTTCATTTCATTTGATTAGCATTCAATAGAGATAGAGATTAATGGATTAACATGCTAGTTTTAATATTTTTTCATGTTCTAATGCAATGATGTTAGTAGATTACTTTTTCTTATGCTCTAAGCATGATGGTGCATTGAATTTGATTTAGCTTTGTTTTAGGACTACTAGGTGTTATTTCTAACTCTTTTTGCATTGCTAAAAATACATGTACACATTTGCACGCCCGATGGGACCACATCATTTTCCTTGTGTGCCCTGTGTGTGCCCTATCATGTTGGTGCATGTGTGTGCATGCACATGCGTTGTGTGTGTGTTGTCCTATGGTCATATACGCGTGTGCGTATACATCTTTTTGGTTCCTACACACGCGCGCATATGCTCTAAGGGAACCTGTGCCACCATTAGGGCACATACACCCCCACACATGTACGCCTATGCAACCTTTCCCCAGTTTCCTACTTTTACAAGCATTAATTAAAAAATTGACAAAGAGGGTTAGGTTACTCACAAAAACGTCATCATCGTGTGTCGGTCATTGCCTCACGAACTATGACTACTTGTCCTAAACAATCTCGTGCTCTCACCATCGTCCTCATCACTGTTAGATTCTCGTGATAAAAACTCGTAAGCGGTCGTCATAGTAACAAATGAATTGGTTGTAGTGATTTAACCCTCCCTAGGTTGGGTATATCAAGCCATTTTTCACCGGCCGTGATGCTTAGAGGCTTGTTTTGACTATCGGTTTCTCTTCTATTCACCATTAAATAATTATTTTAATTAAATAATTAGTTTTCTTTCATTTTTCATCGTGCTGGGGCATTTTTTGTCATCTAGTACCTCTTTCTTCTCACTAGGATAATTTTTATTACTCCTAAGTGATTTTTCTTCTTATCCATACTCTATCAAATCATTATTTATTTATTTTAAATAATTATTTTAATTTTTCCACTATACAGGGACATTATTTATTGAATGTTTCTTCTTTCTTCCCCTTGGGGCATTTTCTTTTGCATCTAGGCACTTCATTCTATTTCTTCTATTTTCTTCTACGCATCCACTGTCCACCACATTTTAGACAACACAAAAACACTATATATATATATATATATATATATCACTTCAAAATCCAAAAAAAGGAAAAATTATCTCCAAAAACCTAAAAATTAGAAAACCTACAAAAATAGGTAACCCGCTTATTACAGATGAAACTTGTGTCTTGTGCATGGTATTCTTTTCGTATCCTACTAGTTTGTTTCACATTTTCACCGATCAACATGACTTGTGGGTCACCGATTCACAACTATTCACAAAGCTAGCTGCTTTCTTCATCCGTACTCTAGGGCACATCTCATTTCTGGTGATGTTTCGTTACGAACAAAGCTTTCTCTTTGGACCAAGTGTCTATTATAATTTCCCCTTGCATGTATCCTTTCTCGGGGCATCATGTTTACCCCTTATCATCAATCACAAACATGTGGATGTCTTGACTTGATAAAAAACATTTGTACAACCATATTACCATTGTTGGGTTAGATATGTGCATTTGTACTTGTTTTCCCTGTTAAATTATCTTGTTTCCTTCTCATATTGCATTGCATTTTGTATGTTACATGGCTTTGGTGTTTTCGGAATGGACAATTGTTCATAGTATGGATTTTCATGCCATCCTGCTTTTGTCGTATGCTTATATTTTTAATAAGGGCCAATGACGTAGATCTTTTGGCAATATGATAGCACCGAATTTTTTTCAATACACTAGATCCTATCTTGCACTTTTTTTCCCATCTTGATTTCTTCTACATCACCCTCCTATCAACACTATTCTTCTTCTTTACCTAGGGTATCCTGCTCCGCTCCTTTCTTCCATCCATTTCTCACCTTTTCCTATTGTCGATCATCATCATTCACCACCCCATCAACACTTGAGGGGCATCTCTCACTTCTACTAATTTTTCTTCTACCCCTTTAAAATTTAATCTATCTACTATCTTAGAAGTGGCGTCAAACATGCCACCCCAAAGAGGGGCAAATGTAGACACCTAAAATTTATCCGAACAATTTAAATACTTAAATTGTGTTAATTATCCCCTTCCTGCACATTGGTGACATATCATCAATAATGCTCGTTTTCTCTTCTATCATTGTTAATTAATTACAATATGTAATTAATTAAGTCTTATATTCAACAAATACCTAATTAATGACCTTTCGTTAATTAATCCATCCTTCTATCTAAAATAATTCATTATTATTAATTAATTAGCTTCCCCTTTCATTAAACCAATAAATCATTATTTAGTTGATTTAATCCCCTTCTATAGTCTAAATCATGTTAATATTCCTCTAAAAGCTTCTATAATCTTGCACATCTATTAATTAATAATTTTGATTAATTAATAAACCCCCTTTATCCACATGAGTCACTAAAGGACAAGTTAAACTCTCCTAAAGTTAACTCAACCCTTTCTAAACCCCCTTATCCACAACTAACTCAACATCTCTATTATCCCACATGCAAAGGGATGTAGAGATTCCTCTATCCATTGGGCTATATAAAGAGCCCTCCTCCTACCTTTACACTTACACCTATTCCTTGAGAAACAAAAGTGAGCAATAGCAAATAAGCTATAGCCATTTGTCATCTTGGAGCATTCTTCATTGGAGAAGCTAGCTACTTTCATTTCTTGTATTCATCCACCCAAGTTTTGAAGTCATATGGGGATATGTCAAATGGTCTTGTAGCCATGGATTGACAAGAATCCATTCTTGAAAACCTTGGGATTCAAACATACAATCAAACCTTTGATTTTTAAGGATCTAAATAGGTTCATTTCATTTTATTAGCATTCAATAGAGATAGAGATTAATGGATTAACATGTTAGTTTGAATATTTGTTCATGTTCTAATGCAATGATGTTAGTAGATTAGTTTTTCTTAAGCTCTAAGCATGATGGTGCATTGAATTTGATTTAGCTTTGTTTTAGGACTACTAGGTGTTAGTTCTAACTCTTTTTGCATTACTAACAAAGACATTTACACATTTGGCACGTTCGGTGGGACCATATAATGTGCCTTGTGTGTGTGACATATCATGTTGGTGCCCTATCATGTAAAATTTTTATCTCTAAAGGTTTCTAGAAAGAATTTAAAATAAGAGGTGGCTTATGTCGACTTTTTTCTCAACTATCGTGGTATGGATAGGAGATGATGTAAGAGATGTCTTAAAGAGATGTGATTTATTTCAAACAATAGTGGAATAAATGAGTATATATAAAAAAATTATTACATTTTTGTAGTTCTTTTCCCATTTTCTATTTGAAGTGATTATTATATACTCTTTAATAAGATGTTATTAATTTTTATTAGTATATAATGCTCAAAATGTTTTTATTACAATTTTTCAATTTTTTTCACATTTTATCCAAATGATGTGATTAGTAGATAATGATAAATTAGGATTTTATTGATAGTTTACCTTTTAATTCTCAAAACTAACTTTGTTAGGATTATAAAAATAAAGTAATTATCAATAAATTCATATAATATAATCTATGATTTAATTTATTTAAACAGCAGTATTGTTATTGGTTGGTTTTGAGATCTTGTTTTCATGGAAACAATTTATTGGTTTTGGGGGTAGAGGAATTTCTCTTTGGATTTCAAGGATTTCTGAATTTAGATCGTTGACCATACAATTAGAATTTACATATGCATGTTAATGATACTTCAGGTCATACTTTTAGCCCTGAATTGTTGGGGATAGCATGACAACATTTTGATATTGGATTGTGGTTTGTGTACCTACATTTAATGGAATGACATGCATTCATTCAAAACGTTGATTGGCTAAGAAATATTGAATTTATTTTTTTGAGGGCATATCGAAGTGTGAAATTAGTAACAAATTTTTAAGATCGAAGAAGGGGAATATTGTGCTATTTTACAAAAAAATATGCAAAAGTTTCTCGACAAGTACACCCAAATATATGGAGTAGAAAAAATATTGTTCATAGGTGAAACAAAATGTTTTTTTCAAGAGAGAACTGAGGCGCTTTTATTTGGATTGCCTTCTAGCTGGAAATTTGATGGCACAATGCATTCTAATAGAAAAAAATTTACACACTTATGTACATGGTTAAATCATGTGGGTCCACACCCAAATTTATGTCAGTCTTTGGAAATATTTAAAAAAACAATTACTAAGATTGATTGAGTGTATTTGATACTATTATGTTGATTAATTTATATAGATAAATTTAGTTTTTTTTTTGCAGTCTTTCTTATAAAATTCAATCATATATGGTTTTTTAGTCTATTTCATAACAATGGATTTATTACCATCATTTTATATAAAAATAATTGTGACTTGTATTTTCATCATAACAACACATTTCCACGAATATTGAGCTTGATTTTGTGTAATTGTTACTATTGTGTTGATTATAAATATATAAATATTGGTTTATTTTTGTAGACTATCTCTTAAGAATTCATTTATTACCATCATTTTATGTTGTATGTATTTCATAAAAACACATTTCCAACCTTCATTCTATGCAAATAAATCCATGTTATAGTTAAACATTTGTCAATTTTTTATTGATATCATAAATTAGAAGCAATAATAGATACAAATATATATGATCAAAATATGTAAAATATACAACATGCAAATGCGCACGACCCCATAATTAAAATAAATCACATCCAAATTTTTCTTTCTTTCTATATTAAGCTTATGAGAATGGGCATATGCCCATTCTCATCACAATGATAAAAATATTTTTTAGTATGAGAATATGCCCATTCTCATCACGATAAAAATATTGTTAGTATGAGAAATGGCATATGCCGATTCTCATCACAATGATAAAAATTCTCATCACAATAATAAAACTCTTTATTTGTATGAGAATGGGCATATGCCTATTCTAACCATTCTACCTCATTGAAGCAATAATGAACTTAATCATTTTTATATCACTATAAAGGATGTGAGAATGGGCAATTGTCCATTCTAAAACAAATTAAATATTACCTCTATTTTTCTTCTATGATTCTTATATGAGAATTGGCATATGCCCATTCAATAGAAGATAAAAAATGTTTGTTTGTATGAGAATGGACAATATAAGTATTTTCTATGCTTTGTAAAGTTATAAATGTATTAATTATTACAATAAGTATTTTCTATTTGTACAAAAAAATTGTAAACCCCTAAATGGAAATCCTCATACATGATATATAATTCGAAAATTCACATTTTTTGGATTCCAATATTGGCCAAATCAAATTCCAAAAGCCCCTTTTTTGATTCCAATAATAACCAAATAAAATTATAATATTTGGTATAAGAAAATCAATATAGCTGATTTTAGTATTTAACATAGATTGCAAAATGCCCAAATTTAACAAAATTATGGCTCTCTCTTCTAGGTCACATTTCTCCCCATGCAAGACTAACTTGCCAAATGAGCTCAAACTTCACTTTTATATGCATTGTTTCTCTCCAACCCAAAGGAGGTAAGTACCTCATGATAATTTCGACACATGCATCATTATAAAATTCAAGCATATTTGTTACAATGGTCACATATGACCCGTGTAGGTCGGTCTATCCAAAAACCATCATGCATGCACCAAAACTCCTTAAAACCCTTTCATTGGAATGACAAAAATATCCTAATCATAAAACTATTTTTATTAAATCTCCAAAAATCATCACTCATGTTTAAAATAACATCTAAACATAATACATGGTCACAATTATCATTAACTAATTAAGTTATTTTGTTAAATGGGCTCGATGGTTCCTTTCCGTCACAAAACACCTATTTCTAGCACCATGTCTTAACCTTTTATCTTCAAGGTCACCCAATAACACCTCAACTATGGAATGTGAAAAACTGATGTAAATTTTAGGACCTTTAAAACACTTCTAGATAACTTAGAGTTCATGAAACATCCACTAGTTGAAACCACATAAACGTTTTCCATCACCAAATCAATTTGCCCAAAAATCGAGTTTTCAAAATCTAACTAGTTTGCACCTTTCCCGAAACTTACAAAGCCTCCAAATGGATTAATGGGATTAAAAATTCATCATTATTCACATTATATGTGGTATAAATCATCTCTCACTCCATTTCATGTACTAACCAACTCATTATTTCAAGAAAATCAGTTATGTCCTCGAAAGCCAAAAATATTCCTCTCCACACTTTTACCTAGAAACTATATCATAACTCATCACTATGAATATAATATTATATTAATAGAAATATAACTTAATTATCTTTCCAACACAACTTGAATCACCTCCTAACTCCTCATGTAGCTCCTCCAATGTTCATTTTACTAAAGACAACTTATAACTACCCCATAACTACCCTTTGACGATCAACCTAACAAGGCACACTTTTCCATTTTTATGAATTTTCATGACTTGAAACATATTTTTACATCAATAAAAATTACTAGGATTTCTTAATTACTAGGATTTCTTAAATGGCATTACCTCATTTAGATAACTTTTCCACAAACTGGAACTCTTCATAAACAAGCAAGGGGCCCACATATCACCACATGCTCTAACATACCTTTATGGAAATATGGAAGAGTAATATAAAACATACAATCATAAATTTTGAGGAAGTTATCAAAATTGGTGTGAAATATTCTATTTTCTAAAAGCTTCTCATAGGTAGGGTTTATTTGGGGTTTCAAACCACTTTATCTTCTTAACGATCGTTCATAAAAATGTGACAATCAAACCACATCATTATTTTTGTGAAAGATTAATAAATTACCTAATAATCTATACCAAATAGCTCAGGTCCACATGAAAATTATACAATTCAGAGTGAACACTAGAAGGTCAAACTTTTCTCTAAAAACACACTAAAACTTACCCAGTTTCACCAAAACTTGAATAACTTCAAAAATACTCCTCGAATGACCTAAAATTTTCATTAAGCACCATTAAAACATAATCTAACTTTTAAAACTCACCAAATATCAAAAATATTCCTCTAAATCTCTATCAAATCACATTTACTTGTGTTAAACTATTTTTTCCCACAATTTTCTTCCCAAGGACCTCATTAAAACACCAAACCATTAAATGAGGGCATGAAAATCATCACACACCCGAGGCACATTTTCATAACATTATTCCCATGCTTCAACAAGACTCATCAGCTCCAAATATCATGTCTCCAAATTATTTTTCATGATCCAAGGCTAGAAACAAGCTGGAATGTCCCGACTCAATACTAAAATGACCATGTTGACCATTTACTGAGACTTGTGTACACTCATGACACATCATACCATCCATATTTGAACTCGAACATCAACCAATCACCTTAAGAGGACTCATACCATGACTAAGTATAGTCAAACATGCTCCAAGACACCATGACAACTCCCCAAACTTGGAACATCCACTCAATCTCTTCATGTTAGACACCGAATAACATCATATGTGAACACATACTAGACCTTGACACCCTTTTCCATCAATGGGGTTAAATTCAATGACAACAATAAAACACAATGGCTAATAAGGAAGATGTAATGTGAGACTTATTTTTCCAACCAATAGTATTTGTTATAGCTTCCTTAGGTTTTGTCTCCATCCCAATGTTAACTTATTTGTTTTCAAGGGATCATGGTAGGTGCGTTCTCACTCATCGAACTATCTATGACTTCATGCATACCTTCTGAATGGTTAGCATCCAAAGTCTCCATCTCTTCTCTGTCTATTATATAGACCATTTTTCATTTTTCTTTTTCCATGCACACACGCTCAAGTTGTACTTCCTTTGATTCCTCCTCATCGAGGCGCATCTTTGAATAAGGCTCACCAAGCAATTATAATATGCTATCTACTACCACAACACTATCTCCCATCATAAGGCACTTGATTACTTGCAATGCCATATGCACCGATGGCTTAGTAATCCTATACTTGAAATCTTGAATGAGATCAGCCGCCAACTACTACCAATTACCTATTTGAAGACACATCCCGAAATGAATATACCTTACACATGCACATCCTTGTAAGGTGGAATATAACTAATGTACCCATAAAAAAGGTGGAAACACTTCATGCTTCCCATCCAGGCCTTCTCACATGCTTGGATATGAAATGAAGTGACCTCTTTACCATGGTAGTTTTGTATGATTGTGGGTGTGTTTCTCTTAGAGAACGTTATAGAAAATGTGATCCTAACCTCATGCCACTCTAGGATGTTTTCCCAATGTGTATCCCACTAGCGTGTTGCGTTACGAGTAGGTTATAACTAAGCATTCCTATTCTATCATCCTCATTCATCCACCGAGCTACCATCTCCTGCAAGAAAATTTCAAGGTATACCCCTTTAGAGTAACTTGGTAACTTCTTTCCTCCTATGTGCTTAACTCGAGCATGCCTTTATGACCCTTGTTAAAGATCCTATTAACTATCACCCAATTAACTCATAAGTCCCATGTGCCCAATTTTTGCATGCCACACTAGTGGTATCACTCAAGGACTAAGCATCTTCAAACTGGATAACTCCCTCCGTGGCGTGAATTATTTAAGGATTTCTAATGGAGTGCACATAGATTCTATCAAGGACTTATTCTCCCAATGTCTCTATATAGGGCATTGATTTCCCATCCATTAAAGGGATGATCACCCTTTCTTCCTTGTTCTCAAATCTGATATACCATTTGTTAAAATGTTGGTCGACATTATTCTTGTAACACCATGGGCACCTAAGAAAATCTTTAAAATTATCTACCTCAAAGCAAGCGCCAAGACTTTGAAGTCTCCAGTGTACTTGGCCCCTTGAATGGTGATAATGCGCATCCTTTAAGACTCTAATGGGCATTTCCTTAGTTTTGTTTTCCATTTACAAGCACATTCAAAGATGACTGCAATGCGAGCCTTCCCATCGATGCCGGGCATATAAGGTAAGAACATTGACCTTTGCTCTTGTATTGATGAGAATATTTCTCGAAGCCATCCATCGACAATCACGTTCAAAGTAATCTCCTTGTTATAGTCAATGTTATGAGGAGGAAGGTTTGCATACAAAACCTTCCTTTTGTGCTCTACTCTAGCATGTGGTACCTTCTCTCTCAGCCATTCTCCTAGCAAGGGAATAATATTCTCTTTCCTTAACATCCTGCACACTTCCTTGACCTCATCCAATTCATCCTTTAGAACATTGGCATTCTTATTTTGCTCCAACTACCTTGATTTCTCCTTCGACATTTTATCTCCCTTGTAAACTCCAAATCACATCCATAGTCTCTTGATACACTTATTTCTAATGGGTAAGGTTTGGATACTTTCCATGTACTACTTCCTCTCTTAAAACTAGTTTCGTTGGTCTTGGCATCTACCTAGCACACGTGGCCTCTGCTCTGTCCTCACCAGCTTCAAGTTCTAGTCGTGACTCACACAACACTCATGGCATCCACTGTGAATCAGCCTTCTTAACGCTTACCATCCCAACCCTTTTTCCTTTCGGTGTTACTTGGTTCATATACTCATAAATATCTGGACACTCTTTGTACTTGTGTTTCTTTTTGCACCATGAGAATTGTAATAGATCAAGACAATCAAATTTTTAATTCTCTGTAGATCCATAATTATAACAGGTTCCTCATGGGAACTCACTTCATCCTATACCGTGCTTCTTGCACCCACAAAATCCTCTAAAAAACATCTTCCATGTGTTCCTCCATCTCGTGCATGGTTCATAACGATAGTCATCATCCTTTAAACTACTTGCAAGGCTAGTCTGGTGCACACCCAGATCAATAGCATCATGGATTTGATTAATCAATCTATAATCCTTGGTATCATGGGTCGTAGAGGTATAGATATTACAATAGCAAGAAACATTCTTGCAGATTACGCACTATAGTAGAGGGCATCTACTTGCATCATGATCCCCATGGAAAATCTCACAGTCTACCAATATAGCACACACCGACTTCTAAGGGAAACTATCTATTGCATGTCTCTCTAATTAGTAGTGTGTACACCAAATCCCACTACAATCCTAATGCGGTGAGCTTGTAGATAGCTTCTCCAAGCTGCTTTTCCGTTGCATAAATTTGAGCCTCCGAAAACGACTAACACTAGTGTTGATGCTCCTAATAGCTTCATCATGTAGGGAAAATTCCAATGCCTCACATGGATATATCAAAGTCTTATATGACATAGCCCTTCTAAATGTTGTTATCATTCTTTTGAAAAACCTTTAAGCATGTTGAGAAGGATGAATGTAATAAGATAGTTTTAATAAGAGAGTCTTAAAACACGTGTCATACTCTCGTACACTCTCCCCATTCCTATTGGATCTCCTTAAAAGTGTTAATGCTCTTCTGTTCAAACTCTTGGATATGAAACTCTTATAGGAAGGAATTCATCAATACAGTGTAGTCTAACACCATCGATGGGGTTCGTACTTCGTATACCTACTATCCACGGACCCTTACAATGTTGTTACAAAATAACTTGCCTTCCACTCTGGGGTATTGATTCCTTTCATGCACCATAGTAGTTCACACTTGTGCACATGCTTTGTGCAACATCTTTAATACCCCTATAGTATAATAAGTACAAAGACATCTAAAAAACCACTTGGGGAGGTGGTTGGGATCATTTTCCTCCTGATCCAGAGCCTTGGTTTCCTCTAGTGTTTCCTCCTCCACTAGATCCACTAGATCCACCAGGTCATATTCCTCCTGACCCACTAGATCCACCTCTTGTATTCAGCAAAGGACCAGAAGTGGTCATGCCTAGTGTTCCCAACATCCCACTGAACTGTGCACCAATGGTTTGTGATATTTTCCCACTACCAATTGTATGTCCCATGCCACTCCCAGACGTGATACCCAAACCTTGCATACTTGCACCTTGTCCAAATATTCCTCTAAATACAAGAATGGATTCTGTATCCATGGATGTTCTAAATGATAAATTATAAATTATATTTCTGGGCACAAATAAGTTACTCCCAAAAATACCAACTAAGTTAACAATAATCATCCCTTGATCCGGAAAACCAAGCACTAGCGGTTTGTCTTGGTGTGGGTTCGGATGCGTGTCGATGTCTCTTCTTTCTCCATGTGACGAACATTCATTAGAAACAAAACGGGCCTCTCTCCCACACTTTCCAAGATGGGGTAGCATAGACTCATTAGGCTCCACATCCTCTCGTGTGAACCTCAACTCCTTCCCACAACGTCTACCTCCATAGATCCATCACACTTGTAACCTCACATTTTCTATTTATCTACCTTTCATGAGCTTCTTAATACTTGATTTGTCTCTCTTCCTTTTCCTTTCCAGGTGGTAATGTCCGCCATCTTTCTCCACCTAGATTCCTCTCCCGGTCGAGAGAAGCTTAGCCATCCATGGGAAATTCTTCTAAACTCAAAGTAATGACAAATAGCTTTATATCCAAAGGAATAGCATGTAAAAATGATCCTATAGGCTCCCTCGAAACTCAAAGTCAGCAATTTATGGGAAATAATACGTAGAAATGTCATATTCAAGAGCATAATTTTTCAAAGCACTCTCTTCCACCAGGTGATCAACAACATGCGTCCAAGTCAGATCTGCATCATGTAGCCTCTTATAGTCATCTTGGGTCCATACGCATGATCTATAGTACCAACTTGATTTGGATGCATATGATAAAATTCATTCATATAGTTCTACTGGGAAATAGCAAAATAATCTCTCGTACAACTAATGGTACAAGTTCTCTTCTACCCATTTACACACATCGAACTTAGGTCTAGTGCTGAATATCTTAGAAAACTCATCCTCTGTGCTCTTGAACCATGGCTCCATACTTTCCAAGGTCACATGATATGTCATCACACATCATTGGAACAAACATGTATCCCATTTATCACACCAACTTCGAAAAGAGGTCCCAAAAATGGAACCAAGATGTAGTTATATTTTGTACCTTTAGACCAATAGTCTAATCCCATGCGTGTCGTCCTATCACCCAGTGGTCACTGGGAACTCACCCAAGCATGCATGGGCACCAAGTCTCTCCTTTATGTGAGTTTCATGAGAATGCATCATCTTAGGATAGATAATCAAATGTAGGACATGAAAATAACTATACAACATTCTTAAGAACTTAGAATGAGTTGTCATCTCATTATATGTAGAAAAGAGAAATAACAAACAACATATGGAGATGGTTCATACAGAAAGGAAATGCATAAGTATTATACTCCTGAACACATAGATGATTTATAACAGAGCATTATATTCATACTAACAGATTCAATAACCCACATTACATCCCTTGAGGTCATAACAGATCCTCATATAACTATGCAGAGCCAAGTCATGCATCAGAGCTATATTATGCTCATCATATTACAAAGAAGAATGAAAACCCATCCCCTTCAATGTGTTATCACTCAAAATCTCTCATAATCCCTAACAATAACACACTCCATTCTATTTTGTAAGTATTTTCCTCTTTTCTCTCCTTCACCTTCTATTTTCTTCTTCGTTGGGTGCTTGTATTTATAACCTTAAGCAGCACCGCCATGCCTTCCGGGTTACGGATCGGTCGGCCAAGTGTCGAAGTGGCCCTCTATGGGAGCATGCCTTCTCATATCTAATCTCTCCATTTCTTTCAATGATGTCTTCCAGAACCTTCCATCACATGCCCGGAATATTCCCTTTTTTATCCACAATCAATGAGCTAGCACTTTATCCACAAGGCTCATTCTTTTCTCATGTGTTGCTTGGGATGCCAAATGTGGCTAAGTACAAAACTTATTTTTCCTTGCATGTGTGCATCACGTGTTCTAAAAAACCATTCCATAACCCTTCCCTGCATGCCTTAAACCCGTGCACCCTTTTCAACTAGGTACCACGTGCCCACACACCTTCTTCTACTTAGCTGATATTTTGGGGTCCAACATCACCCCACACTACACCCTGTTCTCTATGCTCGAAACACTCTTCAATAGAGGAATAAATAATGTTTGATCCTTAAAAATTATTGGAATGGAAGAATAAAGGAATGAAGAAATGGTTAAAATAATGAAAGAAACGGGGACTTGTTTACTTATAGAGGAGGAGAGGGAAATCCTTCCCTAAATCTGCTTCTAACTTTCCACAAGTGTCAACCTCGCTCTGAGTCTGGCGACGAAGTTCCCTAATAGGGTGCTCACTTCTTCAAAACTTAGTTCCTCCCCCTTAGCACTCATTGTCTCCATAATATCCTCTAGTTTATTTCCCAAATCCTTGAGCGCATCCATCCTCCAATTGATTTGGGGGTACAATTCCTTAATCTCATTTTTTATTGAGCCCCGCAAGGTCTCAATGGCCTCTAATTTCTTTTCTACTTTGGCTAGGATTTTGTCTTTCTCAGCTCTATTCCCCTTTTTCTTTTCCTAGAAATCCTTGAGTTCTGCTTCATGGTTTGCAACTAATATACTTGCCACTTTATCCCTTTCCATGCAATTATCATAGGTGGCCTCGAACTTGCGTGGTGGAGTTTACATTGGCGAGGATCTTGTTGTACTTGAGTAACAATCTCCACAACCTTCATCTTATTTTATTTTTCTTGGCATGCCAACACCTCCTCTGCTGATTCTAGGGCAAGTGTCTACCTCTCTATAGTGATTATGTGGGTTAAGTCCTCTAGGAATTGCAAGGATGATCCATACTTTTGTGCGGGTGGTGTTAAGTCTGGATAATTTAAGACAATGGCATCCGTGATCATCTCTATCTTCTTATATGCCTCACGCACTCTTTCCTTCTCATCCTTTAGCTCATGCCTTAACTGAGTGCTGATTAGTTCCTCCTACTTCATTTCCTTTCTTTTCTAAAGGATCTCATCTTCCCTTTTCTCTAATTCTGCCTCTAGAAACTTCACCATGTCATTTCTTCCAAAGAGCCTGGCTTCAACCTCAACTGAAAATTTGTTGAGCGCGTTGTAGATTTTCTCATCTAATAATCATTGAGCATTCACCAAGGGGTTTATCCATTTTTTTAGCACTTTCATCAATTCTCCTTGGCTTACCTCAAACTCAGGCTCATCAATGTGGGACTCAAATGCCCATGATAGCATTTTCCTTGTCGAGGGTATGCACCTTCCTCATCAAATGAAGCCATGGCTAAAATCTATTCCGTTGGCATGTTGCTCTAGAAGTGTGTGCACAACACTTTGTTTGGATCATCGATGTATCCAATTCCTTGAAATTGTGCTACTTTTGTACTCTTCCTCCATGTGCATGCAGATTTTGGAAATCTTACAGCCAAACTAGGATATCCTTCCATACTTTGTCATATTATTTCCTATGCTCTCATCCTCAGCTTTCCTTCATCGCCACATATGTGCTACGTTCACCCTCTTTTTGTATCGGTACTTGATTATCTTGGCCACTTATTTCTCTATGGCCTCATCTATCTATTCATTTGTAAGGCTTGGGGTCCTTTAATCCTTTGTATCTTATTCCCCACCTACCCCCTTGCCTTGGGTCTCAACTTCTTCTTCATCCTCCTTCTCCTCATCTCCTTCATTATACTCCTCATCTCCCTCTTCCTCAAAGTCATGTATCTCATAGAAATGATGGTCTTCACCTCCTTCTAGCTCATCATCATCATCCTTGTCACTAATGTAGGCATCTAGATTCTCCATCTCTTCTGAATTTGCCTCATCAGTCACCTTCTGCTTCTTCCTTACTGGGATTCTAGTATAGGGGATTCTTCCTTTTCCTTTTCTTTAACAGATGATGTATTCCTTTTCTATTCCTCCTGGGTGAGGGGATCTTCATGCTCTAGCACCTCTTCATCTAGGGCCTTCGCCTTGATAAGATATTTATTCCTTCACGCGTAAGTATTAGGTTTAATGCTTGCTCCCAACACACTCACTACTTGTGTGGTTTGAACACTTAGTGCCTTCTACACCTCTTTTCTTTCTTTGTTCCTAAGCATGGTCTTCTTCCTTCCGGTAGGGCCTTCAGAGGATGGAGACATCATTCTCCAAGTAAGTTCCTTTTTCAAATTTTGGCCTTATGCATAGATACACCCTTGTTACGGTCCTTCCTACAATTGGTAGCGTTAAAGGCTTCATCATCTGTATCTCATGGGAGACATATCTATCCATGTACGTGTGCTTCTTTAGGTAGGTGAGCCTCGACGTAGCTCATGCTGGTCTATATCTACCTCACTAAGGTCAAACCTTAGTATTTTGGCCTCTTTGAATCGATTAACTCTAGCTTAGAAGTATTGCGTGGTGAAAGAGAAGGGTAGCTTGCACCATGGACTCATATTCCCATCTATCAATATAAAATCTACCAATGTAGAAGTGTTGGTATACTACAAATTTTTCCTCTCCACTCACGAGTGTGGGAAACTATTCTAGGATCCTCCACTCAGCCCTAAATGCATCACATTTTCTCTTATACCACTTCTCCAGGCAAGCATTGTGAGCAATCGTCATGGTTTCACAAGTATATTTTGTAAACCTCTTTGTGGGAGAGGGATCCTCTTCTAGATACTCCCAGAAAATTTTCTAGCCCATCGGGCAATCCAATCTCTAAAAATAAAATGGTGAGGAGGATGTTACTGAATAGTATCTTCTCTCCCTCCTGTGTGCTTCTTATAATTTCATATGTGAAGAAAGAAAACAAGTTGTATATGGTTCCTCTTGATATCTTCCAACATACATTTATCCATGCCTTTTTACTTTTGTCCATAATTCCTTGTCATTGATCTTGGTGACCAAGCATGTTACCATCCTCATCACAAGGTTTGATATCTCGATGATGTCAAAGTATCACGACCCCTTCTTGTAGTCATACATGGTTACAATCTCCTTGATAGCCTCCTTCTCACTCAGGTCATCATTAATGTTATCTCCTTCACAATTGAAGCCTATGAACTTGGATATTATTTATTATGTGATGCACATCCCATGCCCATGAAATAAATATTATCCTCATGCACGCACGACATCAACCACTCGATAAAGTTGCTCACCTTTCCAAAGTAGGAAACTCATACAATTACAATAATATGACCTTCTCCAATTTGAATTTCACATCATTTTTGTAAATGGGCATTCCATCTAGCGTTCTATTGTTATTTGGTCGACTAACTCAAGTTTCATTTCCTTCTTTGTTGTGCTCGTGCAATGGTTATAATCACTTATGGCCATCTTTCGTAAGTGTGACTCCCATTCTTTTCCTAGAAATACCCCATCTGGGTATTGCATTTCTACGTACCATTCTTTGTTGGTGCTTGCAATGGAAGTGATTTTCTTTCCCTTACCCTTTCCCTTTGTTTTCTTCAGTGAAACGGTTGGTTTCCTTGGTGCCATTCTTCTGGTTGGGCTGAACTTAAAACTCCTTCCTCCTACTCTTCTTTTTTATTCTCCTCAATCCCAAACCTCACTCTAAAGCTTCACCTCATGAAATGAATTCTCATTTCCCCAATGCCATAGCTACCAAACCCTAACCAGGAAACCTTCCACAAGATGGAGCTCTTCATATAATATTTGCTCATGCCCATGTATTTCTTCCTTCTGGTTCACAGATCTTACTCTAGAAGCTCACTTTGTATTTTGGATTCTCCTTTCTTCACACAAATTTCTCTCTGGATGCCCTAGTTTGTAAGAGCTTCTTTTACTTTGTAATCACAACGTAACAACTGACTTACCTGACCTTGTATTTATAGTTTTAGCTTCTTTCCATCATTAAATGTTATACCACCTACCAATGTAATTTAACATTAAATGTGGATTTTTCCACTAAGCTGAATTTAAGTGTTTTTACCCACGGGCCACATCCTACTTGAAAAAATATTTACAACCTTCTTGTGTGCAAAAATTCAACCCAATGGAAGACTCTTACGCATGTATCCATAGTGCCAAAGGCACTTCTTCTGTCCTTTACTTTATTTTTTCCCTCGTCTACCTCATTTTTATTTTTTTTTTTTTATTAAGGGAAAATAGTTTTGAAGGGACTATACCCTGTATACAAAAGGGCTCAAAAGCCAGATAGAAAAAAAGAGAAGTAGCCCAGAGAGGGGCAAAACAGTCAACCAAGAAGGCTCAACAGCCAGATATTACAATATAGGTGAAAAGTGGATCAAAATGTACAGAGATCCAGATCTAAGAAGACAAGATCAAAAAGAAACCAAAAGAGAAACAGAATAATGAGCTCCACCAAAAAATAGCTCCAGAACCGCCCGAGGACAGCCAGATCACAGCCAAAAAATAGCAGCACAACAGCCCGTTACTTGATGGCCCTGTCAATCTTGGTCTTGATGGCCTGCAGTGACATGAAAAAGGCAATGGCAGTGGCCTGAGAGGGGTCCTTCATGTCTGCTTGGGAGATTGCAATGTCCCTATTCTCTTTAGGGCCCCATATGTCTTCATTGATTCCACTTAAACTGCAAACACTGTGGACATGTTGTTCAATGAAGTTATAAATGCTTTTGAGGGCAGATAAAATGTAGTCATTGCGGCTTTTGGCATTCCCCAATCTGCCATCAAGGGACTGCAGTTTCTTGAAGACTTCATCGATGACCCCCTCTTCCTCCTCACTTTGAAGGATCCTTTTACCCTTGGCTCTCTCCATGTTTTTTAGAGCCCCTTTGAGCTCTTGAATCTCCTTCTCCAATCTGTCAACCCTCTCCAGAAAATCCTCCTCTTTGGGCTTCTCCACAGGCATGCTAATATGCAGGAGGTTTTCAGCTAGTTCTAAGTCCTTGTGGCTCCTAAGGACTCATTGGGAAGTAGGGATTTTAGCTTTCTTGCTTTTCTTATTGGAGCCAACATCATCATTCTTTATTTTTAGCAGGGGTGGAGTGGGAGCAGTATGGGAAGGTGGGGGTATGAAGGAGGGAGGTGGGATAGGGTTTATGGGAGGGCGGTTGGAAAAGTGGCGGTGAATCGGAGGATAAGGCCTGCAGTGCGAGAGGGACAGCCCTAGAGTGATTTTGAACTTCCTTATAGATTTCTCCAAGGAGTTGATCGATAATGAGGAAAGCTAATAATGTTATTTCTACAAAAATGATTCGAAAAATCGATGCTTGTGAGGAATAGTCACATATCTTCCTTCAGGGTAACATACCTTACCACCATTTTGGAAAGTTCATCAAAAGGTACAGGATCGACTCCACCTTGAGGCCGTGAGTTACAAACTTAAGATTATCTCCCTCTTCTAAAAATTTCTTGGTTTCCACCTCCTATCGACCTTCTTATTGAATAATTTTGTGCCTTCCAGGCTGAGACCCATGATCTGAGCTATGAGCTCTTCTATAATTTCCATTTTCATGTTACTATACTTGATAATTCTATTCTTCCAACCCTTGGTGAATTTGATGGAGATGTCTTGGTTGAAGCCTTGAATCCTCTCAATGAAATTCGACAGGCCCCCGACTTGCAGGTACTCCCAAAGCTCCATGTTCTCTTTCCACTCAGGATTGTGGGTCGGTTCGGTTTTGCATGGCGGACCCCCCATGTTTCCTCTGTTCCTATTCTTGTTTTCAATGGTAAAAAGATTGCAATGTGTGGGACAGGCCGAGCGGTGTTTTTGGTATTTGAATTTGTTCTTCCCATGAAAGACAGCTTAATTATAATGCTACATTTGTTATTATTTCCCCACTCCCCAGCTTTCCTCCCATGCCAAGAAATGATGGCAATCCAGCCCGCACAAATCGCAACAATCATCCAAATCTTTTGTGATGTCATCATCATGTACTTGGGGATCCGCACATTAGCATCTAAAATACAGCCATTAGTCATGATTTTCACTGCCATGAAGATCAATGATGATGGCTTTATTGACATGAGTGGGCAGAACGTCCCCCGCCAATCCAAGTTTGAAAGGAATTATTAACACCAAAGTTAGCCAAACCGGTCAACCCTGTTTCCTTCCCGATAAGTATGGGTGATGTGGACATTAGCAAAGCTTTTGCATATATCTATAGCTTCCTCAATATAATCCCTGATAGACCAATTGGGGTGTTGCTTTTTGTTCAGAAGATATTTATAATATTTAGAGAATCACCTTCAATTATGATATTTTGAATATTACAATCTCTGGCAAGTCTAATACCCCAAAGATCCACCATGGCTTCGAATAATGATTAGTCTATCTTCCCATTCTTCCAGAAAAAGTAGCAACATAACAGATCTTTGATCCCTGATGATGCCCCCACCACCAGAGTCACCCGGATTGCCTTTTGAGGCCCCATCAAAATTTAACTTGTGCCAATCAGTGGGGGCTTTAATCCATCGGAATGTGTTTCACGTCGATTCCATTTTTCTTTCTGTTGATAGTGGCTATATTCCATTCAGTCAGAATGCATTCTTCATTCTTCGGGTTTAGTCTATTTTTAGGGGGTTTAAATCTAGTAATATTATCTTGCATAGCAATGATTATTTCCTTATAAATTTTGTTACAAGCCTGTCTATTGCTTCTGAAAATACTATCATTACGAGCCTTCCAAATTCTCCATATAGTGTGTGGCAGAACAAGTTTCCATAGTCTTTTCACCATGCAATGTTTAAATGGAGAGCTCCATTGCTCCCAAGTCTGAAGGCAGGTAAGGGGAAAAATCCATTTCAGATTGAATTTTGCAAAAACAAGCTGCCAAATTTTGGAAGCAATCTCACAATGGAGGAATAAGTGTTTTATATCTTCAGCCTCTTGCTGACACATGCAACATCTATTTGGCATGATGAATCCCTTCTTGATGAGGTTATCATTAGTTAGGATCTTGCCATTAATAACTAGCCACCAAAAGAAGTTCACTCTAGGGGTTAGCTCCGGCATCCATAACTTGTGCCACTTGATTTCACTTTCCATGGATGCAAAGACAGAATTATATCCTGATTTAACAGTGTAATCCCCATCAAAAGAATCATTCCGTGATGAGCTCATCTTTAATATTTTGATTACTTATATGGATTAGGAAAGTTGATTCGGAGAGATATAATATCATCCTGAATACTATCATTCTCCACTTTTAAATGCTTCCATTTTCTTTTGTGTCCATCCCTCTCAATGTATCCTTGGATTTTGTGTCCATACTTTGCAATTAAATTGTCTTTCATATGATCATAAGCAGAAATCCAGTTAGAATCAGTCCACTTATCGGTCCAAAAGTTTATGTTTTTCCCATCTCCAAGCTTCCAACTGCATCCCTGAAAGAGAATGTGTCTACTGCGAAGAAGGTTGTTCCAGAAAATAGAACCACTTGGAAGGGACTGATCATATATGAAGGAAATCTTGTTCTGATTTGAAAGATATTTGATCTTAATCAGCTCTGTCCAAGGTTTGTTCTCTTTTATCAATCTCCATCCTAATTTTGCAGTAAGGGCAGTACTCATATGCTTGATATCTTTGATGTCTAACCCCTAGTCTCTTGGGTTTACAAACCTGTTCCCAAGCCACAAGATGATATCTGAATCTTTCCTCAGTACCGTGCCATAGAAAGTGTTTTTGAATCTTCTCAATACTATTCATCATAGCTGCAGGCATGTTGAACATTGATAGTATGTAAATAGGCAAGTTTTGAAGCATGCTTTTAACCAAAAGGCACTTACCTGCACTTGAAAGGACGGCTCCTTTCCATCCTGCCAAATTTCTTTGAAATCTCTTAAAAGGATCATTCCAAACCTCCACTCGAAATCTTGCCGTGCTAAAAGGTAACCCTAAGTAAGTAGTGGTAGGGAATTAATGGTACATCCAAGAATATTAGCAATCTTTCTTTTCCTCTCCTCGTGGATTATTGAAGAAATAAATAGAGCTTTTGTCAAAATTAACTTTTTGTCCCGAGGATTCCTCATAAAATCTAAGGACAGTTTTAATGGCCTTTTCTTCAATAATAGAAGCCATTAGAAGCAACAGAGTGTCATCAGAAAATTGTTAATGAGAGGAGGTCTGATTACCAGTAGTTGGAGGGAATCCTTTTATCATGCCAATGTCAATAGCTTTGGATATAGATCTACTTAAACTGTCAGCCATAATAATGAATAAAAGAGGGGAGATTGGGTCGCCTTTCCGTATACCTCTATTACTGGCAAAAAAACCCACAGGTTCCCCATTAACAACCATAGAGAATCTAGAGGTAGAGATGCAAGAGTGGATGATTTTTCTGAATTTATCTTGAAAACCAAATTTGGATAGGACCTCATCCATGAATCTCAAGGAGACCACACAAAAGCTTTATGCATGTCTACCTCATGTTGTTCTTGCGCTCTTCATCCTTTCTATATGTGGTTTCTACAAAGCCTTCTTAACACCAACCATTCTCATCCACCTATCTTCTACATGCTTCTTAACCTTATGTGCTTTTTATCCTTTAATTGGACCATTCACCAAAACTTCTACTACTAGCTCAAATTTGTATTTAAAGGCCTATACTTCATATCACTCTACCCCACACTAAAAATATGTGTAGTCCTTTGCACATACACAACCTTGGGAAAAATAATGTGGTTACCAGCGCACAAGGCACAAAAACGAAACAAAAAGAAAGGAACAAGCAAAAAGAAAGGGAAACACAAGAAAAGAAAAAGCATAAAGGTAAATTCTAAGCTAATTGGAAATATTGCCTTATTACAAACACCAAGAAGACTTATTTATAGTAGGGCTTCAACCTACTCCCATTGAAGTGACCTAGTAACCTCATCCCATCCAACGTTTGTAATTAGAAATCATTTGAATCAAGAATGTATGAGATGATGTAAGGTCCCAACCAATGTAATTTTGACCTCTCGTGATGGCATAGATACTTAGAATCATATAACAACACTAACTTCCCAACCTCAAACTTCTTGTTCTTGATATGATGATCATGTCATGCCTTTTATCTTTCTTTTTCTATGTTCTGAATCCATCTAGCAAGTGATTTTCTTTCATCTAACTGCATCAACTTATCAATTCTTTCTTCCAATGATTGTTCATCAACTAACCCTCCCACGCATGTTATACGCAACTATGGTAACATAAATTCCACTGGTAAAACAACTTCCGCACCAAACACCAATTAAAATGGTGTGGCCTTATTCAACATTTTGTAAGTTGTCTTGTATGCCCATAGAAAAGCTAGTACTTTTTCATCCCAATCATGTCTTCTAACATCAAAAATCTTAGTTAATGTGTGACTTAGTATCTTGTTAAATGCCTCAGCAGTACCATTTTCTTAAGGATGATATGGGGTAGTCTTGTGATGGTCCACCATAAATTCTACTAATAGAATATTGACTCTTTCATTGAGAAAGTGTGTGTCCCTATAACTTGTTAAAATTAAAGGCCAACCATACCGATGATTATGTTTTCCCATAAAAATCTAGTAGCTTTTCTTATCATGCGGTGCAATACTTTCTAGGCATTTCCTCTTCCCACCACGTTAAGTAATCGGTGCAAGTGATGATATACCATGAAAAAGTCCTTGCAGCGGATAGCGCAATTGGCCCTACAAAGTCAATTGCCCATTTTTCAAATAGTTGAGAGTTGGCTATTGGTCACAAAGGAATTTTATCTTTCTTTTAAATCTTCCAAGGCACTAGAAATGGTCACGGGCCTTGAAAAACTCAATACAATCCTTGTAAATGGTTTCTCACCAAATCCCAGCTAATATAAAATGGTTCACACTCAAAGAGCTATCTAATTATGTTCTACTAGTGTTAATTTTCTACTTGTAAAACACAAAGGATGATCAAAAATTCCTTCACTGTGGTTTTGCAATTCATCCCCATAGTTATTCCCGAGGCATCAACATGCACATAGAAAGGCTTATCCTAAGAAGGAAAACATAATATGGGTGTCGTAACAAGCCTATCCTTCAAAGTGTCAAATTATTTCGCGTGCCTCTCCCCAATGAAAAGCACTCTTTTGTTTTAACAATTATTCTAAGGGTGCAGCAATCTTGGCATAACCCTTGATGAACTTCCTATAATACCCCGTATGCCTAGCGAAATCCATGCACTATTCTTTGATTGGCAGGTTCCCCTAATCTTACAATAACTGTAGCTTTAGCAAGATCCACTAGTAATTCATCTTTGTATATAATGTTTCTTAATAGCATTCCAAATGGAGTAGAAAAGACACATTTTTTTATGTTGAGGATATCCTCCATTGTTGATATCTCCCAAACATCATCCTTAAGTTATCGCAATGGTCTTTCACCACCCCATACATAGTTCACTCATCCTAGTAAATTTGAATAAACTTATGGATGAAGTCCTAAAATTCTTGTACCATGATGCGCGAGAACATAGCAAGGGCGTGTTATTCAATCCAAAAGGAATAACCGTGTAGGAAAAATTTCCCCATTCTCCTATCTTCCTTTGGAATATTGACTTGTTGGTACCACTGATAACCCATCTATGAAGGATTAGACTTCGTGCCCAGCTACTCCCTCAAGAATTTCTTCATAAAGGGGGTTGGGAAGTGATCAACGACACACACTGCATTCAGATCCCTATAGTTAATACATATTCTTATCCTACCATCCGTATTGATACCGATAACCATTGGGTTTATCCATTTGTATTCTTCCACTACCTCAATAATACCGATGCTATCATCTTGCTTATTTCTTCCTTGACTCGTACGTGTAAATTTGGATTCATCCGATAAGGCCTCTTTTGAATTAGGTGCACACCTTCCTTCAACTTGATCTTCATCTCTCCTAAGGAATGGTGAACACCTTTGATTCCCGGTACCCGTGAGGAAAAAAATCCAGAACTCATGCAATAGGTAAATAACCTTTGAAACTTATTTTTCCAACCCATAGTCTTCGATGATAGCTTCCTTATGTTCTCTTTTTGTCCCAATGTTAATCTTTTTTTTTTTTTTTTTGAAGGGCTCATGGTAAGTGTGTGCTTGCTCATCGTGTTATCTATGACTTCGTGTGTACCTTCCGAATGGATAACATAAAAGTCTTCATCTCTTCTTTGTCTATTATTGAGACCATTTTTCTTTTTTCTTTTTCCATGCACTTGTGCTCAAGTTATAATTCCTTTGATTCCTCCTCATTGAGGTGCATCTATAAATAAGGCTCACCTATAAATTCTAGTAGCCTATACTTTTCCATAGAACTATCTCCCATCATAAGGCACTTGATTACTTGCAACGTTATATCCACCGATGGCTTGGTACTCCTATAATTGAAATCACGAATAAAATCAGCTGCTAACTCCTTCTAATTACCTATTTGGAGACGTATCTCCAAATTAATATAACATGCATGCACATAACCTTTTAAGGTGGAATACAACTTATGCACCCATAATGAAGGCGGTAATGCTTCTATGCTTCCCATCTAGGCCTTCTCACATGCTTGGATATGAAATGAAGTAGCCTCTTTACCATGGTAGTATTGTATAATCGTGGGTGTGTTTCTCCTAGAAATACTTATACAAAATTTGATCCTCACCTCGTGCCACTCTAGGAGGTTTTCCCGATGTGTATCCCACCAGTGCGTTGCACTTTTGAGTAGGTTATAACTAAGCATTCCTCTTCTCTCATCCTCATTCTTCCACTGAGCTTCCATCTCCCACAAGAAAATTTCAGGGTATGCCCCTCCAGAGTAACTTTGTAACTTCTTTCCCCCTAGGCACTTAACTAAGCATGCCTTTATCACCCTTATTACAGATCCTCTTAAATATTTCCCAATTAACTCATAATTCTCCATCCACCCAATTGTCACACGCCACACTAGTGGTACCACTCAAGGACTAAGCATCTTCAAACTAGATAACTCCCTCCGTGGGGTGAATTATCTTAGTATATCTGATGGAGCGCACATAGATTCCATAAAGGACTTCTTCTCGCAATGGCTCCATATAGGGCACTAATTTCCCATCCACCAAAGGGATGATCACCCTTTCTTCCTTTTGTCAAAGCTAATATACCCTTTGTTAAACCATAGGTCAAAGATTGTTCTTGTAACACCATGGGTGCCTAAGGAACCCCTGGAAAATTATATACCTCGGTGAGTACCAAGAATTTGAAGTCTCCAAAGTGAACTTAGCCCCTTGAATGGTGACAACGCATCCTTTAGGACTCCAATGGGCATTACCTTAGTTTTGTTTTCCATTTATAGCACATTCGAAGATAGCTACAATGTGGGGCTTCCCATCGATGCCGTGCATATAAGGTAATAACATTAACCTCTGCTCCCATTTCGATGAGAATATTTCTCATAAGCCATCCATCAACAACCACATTCAAAGTAATCTCCTTATCATAGTTGACACTATGAGGAGGAAGCTTTGCATGCAAAAATTGCCTTTTGCACTCTACTATGGCATGTGGTACCCGTGCGTACCCAAAATTGTAAGGTATCTTGACATCGCTGCAACAATGTGACACGTGCCCCAATGATGATACAGGTCTCCTCACAAGTTGTTCGGATCCGAAAAATCTCTCCGAGTGTGCGTTAACATCCCGCATGCCTCGCTTAGCCCTCACGTGCTTTTTCTTTTTCTTTTCCCCTCTTTTCATATCCTTTTTCTCTTCGATGATGAAACCACCACCCCGCTCGGCGCGGTCTTGTGACCGCCGCCCTAAACAGGCGGCAGCCTGTAACCACCACCTCGCTCAGTGGTGGCGGTCCTTTACGCATTTTCCAAAAGCTCTTTTAACATGACTAACGTAAATTCAACATTTTACCAGCTTTCTTTCACCGCCATGAGCTTGCATTTATGATTCTGGTTCCCTGGAATAGTGTTTTTCCATTGTTTATAGTTTAAGAGTTCTATTTGGCTTTTACCTTGGGTAAATGAAAATGCTATAAATAGTTAGCTTGTGCTCAAGCAAACGGCCCTCATTCACTTCTTATCTTCTCATTTCAGTAATTCAGTCTTTTATTTTGGTTAGGATTCATAGTTTAGTTCATTGCATGCTTAATTAGCATTGTTTTACTGTTGGTAAGCCACAAATCCATCTTGTGCAAGCAGTGTTGTTATTTCATCCAATCCATTGGAGTAGAATAGCTTAGGAAGCCATTAAAGTTACAGGTTTTTCTCCTCAAATAGGATAGTTTCGGTGTTCGGATGCTTTATGTTGCATGACTAATAATAGATCCTGCTAGGAATTGCATAAGTCAAGCTCTGTACTCTTGCGCTATCCCTCTCCTACTCGCATTGTATTCGGTCTTTGTCTTGAGCTACATTTGTCCCAATATATACTTCGTTGATGTTAGTATTACACGCTTTTCGGATCCACATGAACATGAAGGAACGAGGAGATCACACCGAGGGGAAAAGATCACACACACCATCGGATTCACCACTGCTTTCTACGTAATCCGTGTTCTAGCTTTCAAAGTTCTAGTTAGAATCATATCAAATAGAGTAGTTAATTGATTTATTTCAAGAAATTCTATTCTCGATATTGCTGTGAAGTCATGGGGATTGATATTTTCTGAGAAACTATGATTCACTCCTCACTTCTGAGGTAGGATTGAGAATCTTGCAAATAGATTAGATGAGCTATTTTATTGTTTAGAATAGATCTACAAATTGCATAGACAAATAGCTACACTCGGTTATTTTGTTTGTTTTAAATTAATTATTTTAGTTGTCATTTCTAGATATTTTAAATAGTTGCTTTCTTAAATTCGTAAAGTTCATCAGAAAAAAAAAAAAAAGAGAAAATCATATATAGATATATTCGACATAGTTAAGTTTCATTTTACTGTAGTTCATTTTACTTTGTTGTTTTTGTATGACAATCACGGGACCTAGAGAGCCCAGAGAATACGTATTCAAGCCAATCATGCCTCAACCCAATCTCATCATAGTGATAACTGATATAGATCAAAATCTTAGGATTCAAGTCTTCCGAACAACGGTAAGCTTGCAAGAAATCAATTCCCAATTGAGTGGGTTAAATGTAGAAGATGACCAAGCACACACGTTTTGGTCAAATCAACCGAACTACAGATTACACTAGACAACATTCATATGACTGTAGAAGGGTTCAAAAGAGAACAAACCTTTGGTTGTGATCCTTTGGTCCCACAACCAGATGCAGGAGACACTCTTCTAGATATAGATACCAGCCTAAGAATCAAGGTCGCACAAATGCCTGTAGGGTATTCCGAGAAAATCACACAGTTGTTAATCCTAAATATAGAAGCTGAGAAAGCATACGATTACTGGATGTTAGGGATTAGGACTTGATTTCAAGCATGACCATAACAGTCCACAACAACTAAGAATATACGGTTGTGACCCACAAATCCCACAGCCCAACGAATCCATAGGAGAATTAGACATAGACACTGGCCTACACACACTAGTATTCCAATCTACTCCACTTCCACCTATCATCATCGAACAATTATCCTTGCTAGACACAGTAGCTAATAGAGCTAGGGAATTTTGGACTAGGCCAGAGAATCATCCATAGAATTGGCTATATTTACCATCCACCATATGACCCTATCTAGAGGAATACACGAAACCATCCCGGTCATTATCCACGTATTCCACAACCTATAGATCGAATCACGCCAGAGCTCGATATTGATTGGAGCCTTCGAACAGTCATCCTTACATCGACCGATCTATCACACCAGTTCAAGTTAGGAGGGCCTTCTTTGCCTTAGATTCACAAATTCCAATAGTGCGCATTGAGGACATTAGATTTCCTAACTATTTTTTCTGCATCCCACACATATTCCATACCCACCGGCTACCTCGGCACGACCTCCTCGAGAGGTCGGGTGCAAGGAAGATTCACTTGTAGATTCCCATGCTTGCATGTCACTTTTTCATCATACAAGTACCTTCTCTCTTAGCCATTCTCCTAGTAAGGGAATAATATTCTCTTGCCTTAACATATTGCACACTTCCTTGACCTCATCAAGGTCATCCTTTGGGATGTCGGCATTCTAACTTTGCTCCAACTACCTTGATTGCTCCTTCAAACATTTTATCTCCCCTTGTAAACTCCAAATCACGTCCATAGTCTCTTGATCCACTTATTTCTGATGGGGAAGGTTTGGATACTTTCCATGTACTACTTCCTCTCTTGAAACTAGTATCCTTTGTCTTGGCATATCCCTGGCACATGCGGCCTCTGCTTACATCGTCACTAGTATAGGTTCTAGTCGTGACTCATGTGCCACTCATGGCATCCACTATGAATCAGCCTTCTTGACACTTACCATCTCGGTGCCTTTATCCTTTCGGTGTTTCGGTGTAACATATCGTGACAATCACATTTTTAATGCTTTGTAGATCCACAATTATAATAGGTTCCTCGCAGGAAGTCACTTTGTCCTATGTCGTGGTTATTGTGACCATGAAATCCTCCAAGAAAACCTCTTCCATGCATTCTTCCTTCTACATACCCCTCATAGAAGTGGTCATCATCCTTTGAACTACTTGTAAGGCTAGTTTGTCACACACCTAGCTCAATAACATCATGGATTTGATCAATTAGTCTACAATCCTTGGTATAATAGGTCGTAGAGGTACATATCATGCAATAGCAAGAAACATTCTTGTGGATTGCATAATGGAGTATAGGACATTTACTTCCATCATGATCCACATCGAAAAATCTCATAGTCTACTGACATAGCGTTCACCGACTTCCAAGGGAAAATATCCTTTGCATGTCCCTCCACTTCATAGTTTGTACACCAAAGCCCACTATAAACCTCATGCTTTGAACTTATAGATAGCTTCTCCAACTGCTTGCCATTGTGGCAATTTGAGCCTTCGAAAATACTAACACTAGTTTCAACGCTCCCCACAGCCTTCGGCGCGCAGGGCGGCTTCCAATGCCTCTTACTAGTCTATGAAAGTCTTGTGTGATAGATCCCTTCTAAATGGCATTATAATTCCTCTAACAAACCATTGAGCATGTTGAGAAGGATAAATTTCATAAGATATTTTTGACAAGATAGTCTTGAAATACACGTTATACTTTCGTACACTCTTTGCAATTCCCTATTGGATATCCTTTAGAGTGTTGATACTCTTTTGCTTAAAATCTGGGATATAGAACTCTGATGGGGGCATACTTCCTATACCAACTATGTGCACACCCTTGCAATGTTGTTACAAACTAACTTTCCTTCCACTCCAAGCTATTGCTTCCTTTCATGCACCATAGTAGTTCACACTTACGCACATGTTGTGCAACATCTTCAATACCCTCTATTATAGTAAGTGTAAAGACATCTCAAAAACCACTTGGGTAGGTGGTTAGGGTCATTTTCTTCCCAATCCAGAGCCTTGGTTCCTTCTAGTGTTTCCTCCTCCACCGGGATCCACCAATTCCAATTCCTCCTAACCCACTAGATCCCCCTCCATTGCTATCGAAAAAGGACTATAAGTGGTCACGCCTAGTGTTCCCAACATCCCACTAAACTGCAAGAAATGGTTTGTGAGATTTTCCCATTACCATTTTTATGTCCCATGTCACTCCCAGACATGATACCCAAACCTTGTATACTTGTACCTTGTCTAAAGATTCCTCCAAATACAAGAATGGCTTGCACATCCATGGTTGTTCCAAATTTTAAATTATATCTCCGGCACGTATCAATTACTCCCACCAATACCAACTGGGTTAACAATACTTCTCCCTTGATCTAGAAAACCAAGCGCCGTGGGTTCATATGCATGCTGATGTCTCTTCTTTCTCCATACAACAAAAATTCATCAAAAACTAAAGGGGCCTCTCTCCCACACTTTCCAAGATGGGGTAGCACAGACTAATTAGGATCCACATCCTCTGTGTGAACCTCAACTCTTTCCCACAATGTCTACCTCCATAGATCCATCACACTTGCAACCTCACATTTCCTATTCATCTACCTTTCATGTGCTTCACAATACTTGAGTTGTCTCTCTTCCTTTTCATTTCCAAAGTGGTAATTTCTGTCATCTTTCTCCACCCTAGATTCCTCTCCCAGCACTTAGAGAAGCTTAGCCATCCATGGGAAATTCTTCTAAACTCAAAGTAATGACAAAGAGCTTCATAGCCAAAGGAATAACATGTAAAAATGATCCTCTAGGATCCCTCAGAAACTCAAACTCAGCAATTTTTGGGAAAGAATACGTAGAAATGTCATATTCAAGAACATAATTGGTCAGCACTCTCTTCCACCAGTGATCAATAACATGCGTCCAAGTCAGATCTGCATCCTGCAGCCTCTTATAGTCATCTTGGGTCCATACGCATGATCTATAGTACCAACTTGATATGGATGCAGATGCTAAAATCCATTCATATAGTTCTACTAGGAAATATTAAAGAATCTCTCGTATAACTCGTGTTACAGGGTTTTATTCTACCCATCTACGCACATCGAACTTAGGTCTAGTACCGAAGCTCGAGAAAATTCATCCTCTATGCTCTTTAACCATGTTTCCACACTTTCCAAGGTCACGTGATCTATCATAACACATCATTGGAAAAAATATGTAACCCATTTATCACACCAACTTCAAAAGAGGTCCCAAAAATGGAACCAAGATGTAGTTATATTTTGTACCTTTACACCAATAGTCTAATCCTATGCGCATCATCCTCTCTCCTAATTTTCACTAGGTGCTCACCTGAAGAACACAAGGGCACCATGTCTCTCCTTTATATGAGTTTTATGAGAATGCATCATCTTAGGATAGATAATCAAATGCAGGATAAAAAAATAACTATACAACATTCTTAATAACTTAGAACGAGATGTCATCTCATTATATGTAGAAAGAGAAATAACAAACAATATATGGAGATGGTTCATACATTATGTAAATGCATAAGTATTATACTCCTGAACACATAGATGATTTATAACAGTATTATATTCATACTAATAGATTCAATAACCCACATTACATCCCTTGAGGTCATAACAGATCCTCATATAACTATGCAGAGCCAAGTCATGCATCAGAGCTATATTATGCTCATCATATTACAAAGAAGAATGAAAACCCATCCCCTTAAATGTGTTATCACACATAGATATCTCCTAATCCCTAACCATAACACCCTCCATTCTATTTCTACAGGGCTTCACCTCTTTTCTCTCCTTCACCTTTTATTTTCTTCTTCTATAGGGCACTTTTATTTATAACCTTAGCACTCACCGACATGCCTTCCGTAAGTTACGATCGCTTTCCAAGTTTTGAAGTGGTCCTCCATGGGAGCATGCCTTCTTAGATCTGATATCTCCACTTCTTACAATGGTGTCTTTAGGAAACTTCCATTGCATGCCTAAATTATTCCATTTTTTATCCACATTCATCAAAGTTATCACTTTATCCATAAGGTTCATGCTTT
This sequence comes from Taxus wallichiana var. yunnanensis, assembly GCA_018340775.1. NCBI lineage: Eukaryota > Viridiplantae > Streptophyta > Pinopsida > Cupressales > Taxaceae > Taxus > Taxus wallichiana. The sequence goes on from CM031240.1 coordinate 609,929,013, forward strand.
TCTCATGTGCGCCTAGGATGCCAAATGTGGCTAAGTATAAAACATGTTTTTCCTTGTGTGCATGCACCATGTGTTCTTCAAAACCCTTTCTGTAACCCTTTCCTACATTCCTTCAATCCATGTGCCCTTCTTCAACTAGGTTACTGTGTGCTCACGTGACTTCTTGTACTTAGCTGATATTTTGAGGCCCATCATGTATAATGCATAATTTGTGAGGTTCATATGCATAGTATGCCCTCAACAGTCAAGTTTTAACCATAGCACGAGAGTGCATCATTGGGTAATTATGATACTAACATATCAAGATGTGTATCTTTTTACGTGAGATGTGAAATAATGAGAATATTAAACACTTGTCGATGCTATAAGGGTGGGGGAGAAAAAAATAGTTTTATGCCCCCAAGTATGCGATGATAAAAGATATCAAGTAATGTTATTGAGGATATCGTTATTTTCATGATCAAAAGTGAAAGGTGAAAATTCTAATATTTGATAAGCGATAGTGTCAGGTTGGTTGAGTAAGGAGCCATTGAGGTGAAAATTATACATTCCCATAGCATATTCTTCATTGGTGAAGGGGGTAATGGGAAACCATGTGCATACCATCGATTAAGATTTTGTGAATAGCCAAGAAATGAGTCATTACAAATAAAAACATGGCCAAATGACATGGGGAATGATATATCAGTATGATCAGGATCTAATGTGCCCCTAATGTAATCAAGCCAAGATTGTCCAAGTGTAAGTGGAGAAGTGTGAGGATCATGTGCAAGAAATACTTGTGAGATAAAAGAATCAAAGACCATAAGAAGTGATAATGCAAACAAATCCATGGTATAGATGATGATCATGGGGTGGAGGAAATATGTCATCAATTGTAAATCCTAGCCGATCCAACCCATCATGTGTGCATATAGTATCTGAGAAAGTAGGATCGAATGGAATGTGCTCCCAATAAGAGTCATTCATGAAAAGTGTACATGTAAATGGAGGTCATGTTAATGGAGGTTGTTTATGAGAAGGTGAAGGAGATGGAATGATGTCCAATGTCTAGACAGGCCCCTAATAAAGAATCATAACACTTGGTAGAAACATAAGGAGGTGATTTTGCAAATGAGATAGTATCTAACATGCAAATAACACCTTCAAGTGGTGGTAAATGAGCTAGAGTATCCATAGGTTGTGGTTCATCAATGGTAGCATATGTTGGGGTAGGAAGTGTAGTTTTGGGATCATGGTTGCAATATTTAAATGGTTGATGATCACCATGAATTGTATATTCTACGCCCTCATGTAATAATTTGACACAACGATGTATTGTAGAAGGAACTACTTACATGGTATGAAGCCAAGGCCGACCAAGTAAACAATTGTACGAAAAAGGAAGTCAATGAAAAAGAAATTTGTATTAAGATTTTTGGCCCAACAATGATAGGAAAAGTAATGTTACTTATGCTTGGACAAACAAAGCCATCATATGTGTGAAGAGAAAGAGATGAATGACTAACATTAACAGTAGAAAGACTAAGCTTTTCAAGGAATGACATAGTGCAAAGATTTATCTCATATCCATTATCAATGATGGATCACTTGAAACCCACATTATAAATGAAAAGCATAATCTATAAAGGTGGTTCATTGTTTAAAATAGCAAGATAAGCATTAGGATTCGAGGAAAACCAATGTGATGAGAAAATTCATCTACGAATGTGTTATATACTATATCTGGATGAATATCAGTAGGAATATGAGTAGTGGATAGAAGGGTCCTGATTTTATCTCTTAATTCAACATTCATGAGTAGTAAATTATTAATAAATATACAAATAATGAGGAGATCCTAGGAAAATAAAATAAATAGAAGTATGAGGATCCTACGCATGTTCAAATTGAGTTCGATTTCACCAAAATGATTAATAAAATATGGAAATAAATTCCTAAATCTGATTGTTATATAGTAGTAAATAAATAAACAATTAAGTGTAAAATAGACCCAAGAAAATTAAGCAAGTATTGAAACCCTAGTTACAAAGAGGAGATAAGATGACTTAGTAATTTTATAATTAATGTTTAACTATGCCAAAGTTATCACTAGGTGAAAAGAGAGTAAGAAGTGTCGTGCAAATTCTCGTAAAAATGTGTGAGATGACAATCGCTTAGACTAGGGCGCTGAAAGTGGCAAGGGAACTTGCAGGCACCATGGACCTATTTCTATGTTCTTTTGTTTGCCAAAAAGCTCAGAACTATTTCCTTCACCTTTGGTCACTAGTATGTTGCATAATGATCACCGATGTCATTGATAACGTGCAATCAAAATTGACTGTAAAACCCTCAAGAGCACATCAAATACCAAAAAAACAATACAAATGAGGGATCCAACTATCCTCACTTGTCAAAATGAGTGAACTTATGACTAAGCATTGAACAACATTTTAGACCCAATCTAGTTCTAGGTGTGTGTGTGCGAATTTGAGTGTCACACTTAATAGTGAGAAAATAGCTAGATATAAGAAATGTAAATAGATGTGTACATGGAATAGAATGAACTTCCCCTCCTATGAAGTGTATGCAGAATAATGCAATCCCTTTCCCTTGAATGGATGTTAGAATGGATGTTTGAATGCTCTTGAATAGCCTTTGGATGCAACCTTAGGTGGTGATAGTTAATGCTTAGTGCTTGGTCCCTTATTATGATCACATAACTTTATATTTATATGATTCCCTTGCTTGAATTTTGTAATTAAACCCAAAAATTCTAACTACAAAAATATAATATGCTCGAATGGATAGAAAGGGTCCAAAAGATATGAGTAAAGCAAAAGAGGTCACGGGCTCCTAGATAGGATCGGGGCATCTAACGCTAGTTTCTGGCCGGGTGTTGTGTCTCGACTCGAGAGAAACTTAAGTGTTGGAAGTCGATCGAGAAAAAAATGTGTGAAAGACCAAAATTTGCAATAGAACAAAATAAAATATGGCCAAAGGCATGGGTTAATTAGTACTTTTCGTACTTAGGAATAATATGAATAGTAGTATATAATTAGGGCTAGATAATTACCCAAAGTGCATGATTTTGTGTCTACAATGCCTAATTAGTAGTCTAAATATACATCATATCAAAATTCCAATCCTAATCAAGGTTTCACTATCACATATAATTAGTTATGGTAAGTCAAATGATTGTAACTATGGCTACATGATATATGTCAAGTGGATGATGAAAAAATAGTCGATATAATATGAGAAGAAATTATGGATAGCCCTATTTCAATTTTGAACCTCGGATCCAATGTTAAAACATTTTAAATCATAGAATAGAACGTTAAAGTAGTCAAACATCTTCATGTAGAACTCACCAAATAATCAAGAAGATATAAACATGAATTCTATTGGATCTTTACATAGAGTGATTCCTAGACTGACATAGAAGAAAAGTGAAAAAAATTCTTTGATACATTTATGCTACAAAAAGAGATAATTTTTTAACGGTGTAAAAAAATGCTAATGTCCATGATTTCACTATTAATCTTCAAATTTTGAGCGGAAAACTTTATTTTCCATGTTTCTTCAAGACCACACTCATATACTCATCCAATTTGGATTTATTTCATCACCTTTTTATCTAGTAATTCCATTAAAGTCATCCAAACTTCTTGAGAAATTGAGCTACTATTTTACAAAGGTGCCTACTTTATTTACCTAATTAATGGGTTTGTTAACCCTTACCATGGAAATTTTTTCCTTTATATATAAATGGTCCTTCCCTTTCTTATTTTTTCGCTCTTTCCTTTGCATATTTTCATTATTTATTTTTATGCAATAAATGCAGTAGTATGTGAATATGTCCATTATGATGTGATCATAACCTTGAGTTATCATGATTGTGTAGCCCAATATATAAGGCATTATTATTAATATTCTAGAGTTTGTGAACTGTGCTTATAATCCAAGTCCCGAATTAGAGCTAACGATTCTACTTGAAAATTGACCCATTTTAATCTTAGTCAAAATACTTCATTTCTCATCTAAATGAGTTGAGTTTGTCACATAGATGAGTTTGAGCTATAAACACTACCAATTTAACTTCTATTGTTCATCTAATAAATTATCATCTTTATAGACCAAAAGTTAGGGTAGTGCATGTTTTTAACATATAAGGTGTTAAAATACATGTTAGACTTTTTTGGTCCATTTGATATAATGATATGACTACATGACATCTCATAAACTCTCAATTTTTTTCCTATTAAAATTTTTCGGTTGAAATCCATTTTCGATAACTATCATGAACCATGTGTAGTTGTATGAGAGAATGTTGAACCTACTCGTTCTCCCTCAATGCTCTATACAATCCCTTGCACAAAATGTATCATTTTTTTCTCCTTTTCAAGGTATAATATATAAGTGAATGCTCCTAAGTGTCTACTTGGGTTCCACCTATGAAATCCATAGGCATCTAATAGCTTAGATTAATGGGAAATCTCGATAGTGTAATCAACAGCTTACACCACTTTGCACAAATTTTCTGAGTCATGTATGTCATGCTCAATTCCATGATGACACACTCGTCATAAGGAAATTTTCGTTTCACCTTAATCACTTATTCAGTTATATGGATTCACAACTTAATATACTTTGTAAACAGCTACAAGCCTTGAATAAGGTACAAACCAGTTTAACCTACATGAAGACGTACCTCTATGTCATCCTATGATGCCTATGGGAAAGAAAGTGTTCTCATAACAATTCACCTTGTTACTCACCCACATCTCTTCCCGTAGCCATCATAGGTTGATATAAGGGTGCGTACCCAGGAGGTCCAATCTGTCTTGTAACTCTATCAAGGTTTGTACTTAGGACAACACCATACTACAATCTAGTCTCTTGATGAGACAATTCATTACAGCTACTATATACAAAAGATCAAATGGTGATAATCGTCAAGGCATAGAGATATGACCGTGTATCATATGCAACAAGTTCTCCCACCTATAATCCTACATTTGGTGTATAGTGTTCTATGTTTTCAAGGAAATTATTATCATTAATGAATAGTTAGGTTTTATGACACTTTCTCCATGAATGGGTCATACCTAAGGTCTGGATTAAGTTGATCCCATGACCCCCAATCTCTATAACACTTAATTACCTTTCAATATCTCATACCCAAGTTAACCATTGATAGAAATGATACTATCAAGGTCTATGATCATTATTACAGTTTCAAAAATTATCCCAGCTTTAACATTTAGGCTCATGCTCCTTATTTCATATTCTAGGGATATGTACTTATATAAAGCTAAGTATTTAGGTATGATTCATTCCTTGTATTAAGTGCCATAGGCTATTAATGCCAACCGTCCTTTCATTTTAAGCACATCACTTTTCTTAATTACATCTCAATAAAGAGCGTTCATTTATTTTACTATCTCTAACAAGTAAGATATATCTGGGGTATCTATATGATAGATTTTATGAACCACTTGCCCATTTATCTTTCCCTATCATAGCCTTTTAAAATATCTCTAATTATCTTTAGAGATAATTATAGTATTGACTAGGGATGAGATTCAAATGCTATGTTCTTTTTAACTTAGTACGCATGTTCCCATCTTACTTCCATTGTATCCAACATGCTTATGTGCTCATAATGATGCATCATGGGACAACCCCTAATTAAAAAAATTCATCTCCTTGAGAAAAATATTTCATAACACAATTTATCACAATTATGCAATTCCCAAATAGTGAAACCATACTCAATATATATTCATGTTAGATTACCATAAGCCCTTTCTCTTGTTGCTTATGTGTATCGTCCTTGTATAGGACTTAGTGTTGATTTCACTTAGAAATCAATATTACATTCTTATATCTTTGTTAAGAGTTAGTATAACCTAATTTTATAATACAGCCATAGCACAAAAGTACCTGATTATCATAACCTTTCCATGGTTTCATGATAATCCAGCTGCTTTCTTAGCAACAACCATTAAGATTAGACAATCTTACTTCTAGATATCTTTGACTGGTTGAGTACACCCTATACAAAACCTTTGGAGAACTTAACACAACTTTACAAGTAGGTTGATATATTACATTTTATAATGAGGTAGTTATCCATTAGCAACCTTAACTATTTCCAAGTATGCTTAATGTATGGTTCGTTAGAACATGATATTCTTAGGCAACATTCCACTCATAGTTCCTTATATGTTCCCTAGCATTCACATGTATGTTGTGTGTATCTCTTACTACTTGATTTATACTAATGTTTATTACAATAGTATTGAAGACACTAAATACCTATCTTGATAGATTTCCAACTCATAACACATCATTTGCCAATCACTCTCTTATAATACAATATATTGCAACTGGTAATCTACCTTTAATTCCTTCTAGGAATAAGTACAATTCATGTTTATAAGCTTGATCAAATCCTTCTTTTAATGAATAACAGTTACATTAAATAGCAAGGACACTCTCATATACAAAGAGAAGTATTTTATTTAAGAGAATTAAAACAATCATATCTTCAGACTTTCCTCAATCAAAAGATTAGGTAAAACTAAATACTTCACCCTTCTTTCACTGCGTTTATCTACAAAATTGTTAACATGAGATAGTTCACAAGAACTGAGCATGATAAACACTAACTCACCATAATGACATGCTTTACTTAGTTATTTCATAAAAATAACTCATATTATTTTTATGGATCAATATTATTGAACTTAAGAAGATAAACAATTCTTTCTATAACATGCCAAGAGCAAGCAATTTAATGAGCCATGAAGAAATCAATTTCAGACTTACATTTCAATACAACTACTTCAGTCACTCAGAAACAATCATCTAAATTTAAGATACATGAGAATCATAAGTATTCAAAAGACTACCATATAAGAGTATCAAGATTTCACTCATGCAATCCCATACTTACATGCTTTAAATTGTTTTACTCAACAATTAAGTAACCATAAATATATATCAAGAATCACATTCTGTAATCTCTCAACTCTTCTCAAAAGATCCAACTAGGATTTCATACACCCATAAGGTCTACTAAGGTCCAAGCAATAATACCAAGACATCAAGAGTATTTAGTTAAAAATATGATATTAGAGTAATTAACCTCAAAGATGAGAGAGAGCATTCATGGCATCTTATCATATAGAAAACAGATAAAATTTGAGTGACAGGTTACATAACCAATACTTCCCTCAACTTAAGCATTTATTGAACATTCCAAGACTAGGAAAGAGAACATAATTCCTTTCCTCGGCCTGGTTATCAACATATCAATACCGAATAATTACTAAAGCCTTTCAAGTTGTTTTAATGAAAGGGAGTCATGATAACATGACTGTAATTAAACCAATTGGCCCAATTGGGAATTCATTATCACATGAATTTTCTCATAACAAGATTCAAATGAAAGGTTTCATTACTCCTCATTGAGTTAAAGACTCTATTAGAAAAATGAAAAGTTCTACCAACCCATTCTAGTGAACAAGGTTGGAGCATACCAAATTATTCATGACATAACCCAAAATAAATAAACAAGGGAATTTTTAGATGTCATGAGAACTATGTAATTCCTAAGGAAAATAGAATTCAGTTTGATATGAAATAAAGATTCAGACTTCCAAGTGAACTGGAATACCACACTATCCTAAAAATAACATTACACTCGTCAAGGATCTAAGCACTTCATAACATATTAGTTAGATAATAAACCAAACATATCCTTATGAGTAGTATGTTACTTAAAGGATTATGACCTTCAAAGTGGTTTTTTTGCTAAAATTAAACACACCTGTTTTTAACTAAATATCAAAGTAAGGTCATCAAGTCAATCAAGCTTTGTTGTGCATCTATTACAATGTACAAGTAATAACACTCATTTTTTTAATACTCCGAAGCCAAGAGGCTTTCTATCTTGTCAATTTTAATATCCTATCATGCATGATGACTCAAGTTCAAACATAAGATACAAAAAACCATCTTAAGATAAAAATGAACTAATCAAGAAATCAGCTAGACTCATGGAACTATTCCAAATTGTTTCCCAAAATTTCTAGCAGTAATGTTAAAGGGTACGTAATTACTAGTGAGAAATAACCAACAACCTTTACTACAAAATTTTTATCCTTGAAATAAAAAGTAATCAATTATCCCCGCAAGCACACCAAGAGCGTAAAGACCTCGAGAAACAACCCAACTAATATTTCTATCTCACATGCTTTGAGGTAAGAAGTACCCCATAAAAGGAACTATTCAACACTCTCTTTCAATCACAAGATCAATAGCCAAACTTCTCAAAGAATATATGACCTATTACAATTATTTTCTAATGAACAACAATATGCTTCCATTCTTCCAAGGTAGAGGAGATTTTTAGTCAAAATTGACTTCTCTTACAGTAAAAGTGGTTAATAAATTAACTCTCTAAATATCATTATAGACTTTCACAAAAGCCCAACTAATTTCCTGTTACAAGAGGGCTATGGAAGTATCTAAGTGCAAAGTAAGGTAGACTTTTCCTTTCACAGAAACCATCTCAAAAACATAATAAATCCCCATCCGGTATTGAACCCAGACAAAGTTGATTACCACCAAGGTTATTGATGAGGGAGAGAATAGGAGACCAAAAAGGAATAACCAGAACGATGACAACTAGATTGTAAATAGCCAGATAAGCTACAGATTGAATCAAGTTTGTGGAACATTTCAACAATTTGTTTCTAGATGGGCACAATTTTCTATCAAGCCACCATATATAGCTCTAGAATTAGACCCTATATCTCCATTCAAAAGATGCCCAATTCATTAAATAAAGAGGCAGACTTTGGGTTAATAGAAACTGCACTTATCCCACAAAGGCTCAAATTTAGATAGTGAGGTTAGTTATTTCTTCAACAATGTTTGCTTACTATACCCAATCTTGGTCGACTTATCAAACAGTCAATGCATACAACTAGAAGAAGCAATACTCCGTGAAGTAGGAATATTTTACAAGAACAAACAGAGTCTTATCAATTCTAAAAATACCTGGAATTAGAAGTTCATCTACAGTACATAACCACACAAAACCTACTTCTAGATTCCTTCCATATCTTGTTTAAATTTTTATGTATAAAACCTCAGAAGAGATGGGTAGAATTCCAACAAGGTTTTCTATAGTTTTGATATTTACCAAATCACATCTATGATAAAAATTCAACATACAGAACATGTCTAACCAAAGTCCTTTAATGAATACAGCTGCAAAACCCATTCGACCCATGAAATATGTTGTTTCATAACAATAATAAAACACATTGAAGTAGACAAGCATTAAATAATTTCCAAGCAACATTCATCACAAATCAATGGCAATTCATACTCTATAGAAGTAAGAATACATCGATTCTACATAACTAAAATTATGAACACCAATTTCAATCAAAGCAAGTTCTTTTTGTGAGATTTCTAAATAGAGCAAGAGATTATGATGAGTTTAGAGCGTATCATGCCTGTTACACCTGTACTTTCTTTCCTTGCAAATCTTTCACGAGTCCTCCAAAAAATCCCCAAACCTTTGAAGTGAATCCCTTTTATTCACAGATCACAATGCTTCCTTGATGTTTATTAAGTCTGAGAAACTTGTTGTCCAAGATTCAACTATTGTTTACATCATGCAACTCACAAAGAAAACACATAGTTCCATTTTTGCATGCAGAGCTTCTACGAAAAACTTGGAATGAAGTGAATCTACACCACAAACCAATTTTCTTTCCCCAATCCATCCATGCATTTCTCGAGGGAGGTGAGAGTTAATGCATATTAAATAACATTAATGCAGCGGTCGGTGGAGCTTGCTAGCTTAGATTTAACAAGCTTGCTATTTTTAGCTTCAATGCTTAACAAAGTTCCATATTCATACCATGCAAGGCACTATAATTTTAGTTAACTGAAATATCCTTTCCTTAAACTCAGTTGGTAGGGATATTTAAATAAACAATAAATAATTCAGTACAGATGTATTGGCGGTGGGGTGCCAACTCACCACTTAATGTAATTTGAAACTTTAGATTGTATATAGTTTTTTTAAGAGACCAATTAATATTTCATGCCATAAAAATTCAAAGTTCTTCCCTTTTCATGAATTAAGGATACATACCATTATGTGTGTGTGTGTGTGTGTGTGTGTGTGTGTGTGTGTGTACTACCTTTCAAATGGCTAGAGTAATGACCACCTCTATCTTCTCAAACAATAGGTTCTCGTGTTAGGTTAAGAATTATACCACAAGATTAGTTTGTCCCCCTTTTTGTATTTATATATATATATATATATATATATATATATATATATTATATAGTCATATATATAACTATGTATATACATACATAACAGCTTTATAACTTATCTTGTCCCAATGGTAGATTGGAGCTGACAATATCTGAAATAATTCAGGTAATAATATTGATAGATCTTTGATACACTGGCATCCTCCTGATCTCAACTGGTATAAGTTGAACTTTGATGGGGCCTCTAAGGGTAACCCTGGAATTGCAGCTGGGGGAGGAGTGATCCGGGATCATAAAGGTAGTTTGGTTGCTACTTATGCTTTGGTAAAATGGGAATACAAACTAATCATTTTGTTGAAGCATTATCTGCTTTATGGGGCCTTAGAATTTCTCAGACTCATAATATCCAAAATCTCATTCTGGAAGGAGACTCGCTTAATATCATTAATCATCTTAATCAGTGTTCACCTCCAAGTTGGAACATCAAGGACTTCATCTTGGAGTCCATAAGTATTTTCCAAACCTTCAATAATATTCAGATCAAGCATACTTACCGGGAGGGTAACAAGGTGGTAGATGCATTGGCTAACTATGGCATAAATGTTAATCACATTATTTGGGATAATAGTGATCACATTCCTGAGCAGATTCAAAACAACATACAAGTGGATACTTATGGGCATGCAAATTTGGAATAAGATTAATGAGCATTTGGAGTGGGTCTTTATGAATAAGACTTTCACATGCATGGATAAGTTTAAAATAGTGCTTAAACAGATCTTGATGGGCAATCAAGGATATATAAAGTATAATGATGATTTAAAGTGGATTTATCTAAAGATTAAAGCCACACATGCGGGAAATATTGTGCCTATAACAGCTATTAAACAGTTTTTTATGGATTTTCAAGTCCGTAGTAAGGCTGATGATGATCTAGAGTGGGTTTCTAAGGGGGTGATGCTCACGCATGTGGATCTCACAGGTACAGAGCAGCATTTACGTAGGCATTCGTGGGAAGTGTTATGACAGCAATGGCTACACTATTCATCATTCCCATCGCGTGAGAAAAAATAGAGAAAGGTGGGTTGGAAACTATGGCTATTATAGAATTCCTCATAGGGATTTTGAAGTTTACACTTTCAATCACTTAAGCATGGTGAAAATGGGAGGATCCCCTTGTCAGATCGAGCCCAACGCGGACCCAGAGTGGAAGAATAATGAAGAGCTTTGGAATCTTCTCAACCAGGGAGGCATTACTAATTTTATTGAGAAGATACAAGGTCATGACCAAAGAATTTCTGTGTAATTTGTGAAGGATTGGAAAGACCGCAAAGTTGAATATGGCGGACAAAAAATTTTGATCAATGAAGAGTTAATCACCGAAGCTACTGGCCTTGGAATGGATGGGTACCGATTTTTCAATAAAAGGATTGACAGGCCGGCTGAGGAGAGGAAATTTGTGGAGGGCAATGAGAAACTAGTATTTGTCATGGTGGGTTTATAGGTCAGCTCTATCCCTCTGCCTTTTGACGAGGTCACCCGTATGATGGTGAGATACATCTCTTTAGAGGGGAGATTTGTCACAGTGCCCTTAAAACATCTTGTGTTCCTCAATCACTTCCGCAGAAATTACACGGTATGTTTCCCTCATTATCTAGCTTAATTCTCTTGAGTGCTCCATTTTGGAGTTCCAAAAGCATGCTCATGCAGTCCCTTTGCATCAAGGTCTCATTTTCTTGTTGCATAAACTTTGTCTTCTTAAGCTTCCCGACATTCCAACTTCCCCCATCTCTGTTCCTTCTTTTCCCATCACCACTGCCGATACCACTCCTTCTATCCCCATCACCACTACTGCTACCCCTATGACTTCCTTCTTAGCTCCCCCTGTCATCCCCCACCTCTGCTCCCACCCCTTTCACCTCCACCTCGACCAGACCTATAACTAGGTCTTCTAAAAGACTGAACCTGGATACCCCTGTTTCGGGGAACGTTCCTCAGGACTTGGAGGTTGCTCATAATCTCCTTCACATTAGTAGTACAGGTTCTCAGGAGACACATGCTGAGAGCTCCACTAAAAGGCTAGAAGCTTTAGAAACTGACATGTTGCTACTGAAAGAAGAAGTCAAAAACTTGACTAAGCAAAAAGGTAAGAGGATGAAGGAGGAGGAGGCTGATATTGACAACAAACAGGTTGAAGATATCTACAAAAAAATTTACTCCCTGGACAACCGACTAGGAAAACCAAGACTCACCATGATCATAATATGGCTATATTTAGTGCAATCGAGGAATTTATTGAGCAGCATGTCCGCTGCGTCTCTAATCTCAACGACATACCAACAACTCTTTGGGGCACGAAAAAGAAAGCAAACAAACCATTCAACAGTTGGATATTACTGACCCTACTCACATGACGGCATTGGCTATGTTCACCTCCTGGTAGACTATTAAATCTAGAATTGCCAAATCCGCCAAGAAGTAATTGTGGATTTGCGCTTGCTCTTGCTAACTTCTGTCATGTTTTTTGCTATTTTTTGTTGTTTTTTGGCTGCTCTTATGCAATGTTTGAACTGGTTTGATGTTTTGGGGTAACTACTCTTTGGTTACACTAGTTTTTATGTCTTATCTGGATCTTGATCCTTCTTATAATGTTTTTCATTCCTATTCTGGCTTCTAGGCCCTTTTTGTATACAAGGGTATAGTCCCTTTCAAAAAACTATTTACCAATAATAAAAATATAGTTATGACATTGGCGTTGATCGAGAAACTACTTTGGAATATGCTCGAGAGAATTGATGTATTCAATTTCGGTGATTAATTCCTTGACTAACGATTGTAGTTCTTAATCCTTGAAAATATGATCATGATAGCATTAGTCATCAAATGGGGTAGACTATCGATGATTGGATCAAGACCTATTATAAATCAATAGGAAGTCTTGCTCATATTCCAATTTTGACCGTTAAGCAAACTATCAAAATTGTCAAATCCTTAACATAACTTAGTTTAAAAACTATAATGTTAACAATTTAATAGAGATAAGAAACAACATCAAAATCAATTTTGAGGCTTAAATTTACACCAAGGATTTTATGACATACCACATTACAAATGATGTAATTTCACCTTAGCAAAAAAGTTCATCAATAAGATAGACCCTAAATTAGCAGGTTTCACATCTAAGGAGATCATCCTTAGCTTATTCATGATATTGTGATTACGTTTTCACATCAAGTTTTTATTTAATTGTTGATAGGAAAAGGTGCCAACAACAAAGGATAAAACCATTTGTCATATCATTACTTTAACAACAATAATGAAAGCACGGGGCATTACATACCTCCCCTCTTAAAAGCATCATTGTCCCGATGATGTGGTCCTTGTTAAATGAAATCAAACAATTCCACACATGATATAAGAATAATTCTGCATAGAATAGTTACTATTCCCCAGAAGTTTATGGTTTTCAAATTCAAACTTTAAATTTAGTAGCTGTATCAACTTATCAGACTGTAAATAGTCATGCAGTCTGAATTATGTCATGATTACTTCACTAAAGTAAATCATTTTTGTAAAATATATATATATATATATATATATATATATATATTATATATAAAAGGATATAGTTAAAACAAGCTTACCTGGTACCTTTTAAGGAAGATCTATTCCTTTCTGTTATGATTACAGCGTGTGGATCTATGGTAGTTCATTCAGATAGATCACTTTCCTCAGTTGTTAAAGACTTTTTGATTTGAGGATCCAAAACTCTACAACATTGGGTCAAAAAGATAAGGTACCAACATTCATTCATTCAGCTGAACTTGAATATTCCTATTTTAGTTATCAACTACCTCAACATATCTTACACTTTTTATCTCCTATACCTAGTCTAATCAAAGAATGTTGTCAACGTGGTTATCCAAGCTTATGGATCTACCAAATTTGTTTATTTAAGAAAATTTGAAAAAATATTAACTCATCAATGATTACTAACAACACATTTTCTTGTCCTCAAGAAAGAGGTTAACAAGTTTATATATGTTTGAGAAAACCAACTTGCCAAAAACCTCTCGAAGTGTTAAGTAACAAAGTTACCTTATTATATATAGACTTTAACATCCACAACATTTTTATTCCACTATTAAACCTCCCCAGTGGATTCATAGAATCGGTATTGATCCTAATATTACCAAGGTCATGTAAAATTCTACTTGGTTTGCACGAGGGTTTCAAATAAGTAGTGTATTGTTTGTAGAATCTTTTACTTTAATATTTAGAAGTATGTAAATTACTTACTTATGTTATTTAATGACTTACTAAATTCTCTTGGAAGCTCTAAATATTCTTCCGACTTACAAGTCATCGTATCTTTTCCCAACATAATATAAATCATACGAGTTAAGCCTAAAACTATAAGGGCTCGAAGACACCATGCAAAGTTACATAGAAACTATCACAAGAGAGGGATTTCACAATACATCCCTTGATCCTGAACCTACACATTTCTATAGCATGGTTCATATTAGTGAAGTATGAATTCCCTTATTTGGGTTCAACTAAAAATACTGGAATCGACGACAAAAACCCATGAAAGTTCACAGTAATTCATAAACCAGAATTAACACATAGCCACAACACGTCACAATAGGTGAACATAAGGGAATTCATGTCGTGATAGGTAAGATAAAATAAATCTTGTCTCGAGAGGTACAAGATATTACCAGAAGCTAAATATAGCCTCATACTATCTATGCTTTTAGATGAGTCATCAAACCCTTTGAGTAATTTAAGGGATGGCTTGTTGAGATCCCAGGTTCAAACCTAAGATCCTCCTTACAACGTGATGATACCCCAAAAACTTTTGGTACTTGAGTAATACAACCCAAAAGTAACATATACCAAAATTAATATATATATATATATATAACCATTGTTAAGAGTCAACAGACAAAATATAATATTTTCATCTTCTTGGAATTGAAATATTAATTATGTACATCAAATATTTGATAGAATACAAAAAAATCACTCATTTCAATGCTATCTAACTAGACATAAATTGAAAATTGAGCATTTCTATTCTATATTACCATAAAGAGTTAGGCATCACAATTATTGACCAGTTTTTTCATCGAGTACAACAAATCCATATTTTCTTTCTTTTAGTATTGAAGAATACTAATCTCATGGATCTCTTCACAATTTTCTCTGTATCCGTCTAGGAATACATGTCCCTTTCCTTTACTAATTGCCCTTACAAAGATGCTTCATCATTCAAGGATTTTCCATCTTCTTTAAAGGACATTTGTTAGCATAATGCCCATTTCCACACGTGAAACATCCACCAACAAGTCCCGATTGACCACCTTTAACTTTTCCATTTGCAACGATGATACTATGCTTTTTCCTATAGGTTATCACTACAAGTTTTTGCGAAAATCTTTTTTGCGGAACACATTTTCTTGCTATGCTTTTTCCACCAAATTTTCTTAGCATTCGGAGATGAAGAAGAATTATGATTTTTATGACTCTTTTCATTTTTATTAGTGGGGATGTCTAGAAGATATGGTTTTAGCCACTATCTTTTCCAAATTTCATCTTGTTGGAAGAACATCCAAGTTTATCTAATGTTTCCCCTAATTTTGGGTTCAATTTGTCGTTGGATTGGTAATTCCAAAACTTGCAACCATTGGTCATTTCATCATTTAAAAAACTCTCCTGCTATTTGTTAGTAAAAAAAACTTAAGTTGTCCTTTATGCAACTTATAATTTTCTCCCATCACCAGCTGCTCCAAGGAATCTATCCGGTTCTGGGTATATTGAAGGATTGCCAGAATTTTATCTAACTTTTGCATAGTTGAAACCATAGAAAAATCAAACCCAGTTGTTTCTTCTTGGTGTATCCTTCCCATTTCCATTTTATTCTGAAAACAAAATAAAAGTTCCAATTAGTGTAAGGACCCAAAAATTCCAAGAGTTGCAACCTTCAACTCTGATACCAAAATGTAAATTCCACTTTTGTCACTTCGTCTCTAGAAAAAAATTTAACTTTATACAGCTGATTTAAATACCCATATATTTAAATCTACATAAACCTTAATGAAATCCATTTCCAATAACTGTCATGAACCATGTGTAGCTGTATGAGATAATACTGAACCTACTTGTTCTCCCTCAATGCTCTATACAATCCCTTGCACAAAATGTATCATTTGGTTCTCCTTTGTCAAGGTATGATATATAAGTGAATGCTCCTAAGTGTCTACCTGGGTTCCACCTATGAAATCCACAGGCATCCGACAACTTAGATTAAAGGGAAATCTCGACAGTGTAATCAGCAACTTACACCACTTTGTGTAAAGTTTCTGAGTCATGTATGCCATGCTCAATTCCATGACGGCACACTCGTCATAAGGAAATTGTCATTTCACCTTAATCACTTATTCAGTTATATGGATTCACAACTTAATATATTGTAAACAACTACAAGCCTTGAATAAGGTACAAACCAGTTTAACCTACGAAGACGTACCTCTATGTCATCCTGTGATGCCTATGGGAAAGAAAGTGTTCTCGTAACAATTCACCTTGTTACTCACCCACATCTCTTCCCATAGCCATCATAGGTTGATATAAGGGTGTGTACCCAGGAGGTCCAATCTGTCTTGTAACTCTATCAAGGTTTGTACTTAGGACAACACCATACTACAATCTAGTCTCTTGATGAGACAATTCATTACAATTGCTATACAACAGTATCCAAATGGTGATAATCGTCATCATAGGGATACGACCATGTAGCATATGCAACAAGTTCTCCCACCTAGAATCCTGCATTGGTGTATAGTGTTCGATGTTTTCAAGGTAAATATTATCATTAATGAATAGTTAGGTTTTACGACACTTTCTCCATGAATGGGTCATACCTAAGGTCTGGATTAAGTTGATCCCAGGACCCCCAATCTCTATAACACTTAATTACCTTTCAATATCCCATACCCAAGTTAACCATTGATAGAAATGATACTATCAAGGTCTATGATCATTATTACAATTTTAAAAATTATCCCAACTTTAACATTTAGGCTCATGTTCCTTATTTCATATTCTAGGGATATGTACTTATATAAAGCTAAGTATTTAGGTATGATTCATTCCTTTTATTAAGTGCCATAGGCTATCAATGCCAACCATCCTTTCAGTTTAAGCACATCACTTTTCTTAATTGCAACTCAGTAAAGAGTGTTCATTTATTTTACTATCTCCAACAAGTAAGATATATCTGGGGTATCTGATATGATAGATTTTATGAACCACTTGCCCATTTATCTTTCCCTATCATAGCCTTTTAAAATATCTCTAATTCTCTTTAGAGATAATTACAGTATTGACTAGGGATGAGATTCAAATGCTATGTTCTTTTTAACTTAGTACGCATGTTCCCATCTTACTTCCATTGTATCCGACATGCTTATGTGCTCATAATGATGCATCATGGGACAGCCCTAATTAAAAACATTTCATCTCCTTGAGAAAAATATTTCATAACACAATTTATCACAATTATGCAATTCCCGAATAGTGAAACCATACTCAATATATTTTCATGTTAGATTACCATAAGCCCTTTCTCTTGTTGCTTATGTGTATCATCCTTGTATAGGACTTAGTGTATCTTTTTTAAGAGTTAGTATAACATAAGTTTATAATACAGCCATAGCATAGAAGTACCTAATTATCATAACATTTTCATGGTTTTATGATAATCCAACTGCTTTCTTAGCTTAGCGCCATTAAGATTAGACAATATTACTTCTAAATATCTTTGACTCGTTGAGTACGCCTTATACAAAACCTTTCGAGAAATCAACACAACTTACAAGTAGGTTGATATATTGAATTTTAAAATGAGGTAGTTATCCATTAGCAACCTTAACTATTTCCAAGTATGTTTAGCATGGTTCGTTATAACATGATATTCTTAGGAAACATTCCACTTATAGTTCTTTACATATTCCCTAACATTCACATGTATGTTGTGTGTATCTCTTACTAATTTATTTATACTAATGTTTATTATAATAGTATTGAAGACACTAAATACCTATCTTGATAGATTTCCAACTCATAACACATCATTTTCCAATCACTCTCTTATAATACAATATATTAGAACTAGTAATATGCCTTTAATTCCTTCTAGGAATAAGTACAATTCATGTTTATAAGCTTGATCAAATTCTTATTTTAATGAATAAAAATTACATTAAATAGCAAGGACACTCTTTTATATAAAGAGAATTATTTTATTTAAGATAATTAAAACAATCATATCTTCAGACTTTCCTTGATCAAAAGATTAGGCAAAACTAAATACTTCACCCTTCCTTCTCTGCGTTTATCTACAAAATTGTTAGCACAAGTCAGTTCACAAGAACTGAGCATGATAAGCACCAACTCACCATAATGACATGCTTTACTTAGTTATTTCATAAAAAGAACTCATATTATTTTTATGGATCAATATTACTGAACTTAAGAAGATAAACAATTCTTTCTATAACATGCCAAGAGCAAGCAATTTAATGAGCCATGAAGAAATCAATTTCAGACTTACATTTCAATATAACTACTTCAGTCACTCAAAAACAATCATCTAAATTTAAGATACATGAGAATCATAAGTATTCAAAATACTACTGTATAAGAGTATCAAGATTTCACTCATGCAATCCCATACTTGCATGCTTGAAATCGTTTTACTCAACTAATTAAGTAACCATAAATATATATCAAGAATCACATTTTGTAATCTCTCAAATCTTCTCAATAGATCCAACTAGGATTTCATACACCCATAAGGTCTACTAAGGTCCAAGCAATAATACCAAGACATCAAGAGTATTTAGTTAAAAATACAATATTAGAGCAATTAACCTCAAAGATGAGAGAGAGCATTCATGGCATCTTACCATATAGAAAATAGGTAAAATTTGAGTGACAGGTTACATAACCAATACTTCCTCAACTTAAGCATTTATTGAACATTCCAAGACTAGGAAAGAGAACATAATTCCTTTCTTCATCCTGGTTATCAACATATCAATACCAATAATTACTAAAGCATTTCAAGTTGTTTTAACGAAAGGGAGTCATGATAACATGACTGTAATTAAACCAATTAGCCCAATTGGGAATTCATTATCGCATGAATTTTCTCATAACAAAATTCAAATGAAAGGTTTCATTACTCCTCACTGAGTCAAAGACTCTATTAGAACAATGAAAAGTTCTACCAACCCATTCCACTGAACAAGGTTGGAGCATACCAAATTATTCATGACACAACCCAAAAGAAATCAATAAGGGACTTTTTAGATGTCATGAGAACTCTGTAATTCCTAAGGAAAACATAATTTAGTTCGATATGAAATAAAGAGTCAGACTTCCAGGTGAACTAGAATACCACACTATCCTGAAAAATAACATTACACCCATCAAGGATCTAGCACTTCATAAGATCTTAGTTAGATAACAAACCAGACATATCCTTATGAGGAGTATGTTACTTAAAGGATTATGACCTTGAGTGGGTTTCAGCTAAAACTCAACACATCCTATTTTTCAACTAAATATCAAAGTAAGGTCATCAAGTCAATCAAGCTTTTCTCTGCATCGATTACAACGAAGGAGTAATAACACCTAATTTTTTAACACTCCAGAAGCCAAGAGGCTTTCTATCTTGATAAACTTTAATATCCTATCATGCATGATGACTCAAGTTCAAACATAAGAGACATAAAACCAGCTTAAGATAAAACTGAAAAGCTCATCAAGAAATCAGCTAGACTCATGGAACTATTCCAAATCTTTTCCCAAACCTTCTAGCAATAGTTGTTAAATGGTAGGTCATTACTAGTGAAAAATAACCAACAACCTTTACTACAGATTTTTGATCCTCTAAAAAAAAGTAATCAATGATCCCCATAAGCATAGTCAAGAGTGTAAAGACCTCAAGAAACAACCCAACTAATATTACTAGCTCATATGCTGAGGTAAGAAGTACCCCATAAAAGGAACTATTCAACACTCTCTTTTGACCACAAGATCAATAGCAAAACTTCTCAAAGAATATATGACCTATTATGATTGTTTTCTAATGAACAACAATATGCTGCCATTCTTCCAAGGTAGAGGAGATTTTTAGTCGAAATCGACTTCACTTATTGTAAAAGTGGTTAATAAATTAACTCTCTAAATATCACTATAGACTTTCACAAAAGCCCAACTAATTTCTTGTTACAAGAGGGCTATGGAAGTATCTAAGTGTAAAGTAAGGTAGACTTTTCCTTTCACATAAACCATATCAAAAACATAATAAATCCCCATCTGGTATTGAACCTAGAAAAAGTTGATTGCCACTAAGTTTATTGGTGAGGGAGAGAATAGGAGACCAAAAAGGAATAATTAGAATGATGACAAACTAGATTGCAAACAGCCCAGATAAGCTACGGCTGAATTAAGTTTGTGGCATTATAATTTTAGTTAGCTGAAATATACTTTCCTTAAATTCATTTCGCAGGAGAGATTTAAATAAACAATAACAAATTCAATATATATGTATTGGTGATGGTGTGCCAACTTACAACTTAATGCAATTTGAAACTTTAGATTGTATATAGTTTTTTTAAGAGACCAATTAATATTCCATGCCATAACAATTCGATGTTCTTCCTTTTTCATGACTTAAGGATACATACCATTATATATATATATATATATATATATACTACCTTTCAAATGGCTAGAGTAATGACCACCTCTAGCTTCTCAAACAATAGGTTCTCATGTTAGGTTAAGAACTAGTACCACAAGGTTAGTCTGTCCCCATTTTTGTATCATATATATACTTATATATTCATATATATAACTTTGTATATACATACAAAATAGTTATGACATTGGCGTTGATCGAGCAACTGCTGGAATATGCTCCGAGAGAATTGATGTCTTCAATTTCAGTGATTAATTCCTTGACTAATGACTGTAGTTCTTTATCCCTGGAAATATGATCATGATAGCATTAGTCATCAAATGGGGTAGACTATTGGATGGTCGGATCAAGACCTATTATAAATCAACAGAATTCTTGTTCGTATTCCAATTTTGACCGTTAAGCAAACTATCAAAATTGTCAAAGCCTTAACATAACTTAGTTAAAAAAACTATAATGTTAACAATTTAATAGAGATAAGCAACAACATCGCAAATCACTTTCAAGGCTTAAATTTACACCAAGGATTTTATGACATACCACATTACAAATGATGTAATGTCACCTTAGCAAAAATAGTTCATCAATAAGATAGACCCCGGATTAGTAGGG
Source organism: Taxus wallichiana var. yunnanensis (assembly GCA_018340775.1). Lineage (NCBI taxonomy): Eukaryota > Viridiplantae > Streptophyta > Pinopsida > Cupressales > Taxaceae > Taxus > Taxus wallichiana. Next base: position 609,950,695 of record CM031240.1, read on the forward strand.
TTCACATCTAAGGAGATCATCCTTAGCTTATTCATGATATTGTGATTACATGTTCACATCAAGTTTCCATTTAATTTTTGATACACAAAGGTGCCAAAAACAAAGGATAAAACCATTTTTCCTATCATTCCTTTAACAATAGTAATGAATGTGCGGGTCATTACAAACTCTGCAACTCTAAGAAGTCTCCCAAAAGAATTTTCATGACGAGATCCTCTACCTCTGGACTGAAGAAGATCCATCTACACCAAACTATGTGCCTACCCTTAGGAAGGACATAAATAATGTGTTGAAGTCTTCTCACTCTTCGAAGGAAAAGAAAGGTAGCAATACAGAGAACTCTAATTCTTGTCCACAAAAGTGTGACATAGGTCTAGTAAGTGAGTGCGAAGGAACCAAAGGTAATGTCATGAGTGCATAAATATTAGAGTATGAAGGGTGAACACCTATAGAAAGGAATTCAAACTAATGTAAAGGAAAAAAACATCCACCATAGTATAAAATTGATCCACAAGAAAGCGTGGATCAATGAAGGTTTCTAGAAAAGTTGAATTCGTAAGAGTCCCATAAGGTGCACTCCCAACAACAGAGATGATGAACTCCTCTAAAATACACCTGTAGATGGATGGGGAACCTATATTACATCACAAGTGTACTCTAAAAAAAGATGACTAAGTTCAAGAAGATACTCGTCCAAATGCTGGGGCTCAACAAACAGAAGAGCAGTGTCAAATAGGTATGAGTCATCCAATGAAGGTAGAGGAATGAAAGGGGCCTCAAACACATAAATTGGAAAAAAGGTGGGTGTGATGATTGTATGAGGTTGTATAGGAGACTGCTCAATATATAATGAGATGTGGGATGTGTTAACACTCTCTGGAATAGTGAGAGGAGGAGAAGAGTCCTCTATAGTACTCTTGACATCAGAATTGGGTGAAAAATCCTTGTAATCAGAAGTAGAACCAAGTGAGTTTGTGTCAGTGGAACTATCATCACATGAAGAAATATGTGTGGGTGGCCCTTTGTAAGAAAAAGTATCGGTGAACTCACTTTCCTCCATGGATGCAAGATCATCATCAGATCCATAACCAGATGAAGGAGGATCAAGGTCTCCATGAAAATTTCAAATGAAATTCCAAGCTTGGTGTACAGACTCTGTGAACTCTATTCAACATTGAAGGTCCTCCGGTATAGTAAGACAAAGAATCTTGTATGCCATGTCATTCTTGTTCAACCAATTTTGGTGATGAATGTAGTCAATAGGTTTAGGTGCCATCCCAAGAAGATGTGGTAACAAGTTGTACATAATGCAATGATCAAGTATTCCATTCTTCCATTGTAGGTAGTTTCCTGGTCCTAGTTGAACAACGAGTGATGAAATTCAATGTCCATGATGAGAGGAGCCTCCAAAGAATACTAGTTTAACCCCCACCTTTTTTGGCACTTTATAGTTTAGTGCATTGATTACAATCAGATGTGACTGTACCGAGAACCAGTCTATCACTCACCTTGTAATCAGCATAATAATGCGCAAGAGTGGAGACAACAATCAAGGTTCATTTTGTGCAATAGTTCGACACCATAAGAAAGAACAAGAATGAGTGAAAACAAGAAGGGGAAGAGAAGGCCTTGTGAGAAATAGTGTCTCATGTCACATGAAAGAATCTCTTTGTTGTAATATTGTGGTGAACATGCTCACAAGTCCACAAGAAATAAAAGGGATAGAACAAGGCTCAAGATGATTTGAAATGAGTTGATACAAGCAATATAATGACACCCCCCAGAATGTAGCACTTTATAAAATAGTGTGTTTACAAAACTAATAATCCCATCATCTAGTGTGTGAAAAAACATGCAACTTTGACTAAAGAAGTGCTCAAAACTGAGAAATGAGTCAAAAGTTATAGCAAAAAAATGATTCCCACAACTGATGGAAAATGCCAAAAAGCCCTGCAAATGGATTTTAAAAGTGCTCTAAATGCATGCAAAGGGTGCCATATTTATGCTCATTGGAAATGGCACCAAATTAGAGATAGGGTTTGTTTTTATTGTTTTTTTGTTTCAAATTTGCACTTTAGGTGAAACCACAGTCAGGGGACAAACAATTCCCTCCTCTTTGATGGGAGAGGTTCCCTTATTGAAAGCTAGAAACAAGATTATTTACAAATCTACAACTTTCATCAAATGTGGTCTTCTGACATATGAAAATGCATTTTCTCCAAGGAAAAACACCAGCACAAGAGAATGGAAGAATGAAGGGGAAAGAGAAGGTAGAAGAAGGCAATACTTTCAGGGAAAAGAGATTGCAGAGAGAACCCCTAATTGCATTGGATAAATGAATTACAGAGAAGAATCATTCACATTTTTACCAGGTGCAATCACACAGACACAAAGTTCTCATAATTGCATTTTGAAGAACACAAAGTTTCTTAGCTTCTATTTGATCAAATGATTCACAAAACAGAGCAGAGGGAGAGAGGGAAATAGAGGAAAAAGAAAAAGAAGCTCTTGTATTGATTTTTCGGTTCAAAATTACAGTCTCGACATATCAGAATTCCCCCACCCCGATAATGGCTTCTAGAGCCCATAGATAGCTCAAAAAAATTGGTTACAACTTCCTCCAAGTGAGAAAAATGGTTTACAAATGAATTCCATCTTTCGTGCCCTTCCAAAATCATCCAATCGCGAAGAAAAACCATGGCAGAAAACCAATTTACGTGAATACACAGACATTTCATTTTATTTTCCATTTTTGATATGAACCATTGATTTGCTACTAAAACGTTCAAATCGGGTCATCCACATGGAAGGAGAATATTGGAGCAGGCATAGGGAAATCTTCTTTCCATTTTCGTGAATTTTTATGTTTTGGCACTTTGGAACAAATTGCCCTGTAGCCCCGCCTTGACTTTTAACTTAGACACGTGGCGGGCTATGATTGGAAATGGGGTCACAGTGCAATTCTAAACATTTTGACCTATTTTGTAAAAAAATGCAAAATCTCATTTACCTCCACCAGCCCGTAGCTCTGATTCAATGTGGACACGTGGCACGAGCTGATTGGAAATGGGTGCGCAGCTCTCGTTGCATCATTTTTACCTATTTTGTAAAAAGGTACAAAATCTTGTTTTATCCCATTGTCCCGTAGCTCTGACTTGACCTTTTGACAGGTGTCATTCCCTGATTAGCTGCGGGTTGAGGGAAAATGGATCATCTTAACACTTTTTAACCTTTTGGTCAAAAGGTTAAAAACCATGAAGTCTTCCATGGCTCATGACCTTGATTCAACGATGATACATGGCAGCAACTTATTCGCGGTGGGCCTCGGGAAATTTTATTTTCATCTCTCCATGTGGGCTCATGGGTCAAACTTCACCAACTTAACTTTTTGTCAAAAGAGAAATGTTCGCAAATACCTCCATAGCTCCGCCAGTCGCCAAGGGAAAATCTGACCACTTAGCTCCGCCAAGCCATAACTTTAAAATTACAAGGAGTTAGGAGGACTTCTTTACCTTTTTGGAAAGGGGAAGAAATTTCCCATCTGATGAAGTGATTTTCATGAGCCCTCCAATTCTTAGAAAGTTCCAGATTCAAAAATACCTCTTTTCAAGTATACTTTAAGGGCACCAACTCAAAATTTTACAATTTTAGACTTAGAAATTAAAGGGAAATTTGATGGTCATAATAATTGTGAGGGGTGATTAGCCTCCTGCCAACCTCAAACATCACCCTCCATCTTCGACACTCAAAGGAAGGACAATAAAACAAGCAAAAATATCCAAAAATTATTACAATGCAATGAAATAAATGTTTTTAACCTTAAAACATTTAAAAGGTGATTGATTTTACCAATAATCAATTCTAAAAGGGGTGGGTTGATTGAGGTGTCAAGCCATGGTGGAATTTGAGAGCCGGGGTCTTTTCCACATGTAGGTTGTAGTCTGCTACATGCAATACAAACCAAGAAAGAGTTATCTCATGCCAACGATGTGCAATCCCACGTGTTTCCAAGGAGTGGTTGAGTGAGCAGGTCGAGCTATGTAACGGACATAGAGCTACAACCATGTAACCACCAAGCAGAGGAGATCTAGGGGCATGCAGGGGATCTCATGGGTTAGCAAAGAAAACGATTCACGTTAAGGAATGGCTGAGACAGGAGTTCATGAATCCATTAACGAGTTAGATTCTCACTTTGCATGTATGTTTTAATACATGTATAGAGTAACTAAGACTCGAGTCAAATAGCGAATCCAAAACAAACAACGTTAAGCAAGGCCAAAGCACCAATAGGCGGAATCCAAGTCAACAATGAGTTACAGGAGGCAAAGCATGGTGAGCACATAGCAGACCAAGGCAAAATTGACCACAATGTTAACAATGCAGTGGAGAATCAACCATGATCTTGGGAAGCTAGTTACAAAATGGTAACAGGAAAAACCGTCCACACAGAATAAAAAATGAGATGTGTAGATTGAGACTCGAGATGATGCAATGCACGGTGCAGTGAGCTAGGTAGGGATGGTTCAACAAGAAACAAACTAAATCATGAGTCAAGCTATCAATGAGCCTCGAGTGCACGGTGCAGAGGAAATAAAACACGAGTTGTGGATGAGTCAAGGATGATATGGTTCCTCAAGAAGGTTGCAAGGAAAGATGTTCCCAAACAATACAAGCCAAAAAAACTAGTGCAGAGGTCGACGAGCCAAAAAAATAGATGTTTGAACAATGTATGAGTCAATAAAAATGAACCACGGGTCCATGTTAAAGCAAAACCAAGCTCACGAGAATAGAAGCAATCACGAACTCAACAACTGATAAAGCAAATCGACTAAAATACCTTCAAACTTGCAATTGCTGAAACCTCAACACAAGGTGAGCAATACGATTCCAAAGTAATAATCAAAAAAACTTGCACGAGGAAATAAGAAGAAACCAAAAGTAATAAGCAATTGATAAATGAAGAGTGCATGTTTTACTGAAACCTCACACTCTGATACCATGATGAAGGAATGATGAAGATCTGGAGGAAATCTATGAGCATAAAAAGCTCAAAGCGATGGTGGAGAGGGATCTCATTGTGTTAAATGGTTACTACACCAACACCCTCCCACACGATGGAGTTGGGCATACACCCAATCAAGCCCAACAACATTACCGGGCGCTTAAATGCACTAACCCCGAGTAGTCTGGGATGGGTGACCTCTCGGGAAATTCCCAGTGTCACTGGCTCCTAATGTTGTTGGGCCGATTGGGTGTATACCCGGCTCCATCGTGTAGGAGGGTGTTGGCGTAGTAGCTATTTAACACGATGAGATCCCTCTCCACCATAATTTTGATCTTTTGGTGTGACAATAAGTCATGCAACTTTGATGCCATGAAAGAGGGATATGCGAGAACCGATATCAAAACAATGCACCATGATGAAGTTACACTCTGATTGTAACGTCGTAGCTCCAACACAATAAGCAATATTTGAACAATGGAAAGAATATGCAAATAAGAAAACAAGTCTACTCATCCTCATATATCGAAAAAGGAAGTATAAATAGGGGTGTTTTGTAACCCCCATGCCTAAACAAGGAAAGTAACTCCTATGATGACACTGACGCATATGACATGACTGACACATATGATGCCACTAAAGGAGGAGTTATCATTCCAAATAAAGAATATAACTCCTATGACGCACTAATGCAAATGACAATGACATATTATATGATAGAATTTGACACTTATCATTTGAATTCCTAAGACATATGACTCTCGCAAGGTGAGATGACTAACCATGTGATGTGGATGATGACTAGGTAGGTCACACACACCAACAACAACAAAAATTTATCTTTATGTGTGGAAAATCGACAGAGAAAAATAATCTTATAACCGGAGTTGGATTCAATACTATATTCTCTATTAATAACATTGTATTCGATGTTTTCTACGTCAAATTTGTAGGGCGTTATAGAAGAAGACACTTGTAATACATAATAGATGCGAGATTCATATGCTTAACGTCTGAGGAATAAATTGACATCATTGTCGGCCTAGGAAACCCAGTAGTCAACTAGTTACAAACATTATAGTGGCCTATATGTAAATAATTTTATTGTTCAAAGGAAATATTATGAACTCCTCTCCTAAAGTGATTTCCTTATTGTGTTGTGCTTCTATGTTTTAGAATTTCTACCATATTCTGCAAAGCCTGGAAAAAATAATTTAAAATAAATAAATCTAAGTAACATATTTTTGGGACCTTGATCTATACATTACTTGATAAATTCATAAATCATTCTCCATGAATGAAATCTTGCTTCATTCTATAGAGAGACTGCAATTTATTTTCAACCATGTAAGAAAATATCTTCCTTCTCTCCTTAGCTATCTTTATAATCAATAAAAATGACTAGAAAAACAATGAAAATGAAATTGATTAGTTTCAAATTGTCTTTCATGATTCATCTTTGTGAGCGGGATATTCAAATTTGAATTTCCACAATAGTAAATGTGTACAGTCAAGGTAGACATGGTTAAAAGGACTAATGGAAGAATGTAGAAGGAAACCATTAGAATCAACTTCTTCCACTTGGCATAAAAGGAATGCATTGGAAAGATACACTCATCGCTAAATATGTGTTACCTATAGAACACGCATAAGAAAAAAAAACTCACTAAACCAAAAATCTATATATTCTAAGACCAAAAAAACCATTCACCAACAAAAACAACTCAAATATGTACCCATTAATCAAAAACCAATGAAAATTTCTAAAATAATGCTAAGATTCTCCTACAAAAATCATAGAACCAACATCATTTTCTACTCAATGGGAAAAAATTTATCCGTTATTAACAACCTATTTTCATATAATGAAAGGCACAAACATTGAAAAATACACCACAATAAATGCAAACACAAGAACAAGGTGTGATATATGTCTCAAACTAGGACACTCACCACCTTTTCACAAAAACAAACCTTGATAGTAGAAAACATCAAAGAAACACTAGTTAAACCCAAAAAAAAAAAAACATAGACTATAGCCCCTATGAAATATTTTTCCATGCACCATCAACACCTAAAATGCATTTTATTTGATTGTAAAATGTGTGTAGGACAGAAAAAATAAATTTAACTAATAAAATTGATGATAAATCACCATTTAAATGAAAAAAAATAGAAGATTTGCGAGATAAATCACGGCATAATGCAAATGATATTCAAATAAGCTCTGTATTTCAATCATACAGGATCTCACAAATATATAGGAAAGGTTGTTCCTACAATGTAGGAAACAACCCACAATAATACATGAGTTGTTTTAACAACTCGTCAATATAAAACTATATACGTGAAGTTATTTTAACAACTTCACTTACAAACCAAATAACAATTATTATAATTATGAGTTGTTTATAAACAACTCATAATATAATAATAAATTATTTACAAATAATGTTAACACTAACATATGTCTAACATTAAAAATGGATTTATTTTTGCAAAGGCTATATTCCAACCATAAAATATGCCACTTAGTAGAAGCAAATTAGTGGACGGAAAAACTAGTTGAGTTGAATGCATAACACCTACCTTCAACATGATGATAAATTAAAGAAATTAAAAAGACAATATTTTCTTACAGAAGATTAGACAAATTGTGGAAAATTTTAAAATAGCAACCATACAATAAAGGTATTCAAATTGAGATGAGTATGTTTGTTTACTCTATCTTTTCCTCTTCTCTTTTATCACTTCATAATATCCGTAATTGTCTCTAAAAACATGACTTGTTATCTCAAGTTGATATGTCTTTTAATACTTCGTAGAACTAGTTATATTGACTCTAAAATCCTCATTCATTCAAAAACTTAATCCCACATTGCTTGGTAGGCTTGATTCATGACATAGTCTTCAACAACATATAAACCCCACTATATCACAATCCTTATGTCGGTGGGGATGATTCCATGATGGAATGACCCTCCTACTAACATACTACTAGATTGATTAAGGGATGATTATATTTGTTGGCTTGACCTTCCCCTCTCCTCTTCTATAACTTTGTAATATTAAAAAACATCATGTTCAATTGACTCTTAAAAATGTACCCTACTACTCCAAGATATCTAAGACAGATATCATGGAATTACTTCTACGACTCTAAACACTAATTCATTCAAGAAATTAAACTCATATTAGTTGGTACACTTATTATATTGTAACATCTGAACATGTAGACACTCAAATTTAGTAATTTCACTCTTTGAAATTTTGTTCTTTGCATTGATCTTTTTCTCAAATAAGTGCACTTTAGTCATTCTCATTTGAGTACGTCCATAGGTCTCTTGTCTAGCTTACTCGAACTTACACATTCATATGTTGATAGTTTTTAGAATTGAATACATGAAACACAGTAAGAAACTCCACTTGTCATCTTCTAAACTTCACATTGTAGATTTTCACTCTTAGGTCAAAAACATACAGTAGGGGCATGAACATTCATACGATCCTGACCCTAGTGTATGGTCTTGACCTTGCTCACTTTGGTCCCAAATTTCCCATTGCAGATTATTCTTAGGTTTGCTAGTTTTTCCTCAATTGGCCTTTTCAACTTGAAACACCTTTGAAAAATATATAAACAAGTGAAACTTGCCTCATTTAGTACCTAACACTCTTATGGAATCTTATTGCAAAAGCTAGCACAAAAGGCACCCAAAGCTCCCTACACTCTGAAAATACCTCTACACGTTCATTAGGGAAGCACTATCTACAAGTTCAAATATTACCACTAGGTCTAGGTGATTACTTGCCATATTTGCAAGCACTCAAATTCACTCACTCAAGTAGATTTACAAGAGATAAACTTGAGTCAAACATTGTCAAAAGAAAGGATGTCGAATCTGATTACACTAGAGCTAGATATCACATGCTAGGTGGAGAATGACATGTGGTTTGAGTCCTCTTTGGAGTAGTAATGACATCAATGATGTATAGGGGTGCTTTGACAACCCAAATAATGTTTGTTTTACAAGAATTCATCATGGTTATAATTTTAAAGGATTGAGTAGAGTATTCACGGACCCTCGCATGATATGATCGAGAGTGATAAAAAAACAACAACAAAGTGAATCAAATAAGTGATGAACCCATAAAGTCATAGACCAAAATTACGAGTAGGTGCAAAACCTTAAAAATAGGTCAAATCCATACAAATGTTTTTGCTCCTATCATGCGGTCCTACCTTAGGAGATATTCAGCTCACAATATCATTTTTGAAGCATTGTCAAGTCCAGAAACCCATGTTTCAACATTCAAATCACCCATATCATCCTAAAATCACCTATAATCAGCTAAATGCACTCAATCCCATGTATTTGAGATTTTGTATTATATTATGTAAATTTGTTGCAAGTATTAATGTATTATTTTGATATTGAATGGTTAATGTTGGAATTTAATTAGTCATAATAACCACTATAGATTCTCTTTCATTATTTTTTTATTATAGTTGTAAAACCCTAATCAAACTCCAAAAAGGGTGAAAACATTTGGTGAACCCAACTCGAGCATCTAACCTCATGGTTCAAATACTTAATGGACCTAGGTTTTAGTTTTAGTTTTGTTGTGTTTGGATAATGTGCTTTATCATGCCGACTCTAAAGGATCATTATCAGTATCTATGTATCTTTCCCACATCTTTTGATTCCCATCCCACCCCTAATTGTTCTTGTGCCCAAGTCCCTAATGATATTTTTTATTGGTATTTTGACTATAGATATTGATCATGCCTAAGGAAATGCTTCCAATACTTGTTACGAATATCATACTCATGACCTTACCAATGATGATACCTAAAAATTTACATAGTTTTTACAAGAAAATCCCTCTAACATTGATCTCTTATTATATGTTGCACGAGAGAAACTTAAAAAATGTTCCATTATCTAGCCTAGAAACATCTAATATTCTTATAACTATGGTACCCATATTCCCGAGGGCACCTAGCATGACCATGCACAATTTTTCTATGTTTATTCCTACAACCACTATTTTTAATACACCTCTCATCTCTAATATTTCTTGTGCCTCTTCATCTAGCACAGAATCTCTCAAAACCCTTGTTACAAAATTACACGCTCAAATATTACAATTATAGCAAGGTATGTCCACTTCTCATCATAATATGGACTCTACCCAATTATTGCACAATTCACTAGCTCTTGAGGTGGCAAATTACTCTTTTCCTCTTGGTTTTATTCCACCTAATATTCCTATCTATGATGGTAAATGTGATCTCGTATAACATATTAAATCATTTCATGTGGCTTGTATCGGTTATGTCTCTTATGAAATCTTTCTTACTAATTTATTCCTAGGAGTCTTAAAGACTTCACATTACAATGGTTCTATGATCTCCCCACACATTTTGTGTGTTTATTCACTACATTGGTAAACCAATTTCTAGCCCGATTTGCTATCAAAATTAGAGATAAGGTTCCTTATGTACAAATGTCCAAGTTACACCAAAGATCCAATGAACATATTAATGATTATGTTTATGTTGTTAATCCATGATTACTAAGATGCATAATCTCTAAGCGATAGTGACTTGAAAGATATTTTTACACAAATCCTACTTCCTCATTTTCAATAATTTCTCATGTTTTTCAATTTTAGATCATTTGACCATCCATTTCATACACTCAAAGAGTGTGAAGCTAAGTTATTACATATAAATAAGTCTGTAGTATTTTTCTAGCAATCCTAATACATCTCATGCAAAATCTCAAAGCAAATTTACATTTAAGGGAAAGACTAATTATGTTAAGTGTCCTCCCGAGAGATATTGTAAATGTCATTAATGAACCAAATAAGCTATAATTATAGCCCACTTGATGATAGTCTACACATTTTCAAAGCCCTCATAATGTTTTCCTAAAACAATTAGTTGAATGCAAGCTCATGTCTCTTCCTCCACCATTTGAGGTTGACGTGAGAAAGCCCCAAACTAAGATTTTTGATGGGAAATCATATTGTGATTATCATCTATGTTTTATTCATTCCACAAAAAAATGTGTAAAGCTTCATCATATTATCTAGGATCTTGGGTAGGTTTTAATGTCATTGAATGGGATGAACCCACCGAATCTTCTAAGCCAACAAACATCGGTTTTATACTAAAAACCTTTTATGATCCAATCACTAAGCATACAAATGGTACATCTACTTCTGAATTCCATAATTCTCATCATGTGGTACCACCACCTCCCTCTTATAATCATTCCTTTGATTTTATGATCGATATTATCACTCGTATACCTCCATCTACACCATGCATTATTTTTATGATTCTCGATATAGATGACATGTTCATTTATGATACATTTTATATCTATACATCTATCCATCAACTACCTATACATATTGTATTGGTTGATATGCACAAAAGAGATAATATTTGTTCTTTGTCATTACTTCAATCTCTCAATATTTCTACTCGAAAACTTACATTCAACTTTAATCCTCTCTATAGTCATATCAAAATACCTATCACTATTGGTCCTATTACAACACCCATTTCTTTCTTGGTCACTAGTTCTTTTAGCTATATTACATGACGCCTCATTATTTCTTAGTTGCATGCTCTTATGGCTATCTCATCAATCATTCACCAATGTATCAAGTTCATTCACAATCAGCATGTTGTTATTATTTGTGGTATTCCTTTTGAGGCTCCTTCCCCTAGCATGCCTAGTCATTACCCTATAGTCTTTATACCTAATAGGAATACACCTACGAGATAGGTTCTTCGATGCACACATTGATATTCCTAGGTCTTCTGATAGATCCTTGGATTCCCACTTTGATTCATGTAGCTTTAGTCTTCCGGGTCTTCTTATATTTCCTTAGATCCCCATGTTGATTCACATAGTTTTAGTCCTCCTAGGTCTTATGAAACTATGTAAATCAATGTGTGTGACCAAAGGTCTCCTCTAGGCCTTTGGTTGCACATGTTGATTCACATAGATTTAATCTTCCTCACCCTCTAGCTAACACTTCATCCACACATTGTATCTAATGGCTTACATTATCATAGGATACCCCACCGATCATTTAGTGGCCCATATCACTCTACATCTTCTCATTGGTTTTAATACATGCTCGTTCTTATATTCCAACATATAGATCTCATACACTACATACATGCCATTGCACTTGTTTACAAATGTAAAATAATAAACACATGAAATATTAAAAATAGAGTTTCAATTCATTCGGATAGTTTCAATGATGGAACATTACAAATCTATAGCTCAATGAGCTCCTACGTATGTGTAGACACAAAATCACACACTTTGCGTAATTATTTAGTCTCGATCTCATAATAGTATTCATATAGTTATTGAGTTAAAAAGAGTACTAATAAACACATGTCTTTCACCATTTTACATTGTTTTATATTGTTACTTTTGATCTTACACCCGTATTTTCTCGGTCTATACTTTCATGTTGTGTTTTCCCTATTTATGTCCAGGGTGCCCAGTGCCCTGGTCCCCTCTGAGGTGTCATGGTCCTCTTTTAACTTTCCTCTCACATTTTGAGCACTTTCTAGACGTTTGAGCTTCTTATATTTTTAGTGGTAAGCCTTTTTAGCATTAATTACAAAATTAAAGAAAAAAAACCATATAAATATAAAGTTATGTGACTATAATAAGGGACCAAGAACTAAGCACTAGCTATCACCACCTAAGATTGCATTAATAAAATTATTCTACTACTCCATTTGTATCCATCTAGATCCATCACAAGGGACAATGGTTAGTTCATCTACATCACACTTCATACGAGGGGAGTTTATTCTATTCCATGCACACATTATTTACATTCTACATCTAGTTATTACTCACTACTTCACAAAGTGGGACTGACATAAGAGCAACCTAGGTCACAATTCGACACACACGCACCTAAAAATACATTGGGTCTGAGATGTATTCCATTGCTCGATTAGTAAGTCCACTATTGTGGCCACCGAGATGGCTCGACCCCTTCATATGCATCATTTTTAGGTTTTTGATGCTTTTTTGGGGGTTTTACAGTGATTCTTTTTATTGCAATTTTACCGGTTCGGTGATCACACAATAACATTCACGTGATAGGAAGCGAACACATGTGAACATTTAGTGACACCTCAAAGGAGATTCATTAGTCATTTTCATATACCAAGGCGCTCAAATATCAAACCAAGATTCCCAAGTAGCCCATATCCCTCTTCAAACTGCCCCAGTCCATCTAAACAACTTAGATATGTATTTTCTTAGCATCTTGTGTGACAGTTTCCTCCTCCTATTCAGCCAATCTCCATTTTGACACACTCCCATGACATATTTGAATCAATTAAGGCTTTTCCTAACCCTCTTTGCACATTAGGGTTTTAAATTTCATTGCTTAGATTGTTTGGGTGTATTTTCTACATTTTATTGTCATTTATTTACTGCTCAAATAACATCTAGAATAAACTATAATATTCACATTTTAGTTAATCATTTTAGTGAACCCATTCTCTCGACTCTACCTTTTTTAGGACTATTATCCTCATCCTACCATGGCTCACTCTTATGGTGACTTTACTGAGAAACATCTTAAATCCTTTAATGATCATAGATGAGTATCCCAAAGATTTATATTTTCTCTTACACGTTACTCATGAGGAAGCTAAAAACTTGGCGGAGCTTATTGCGTCTGCGTCATCTCTCCAATTCCATGGCTACTCAACCACCTGCTTCTACTCTACCACCCATTTCTACCATCCCCATTTCTGTTCACTACTCCCACCAATCACTTCACACCACCTCTTGTCTCTCACACATGACAAGGGTAAGTGCACCAAGTTGGGGGCCAAAAGGAGGTCTTAAGTGGATGCATTTTTCTGAAAAATAAAAACTTCAACTTGTACTAGTTTTTCAAAATAGATACACTCAAAATTGGAAGATGTTCTAGAAATAATAATCGTGTCATTTTGAGTCTAGTTTCTAAGCTACTAAATTTTATTGAAAATGGATAATTTTAAATGGATTAAATAACTAAAATAACAACAGGTGCTCCTATTTTTGTTAAAAATAATAATATAGTGACTTTCATGCCCCCCAATTTTTTGAGCATCATTTAGTATTTTTGAAAACACTTTGGTATAAAGATAGCTAGGAGCATCTAGTTTGTGTTATAATTTTTTTAGATTATTTTAGTGAATATTTTTTCTTATGATTTTTCTAGTATATAAACTTTATGTTTTGAAAAATAACAGAACTCCGACCGTGCCCCCCTTAACTACCTCAAAATATATCAAAAATTAGTTAGTTTTTTTAATATGTATAGAATTACTCCTAGTTTGTCCCTTAAAAAAATTATTCAATTTTGATGAGTCAAAAGAAGATACACAACAAAATATAGACATGATTAAACTTCAAAAATAGCTATAAAAAGGCATAGTTAGAAAATTAATAATATAAAAACCTTATATTTGTTAGAAAATTTGGAAAATAATATTTATATAAAGAAGAAACTCTAATTTACGTCCTAGTATAATTTTTTTAAACGAAGCGATCATTTGATGTTGATTTATCACAGTGAAGTTGGATTTTCACATTTTTCTACAAAAACACGTGGTTTATTGTGTTTGTGTAGGTCCATGCCTCAGGCTTGGGGATCTAAACCGGATCCCCATCTTTGTGGCATGTGTTAGAAAATTTAAACATCATAACCCGTACGTGTTATGCTTTTTTATATATTGTGGTCCCCAATGTCCCTTTCATCTCTTTCATGAGATTTCAACATATATTTTGTTTGGTCTGTAATTTTAAGATACAATTTTTTAGTAGTTCATTTTTTCCCTATCCCACTAGTTGATTATTTCTAATCATAGGTGATAAAATTTGAGATAAGGACACGAGGAAATTTGAGAAAAAGAAACCAGAGCAATTGGAAGAGATGAGAATAAAGAAATTGAAGAGAATGCAAAAACTTCGTGCGGGAAGGTACATCTGCTATATCAAATGCAGCTAATGTATTAGAAAATGGAGATGAAATACATAATAAAAATGTAGTTAATAATGATTTTGCAATGAATAATGATTTTGTAATGAATAATGATATTGAATTGAATGATAATGTTGGTATGGATGAAGAAATTGATATGAATCCAATCATTGAACCTTTACCTGAGAATCCAAATGTTAACCCGAAATTTGTATGAAAACATTGAATGAAGAAAGTAACCTTGTAAATGAATCTTCACCTCTAAGAACACCTCCTTCCGTTTTGCAAAGAAAACAAATTCACTTAATTGAAATTGATGAAAACATTATAAAATCAATGCCTGACAAAATGTCTGAAAGAAGTGCCGAAGAAAAGCTAGTGGAATTTGGGATAATTACTTTGAGAACTTAAATGACACACAAAGATGGCAATTATTTGTTACATTGATCAAATTAATTAAGATGAGACTGTAATGAAGACTTTGGGGTTAAGAACATCTAATGTTGTTGATCAAAATGTGTTAATTGTTGAAAACATACATAAATCATACCAAATCGTAGGTGGAAAAAGATGCACCAAAGATAGTAATGTTACACGGAATGCACTTACTAATTGTATAGTAAGTGATAAAATAGTTAATAAAGGATTGATTAGAAAAACTAGCGGTGTTTTGAAGCTAGATAGAAAACCACTAATGAAAGCAATAGAGATACGTAACGTCTTGAGTCAGTCAATAACATTGACTATTGGGATTTCTCTATCAAACTTCCATGGAAGACAAGAATACATCGATATTCAAAAATAATTAATTGTAAAATTTTTGAATGAGAACACAAGGGTGTCACCAATAGAAGAGATACATTAAAAATAAGAATAGGTTCTCGTAATCATGAATCATGTGGAAAACATTTCTTAGATATGACTCAAACACAATTGTTCTCTACGTTTAAGAATGAAAATCCAAAAAACATTAGCCAAAGATTATTTGAAATGAGCAAACCCTTTTATGTGAAAAGCAATCACTCGCGTACCACTTTTTGTTATAGGCATCATGTTGAATGTTCAATGCATTATGATGTTTTTGTTAAATACATTGTGTTTTACATACTTGACATCATTTTGCGGGAGTGTGGATTAAATGTCCCACAAAAATATTCAAGGGAATTTATTCTAAAAATATTTTGTGAAAAATCAACTAGACTTTTTTATAACAAAGCATGTTTGGATGGAACGTGCTATGTATGTGGTGGCTTTCCAAATCTAAAAAATTGTATCCATGAGGAGAGTATAGATTCAATAGGAAAATAATTAATTGGTTTCAGCAAATATATATCTGTGGCATATCAATTAAAAGATGGAAAATAATCTAAGAGGTGTGAGCTTGTTACAAAACAATTACATGTATCATAATATATGGTCAAATTCAGAGAGGAAATTGTTTATGAGTATGCAAGGCACACACATAGAGCTTGATAGCTGGATAAATAATTCATGTTAAGCAAGGACACATTCCCACTTCAAACTAATGTATTAGTATTTGACTTCGTAGAGAATTACACATTCCACCACAAATGTTGGTTCGGTCTCAATATTTTAACTCAATGAAAGTTGCTATTTTCATGCATATAGCTGTAGAAAGAAAAATTGGGTCACACTCCCCTAGGTCCCTCAACAAATAACCAACTCAAACACACTCACCTAACCATGGCCCCTTTAACCCTACTCTAATATTAATTTAATTAAATTAATCCATTTCCTCACAATATCTATTATTTAAAATATCCTAATTGGATAATTCCCACACCACCACCTCACCTATACACCTCATCTAGCCACCTCACCCATACACCTCATCTAGCCACCTCACCCTAAGACCTATTCTTAATATGTTGCCATAACTAACTAAGACCTACCTAAACTCTTGTTGGTGAGAAAATTTGTTGGGTGGAAAAACTTGTGGATTTCTTGCCAATGCTCTAGGAATCTAAGTCCCTCTACTTAATCAAGTGCAGTGCCATATGTGTATGGACGAAGAAGTGTCGATTTTTGTGGTGGTCTTTCAACCAGGGGATCCAACGGGGGAACTCCATCGACCCTATGGCAAAGATAGCAATCTTTTTCTAGGGAATTCTTCATTTGTAGAGTGGGAAAGGGGAGTGAGAAAAGAGGTAGGAGAACTAATGTTGTAGGTAGAAAATCAGATTCCTGCACACACACTAGTTAGAAACTTCAACACATGCATTTATGGGAAGAAACAACTCTGTGAATAGCAACAAGACCAAATAGAATTTATTGATCACCAAGTATCAAGAAACCCCTTAGTCAAAGAAAGATAGAAACTCCTTCTTATATTGATTTCTCAAATCAAAGTTGTACATAATGTGGGAATGGAAGAAATTTGAGAGGGGAAGAGAGTAGAAGAAAATGGCTATCTCCTTTGCTTTCTCTAGGTACAATGCACTCTTGAGTTTACAAGATCAATTTCCAACCCTTTGAAATGGGAATGGCATTACAATTTATAGAAGGAGAGGTGACTTATCGTCTTCCTCATGACCCTCCATATGCCTTATTTCCAACTTTAGACTATTCATATTCCTACCAAAATAATTAAGTCCCTTTTATAAAATCAAGGCGACTTAATTTACATTATGTTTCTAAAGTCACTTTTAAGTGACTTAAAGGCATATCAAAAAGTGCAAACCCCAACGAAGAATTAGAACATTTGAAAGTGAGAGAAATTTGGAGGGAAGAGGAGAGAGAGAGAGAGAGAGAGAGAGAGAGAGAGAGAGAGAAGAAGAGAGATGTCACCCGATGAAGTCTATTGATCCTCATTGATGGAAAGCTCCAAATGCAGTGAAACTATAAATCTTCAAACTCCTTACACGATGTGAAACTCCTCCAAATTAGCTCATGAATGCTCGCTAAGTTGAATGAACTAAGGTGGATCTTGAATGCCCTATGAAAAATGACTAGGATGCTCCCGAACAATGATGTCCCCTTAATGATTATCCTTGTACATCCCATTGTGCCAAAACTTCTCTTTGAGTGTAACATATTATTTTTAGTAAGTGTGAAAAAAGTAACTCCCTCAATCCTTTGCTGAGTGATCTGACCTTGATTCCCCTTTCTCCCTACATTCCTCACTCCTTTGGATCAAATTTCTATTTTTAGCAGGTGCTCAAGGGACCAATTACTATTTTTAGTAAGTGCCAAAAATTTCGTTCTGGAGAATTCTTAGTTGTAGTGCACCTCCAATGTCTTCATCTCCTTCGCAGGTTCTTCTATTGATGACTTTCTCGAAATAGCAATTCCTATGTAGTAGACCTACTATTTTTAGAAAGTTGGCCTCTGGGAGTCAGATTGACATGGAACAAAGTTTTTTTATATGGGTTTTTTCCCAATATCATCCCTCTAAAATTTCAGGCCCGCCCGCTTAATAATCCAGGAGATTTTAAAGTTTTAATTTTCGGACCTGGCAGTGCTTCTGGATGCGGCAGCCATTAATGGACCTCAAAATTGTAGGTCTGGTTTTCTCCTCTGTTTGCAAATAAAATTTTATTTTTGATGTGGGTTTTTTCTTCGGTGCTTCACGTGTGATCTTACTTCAATCCGACAATCGGTTTGATGGGAAATCAAGATTTTTCCTTCGTAGAGCCGAAAGAGGGTTTCTTCACTGTGAGAAATCCTTGATGAAAATTGGAGGTTTGAATATGATTTTTTAATTTCCTTCAAGAGATTAAAATTCAGCAACAAATAGTTCGTCAATCCGAGCACCGGTTTGCAAGATATGTTTGAATCTTCATTTTCATGGCTATGAGGATTTCCATTGTTCTTCTCTATTTGTCATTTCTCCTTCTTAGATTGATGAAAATTCCTTCTGATACCTACGTATCTCCATGGAAAATGTATTTCAGTTCCTTTTCTGATCTGTTCTGAGTTTCTTGCAATGGTGGAGTGGTGGACTTGTGTTCTCTTCTTCTGGTAATGGAGAAGCAGCTAGAAGCAATTATAAGCAGCTAAGAGTTAGAATATATTTCAAATTTTTGAGTTTGAGTTGGGAAAAAAAATTCATGTTTTATGTCCCTAACCTCAGGGACATAAGGGACATCAATATCCACAATGAGCAAGATGGCGACATGTGGTGTTTAATCCAACAGTGGGGAATGAAGGAGGAAAAAGTTACTTTAGAGCATTGAGAGCTAAAAGGCGGTCATATGGATGTATAGAAAACTCCCTATGGGGGATTGGGACATTTTTCAAGGTATGATTTCCCCAAACTTAGGTTCATAAGGGAAATAAAATTCCACAAAGTGTTCCTGGAGAGTGACATATGGCAACCGATCCAACAACAGTGAATGGATGCTCCAAAAATGGACACAGGGGGCTGAACTATCATAGAGGTCACATGAGGGTCCAAAAGGTCATATGAGGGATGATAGGGATTCAAGGGGCATGGATGCACTTTTCCAACCTTGATGTCCCGACATTATGGGATGTGAGGGACACAAAATCCTACCAAGCTCTGGTGCTAACACGTGTCCTCCCAAAAAAATAGCTAAGTCTTGAACTTGTAACAATGTGATAACTTGAGCTCATGATGGACTTTCTTGAAACCATTTATATGATCCTAACTAGAAATTTTTTTTGAATCCAATGATGGGGTATAATGTCTTTATTATTCCATTTGATCCTGAAAATTTTGATTTTTGATTTTGTACTCCATACACTGTGAAAAATTGCCTCTGGACTGATGCGCCAAAGTGTTGTGAAAAATATTATTTCACCATAATGTACTTCTTAGAATCCTATTTCTGGATATATTTGGTTTTGCTTCTAACTCCATCTGGAGCTCCTAAAATTTTATTCTGAAGCCCAGCAGCTGTTTTAGGCCTGTGTACCGCCTAAGCTTGTGAAACCTGTATTTTACTCAGAATACTCCAAGTCTTGAAAAACTTACCTAAACCTTTAAAAATAATTTCTATTATGTTTTAAGGTCTTCGTTTCATCTCTGTTTTGAATTTTTCCCTTCCGTTCCACTCCAAAGAGTTGAATCCAGTCCTGGTAAGGCTAGCGATAGCCCTTCCCTATCTTGCCGCTAAGATGGTGACTTCTTAGAACTCCCTAAAATCACCTAGGTGGAATGAATATAATTTCCTAAATCACCTAAGGGACCAAATTGAAATTAAATAGGGGTGATCAAACTGACGGATTTGACACAGGGTGCCTAGGAATGATAAAATATGAAAAATTCGCCATATGGGTATAGTTGTTGTGCTTGGAAAATTCCAATTTCCCTATTACACATTTTCACGACAACAACCCTAAAAATCAAAGCCTACCTTCCCTCTAACCACATTCCATCCCATTATAAAGGAAGCTTCCATTCTAATTCGTGCAAGAAAATGATCGAGATCCTTGAAAATCAAGAGAATCACTTAGCTTTAGTAAACCTAGGGAATCCCACCCTAACCGAGCGTTGGTTACCCTAAACCACCACCGGTCAACCTAGAACCACCGTTGGTTACCATTTAATCCCCAAAATAACCTTATTTCAAGTTTGGCACATCTTCTGAGAGCAAGAGATGAAACCAGAGTTGCATGCAAGAAAAACTAGCATTCGTACACACGCGAGCATCCATAGCCAACACCAAGAAATCACAGAGCCATTGCCTTCACGGGAGCATCTAGGAAGTTCCAGCACCACACCAAGTTCCTTCCATTTGATCACCCTTCATTTCCAACTAGACATCAAGCTTGTACAATAGTAAGTGTGTTATTAACCAAAGACTTGTCCATTTTCATTTTGGTAGATTCTTTTACTTATGTTATTAGTTTCTACTCCCATCCCCATTCCCCCACCATTTACCTCCATGCAAACTTGACCATTCCTTCACCCACTCCATTGAACTGCTCATACCTAGATTTTAATTACCCCTGAGTATACCTAAGACTCACACAGACCTAGCCATAGCCCTCTCCATTTCCATGTAGTTTTGGATCTGCCGTCACATCAAGTTTCTATTAAGCTTCTTGTACCTTGACCATACCAATGTCGGTTACCCACAACCATCTCCGATTAACCAATGTTGGTCCAAGCAACCATCGTAAGTTACCCTCTGCCATCATTGTTTTTACGCAACCGGCGTCGCTTTACTTTTATTTTAGTTAACCTACCCAAAAGGACACCTGCTTCACCTTATTTATTGTTTAAAGTCTCTGTCACTCTCATCATATTCACTTTCCTGGTAAATTCCATCAACGCCTTATCTACTTAGCAAATTTTCAAACTTTTGCCTTGTTTTGAAAAACTTTCCACTTTCCACAAATGTGACCGACCACGCTTATTACCTATGACCGGCGTCGGTTTACCTTAACCGGCATTGGTTATCCTATTCAAATTTTCAGCTGTCATTTTATACCTAATCTACCTACCACCGCTTTGTTTTCCTATCTTTTCTATATTTCGTGTCATTTACAGAGAGCGATCCTACCACATCAAGTACTTTTCACATGGTGCCGACATGTAGTCAAGAAAATGACCTCATATTCCACACTATTTTTCAACCACTCCCACCCAGTCCTTCACCACCTTCTATTTTATCACCCATGGATCCTACCAAACCTTATCACTCTCACCACAGGGGATGAGGAGTTCACACAACTCCTTAACCAAAACCCCGTCGCCTTGCGCAGTTTATCTGTCCCACTCCTCCACTCCAAATGCCTCGTGTCATTTGATATATGGCATGCCCGCATCTACCCCCGACACTCACTCCTACTTCTGCTCCACCTCTTCTAGCTCCACACTACCCACATCTACCTTTCCCAGCTTGTTTTGTAGGGGTCGTATACCTACTATGACTACTACCTCTGCCACATCTATTAGACCCACTACATCCACTATACCTTCTCTAACCACCTGTAACGTAACCTCATCCATGCCTATTATCTCACATATACCCATAGCTACATAACCACCCCGGTGTCTGCCCCCCCTACCCCTTTTCAAAACAATTTTCCTTTCTATTCCATAGTCCTTAGCTCCCATTGTTACTAGGGTCACTATGACCCTTCCACCTCCATATACATACTATCAACAACAACATGTTTCATCTCATTATTCATTCTAGGTAATGTACCCCTATTTCACTTCCTCCTTCTCAATCTACCTATACGGCATCACCATATACTAGAATGCCACCTCCATCATACATCCAACACCAACCTCCTTACACTATAGGAGGTACCCATCCATCACAATCCACCAATGACCTAATCAAGTTAATGATGGACAAGATGCGACACTCGGAGGCATTGGTTTCATCACACACAACTCTCTCACCTAAGATGAGATTTTTAATGAGCCCATCCACCCATCCATTCCTATTTGTCCATATCCCATACATTGTGAAATTCCTAAATTTAACTGCTTCAACAGCAAAAGGACCTGCGACAACATTTGTGGTCTTTCAAACATGGGGTTTATCTTATTGCCCATGATGATGCTTTGTTCTTAAGGACCTTTCCCATGTCTCTAACCAGGCCCACGTTAGACTGGTATAGCGGGTTTCCTAGACATTCTATCTTCTCATTTAATTAGGTAGCCCAAGCCTTCTTGAATCACTTTTCCATCAATGTTGTTAAGAAGGTTACCATGATTGACCTCTACTCTAGGCATCAATATGACAACAAATCTATCACAGATTTTGTCGCTCGTTGGCGTAGCATGATCAATCAACTCACATTCTAACTACCACAAACCTAACTCATAGAGCTCTTCACATGGGCTTGTGCTAGAAATATTTTGCCAACCTGTAATTGCATACTTTCCAACCCTTCGATGAGGCACTCACTAATGCACGAAAGCTACAAATTTGTGCCATCGAAGAAAAGAAAGTTCAACTACGTAATGAGAACATGGAATTTAAATAAAATGATACCTCTTCTTCTTTGAAACCACGAACAATTATTCAAAAGCTAAAGGAACCGCTAATGCGGTGGTACTCAATGTTGGCCCAACCCATCTTTCAAATCAAGCTAACCCCCATCTAATCTTTCTCCTCTACAAACCTTTCAAGTTAGACGAGAACAATGGAAATACACCCTAATTGGGGAGCCTTATTCTTTTGTCTTATAAAATCTCATTAAAGTTGGGGCCATCACCCTTCCTCCTATAAAACCACACACTAGTTTTGATCCTACTCACCCCACACCCATGTGGTATAAAGAGCATGACTTCTGCAACTATCATTGGGTAAAAGGTCATAGTGATGGCAATTGCATCACTTTCAAAAACATTGTCCAAGGAATGTTCGATGAAGGTGAATTAACATTGGATAATCCCAATGCACTTGTCAATCAAAACCTACACATCTTCAAGAAACTATTTCCTAATCATGCCCCTTCTTTTAATCAAACCGGAGAGACCTCAAATCATGATAGCCATACCCGCGAGGTCCATGCTATTTTTAGTGATGCACCAGTTACTTCCCAATTACCTCATATTCCTTCCATAAAGGAAATCCTAGCCCGAAATCCTCCACCTACACACGAACCCACTTCACCTATTCCTCCACCCATAGAGGAACACCCTTCATCTCCTTCCTCTCCTATGAAGGAGCCTCCTACACAACATCGAAACCATTTTTCCTTTGGCTTCTCCACCTAGAGATCCATCACCGCAATACCTATCGACTGTGGAAGACACTTGTTTATCTCCTTCACCCATGGAGGAACACCCTTCGTCTCCTCCCTCGCCTATGAAGGAGCCTCCTATTAACATTGAAACCATTTCACCTTTGGCTTCTTCACCTAGAGATCCATCACTCGCAGTACCTCTCTGACCCATGGAAGATGCTTGTTTATCTCCTTCATCCACATAGGAGAACCCATCATCTCCTTCACCTATCAAAGATCCAATAGAAATGTCTTTTCCTCTAGGTGACCATTCTCCCTTAGCTACCCAAGATCATGCGGACTTACTTTTGTCTCTCTTACCCACAGAAGCTGAAGCTAGCAAATTCCCCATTTCTAAGACACATTTTACAGGAATCACCATTGGATCCTCATCAATCTCCCCCACCACGCTTTCTTTCTCACACTTAGCCGAATTCCTAGGTTATGTGGATAGAGCCTTACTTTAGGGCGTCTTCTACTTCTTATCTCAACACAAATGTAGATTTCACTCACTGACACTTCCACTATCTACCCAAAAATATTCTAGCCAATCAAACCAACCACAACCACAACTATCACAAATTCTCTCATCATACCCCTCATGGCTCAACTCACACCTTTACCCATTGCTCAACATGCTTCTACATCAAAACCTATGCCTACATCATCTTCCTTGCCTAAACCTATTACTACCTTAGGGGTCATCCCAATGGCCAGCCTTACTCATCCACCCATCAAATTAGATTTAACCACATCGTCCAAAACTAACACCAAATCTAATCGGCCCCCAAAAAAAAACCAATCCCCTAGATCTCATACCCCAACCTCACCGATCATAACTTCATCACCTTCACCCCTTCTGTTCATCTTAGGACCTTTTCCTTCTAGCCAAGTTAAGAAACCTCCACCTACCGGTAAACTAAAAACACAAAGCCCCTTCCTCCTTCGCAAACCTCAGAACATACCCAAGTGTCCAACACAACTTCTACCCACACTGTAAAATTTTTACCACCCATACCTTCAATACCATCA
This sequence comes from Taxus wallichiana var. yunnanensis, assembly GCA_018340775.1. NCBI lineage: Eukaryota > Viridiplantae > Streptophyta > Pinopsida > Cupressales > Taxaceae > Taxus > Taxus wallichiana. Next base: position 609,975,440 of record CM031240.1, read on the forward strand.
ATAACGTCTTCACTACCCATGAAAATTCAGTCTCTTTCCCCACACCTCCTGTACTGACTGTGTCATCTACCTTCACAAAGACTTTGGTTATCCCCATGGGTAACTCGCTCTCTTCCACCATATGCTTTTCCCTCTAGATCTCATGCGCCGGTATCACCTTTACCCAAGAAGGTGAAGCCTAAAGATAAAAATATGATACCCTCCACTAGGGTAGTCAAACCAACCACACACTCTCTTGCCAGTTCATCTACCATATCCTTACCCAAGAAAACACGACCAACACCTAAGATCACACCAGTACCTAAAACCATAGTTTGACCCACTCCCCCTCTTGTAAAAACCCTTCCTATATAATCGGCCGCACCTGCACCCAAACCCACATTCACTTCCTATTGTGATCCACTAGTGGGATCCTATGCCAAAATTTTAACCAACCTCCTTGAAACTTCTATCATCATATTACCACCTCTTAGGCCTTATGACCCACACAAACCCAAAACAAAGGGGTTTGACGACACCAAAAATTTTGCCTACCATCATGTGTCGAGCATGATGTAGAGAATTACAAGGCTTTAAAAACCATTCTTATCCAATTATGTCCTCCTGAAGAAAACTTTGATGATGATGACCTTATCGACGATGACCCCATTTTTCTAGCACCCATTTCCATAGTTCTTCCCTCATTTTCTACTCAGCGACCAAGACCTCCACCCCTAGAACTCTTAGAGCCACCCCCAAGATTCAAAATTAACATGGTTTGCATTAGATAATTCGCCAAACCACCACCTAAATGTCATTGAGCCCAGCTCACTACACAATTTTTTCTCCCCCGGTAGGTTTCTACCCATCATGTTGTTATACCACTCATCCTACACCTTCTCCATTTACCAACTCCCCTCAAATCAATATGATACACATTGCTACCCATGCTCAGAAAGATAAAGGAAAGGAAAAGGCAACTGACCCACCGACCAACCCTATACCCAACATACCATCTGCACCCACACCTAAAGTCACTATCCACGGCCCCGCATATCCTATTTCTAATGGGTTTACACATCGCATGATGCTCAAACAATTACACCAATTCCCCTCAAATTTTCTCTATATGACATCATCCAAACCTTGGAATCCTATCGTCAAGCTATCATGGAGGTCCTTGAATATATTAAGGTCTTACCCAATGATCCTACACCCGTAGCCTCCATTATTACACCCAATCATGTATCCTCTCTCACCAAATTACCACCTTCTTCTACAACTCCACCTACTTGCCCAAGTATTCGTACTTAGCTTCTCGATGAAGAGATCACACGGCACCAAACCGACAACCCAAATCTAGCTTTCTTCATCTCTGTCCACATTGATGATATATGTGTATGATGTGTTATTATTGATGGGGGCACTAGCATTAATATCCTCTCCTCCTATGCATTCGACCAAATGTGCATACCTGACAATTACATGCATAAACATCCCGTCATGTTCTATTCATTTAATGACGCTATCACCTCTACACTCAAGACACCAACATCCTTCATGTCCGTGTGGGCCCCACACTATTCCAGAGCTATTTTACATCTTAGAAGGGGAATTTCAGTATAACCTATTATTTAGTAGACCACTGGATTCATGTCATGGGTTTTGTTCCTTCCACTTTACATCGTTGTGTAAAGTTTGAGCATGAACGACACACCTATACCATTCTCAAGTGACCCATCGCCCTTCAAAACCTATAGCATGCTTTACCGAGCCAATGACATGCTTATACCCATTAAAGTGTCTACCTTGATGACCACCGCTTTCTCTTCACCTACACCTCCACTCACTAGTTCCGCCACTACCTTGACCGCACCTACATCTTCCATTCCTACCATCACCCATGACCTCGACGGCTAACTGTCATCACCTCCCAATCAATTGACTCCACCTCCGATCCAACCTCTAACACATCATCTATACCAGCTACCCATATATCAACCACTGATCCCTTATAAATCATTTTTTAATGCCTCACTTTGGGTGAGTATCACCTATATAGTGTCAACACATTCCTTACTCCACTAGAGTATGGAAGTCTTCACCAACACCCTCACTATGATCATCATATAGGAGAGCACCTCCTTTATGGTCCTCCCCACCTTTGTACCAATCTCACCTATGGGGGACTTGATACTACCACTTATACACATAAACCACCATCACAAACCCGCCCATTTTCTTCCGACCTCCAATCACTCACCAATCACCGTTTTACCCACACCTTCCTACACCGATGTGTGTGGAACGGTTTGGTTTTGGTTTTTACAATCAAGGCCACCATAATGTTATTCCATGTACTACCCACAAACATAATAACCGTAGTAGTGTTAGATTTTTTGAACCACCTACCAAAAAGGCCCACATTGAACTCATTAAGGACATCAGCCCTTCTCCACCTTCTTCACCACCTTCACCAATAGAGTCGATGGATCTAGAATCCATTCCTCATTAAAAAAATTTCATAAACACCATTTCCTTGGGGCCTCACACTTATAAACGCAAGGGTGAGGCTCCCTCATCTCTGCCCTTCCTGTATCCTGTAATGATCGATGACGATATACCTTCATTAACATCATTCAATGTCGGGATGATGAATCTATACTCACCTACCTTGGTGTGAAGACTCATATATTCATCGGTCATTACCATCTGAGATGGAAACCATGTTGAACAAATTGACTATAGAAATCAACATCCATACTCGGAATGACCCGCACATTCTAAAGATTCACCAATCTTTAGATACTACGAATAGGAAGCAATCACTTCTTTTCTCAAATATCATAACCATGATTTTTCTTGGTCTTACCCAAACACGCCTCGGTATTGACCCACCATAGTGGTCCACAATGTTGTAGCCATTCCATATGCCAAACCCAGAAAACAAAAGCCGAGGAAGATGCACCGTCGCATTGATCTTCTAGTCAAAGAAGAACTTTAGTGTCTTCTTTCTATGTCCTTCATCTTACCCTTTTATTATCCTCATGGATTTCTAACATTGTCCCTATCACTATGGTGATAGGGGACTTCGCATTTGCATGTGATTTTGTGACCTCAACCTAGCTTTCCCGAAAGATGACTTTCCTCTACCGGTATTGACCAACTAGTTGACCTTACCTGCGGTCACCAAGAGATCTTTGTCACTCATGGATGGTTTCTCTCGTTATAACAAAATCTTCCTTGCTCCGAGGATCAACACAAAACCGCATTCAGGATCGCTTGAGGTACCTTCTGCTATCAAGTCATGCCTTTTGGCCTCAAAATGTTGGTGCCACATATCAAAGAGCTATGACTTACATCTTTCACGACATCATGCATCATATATTGGAAGATTACATATACAATATCCTTGCCAAATCTAAACGATGTTCCAAGCACCTTCTCATCCTAAAAACCATCTTCGACCACCTCATTAAATATTACATTCACCTTCAACCTAAGAAGTGTGTCTTAGAAGCTCTCTAGGGAAAAATCTTGGATTTATCATCTCCTTACATGATATAGATGTTGACCCTACTAAGGTCAAGGCCATTCTTGAAATGCCTCAACCCACTAACCTTAGGAAACTCGTAGCCTAGAAGGTAAGTTGCATTCTATTCACCGTTTGATTTCGCAATTGTCGATCGGTGTTAACCCTTTTGTCATCTTCTCAAGAAGGATGTATCCTTTAAACATGATGATGAATTCCACAAAGCTTTTGCAGCCTTACAACAATACCTTCTTCAACCACCCATACTCATTCCACCTAAAGATGCTCAACCCTTCTACCTATACATCTCAGCTACCGATCACTCCTTAGGGGCCATGCTCACTCATCGTGATGAAAAAAATAGGGAGTAGGTGGTTTATTATATCAATTGTACTCTTTTAGACTATGAAACCTAATACACCCATGCCAAAAAACTTTACTTATCCTTAGTTTTTGTTTCCACAAAACTCCACCATTACCTACTCAACAAGAAAAAAACCCTATGTTGTGACCAACACCAACCTTTACACTTATGTATGCCAAACCTTACCAAAATCACCGTGCCACATGTTGGCTTATGCTTTTGGCTGACCTTGACCTAGAACTAATCCATAAAGATTCCATCAAAGGCCAAGCTATCACCGACCAATTTCTTGATGCACTTATTTCCAGGATTAACCCTCTAATTTTGACTTTCCAGATGAGTCAATTGTTACCCTTTCCTTGGACAAGCCCGCTTACCAAATGACACTCTTCTTTGATGGTTCCAAGTTTCAGCTTGGGGGTGGCATTGGTGTTATCCTCATTCCACTTGATGGTGAACCCATGCCTTTGTCTTTTAAACTTGGTTTTTATTTTACAAACAATATTTTCGAATACAAAGTTCTCGTATTAGGTCTCCAAGCTTCCTATGCTAGATATTAAATCAATCAACATCTTTGGTGTTTCTCAATTGGTCATAAACCAAGTCAATGGTATATACCGGTGTTGTAATGAGACACTTCAAAAGTATAAACATCATGTGGACATACTTTTGATACTTTTGACCACCTACAACTAGTATGGCCTTCAAACCGTCCCCCCGTTCAACCAAAAATTTGTAGATACCATGGCCTGCTTAGCTTCTCAAATCCCCACTTCACCCACTGATTCTAAAATCCTTTTCACCGTAAAAAGACTCCAATCACCCTCCTATTTACCTCATGAAGTTTACTCTATCAAAATCATTGCTCCCAACCCGAGTGACCTTTGGTATAAACAATATTCAGATTTATCTTTCCCTTTCCATCTTGCCTCCCGACCTCACTCGTATTAGACAACGTGCCTTTATTAAAAAGGTATCTCATTATGTCATCATGGGTGGCCTCCTCTATAAGCATGGCTTAGGTGGCATTCTCTTACGGTGCCTTACGAGTTCTTAAATTACTTATACCATTAAGGAAGTTCATGATGGCATATGTGGAAGTCACTTGAATGGCCTTATTGTTGATAATCATATTCTTTGCCTAGGCTATTATTGTGACCCTTAACCATGATTGTTGTGACTACGTTAAGCATTGTGTAAAATGCCAACAACATACCAACCTTCATCATACACCCATTCATACCTTTTAGGTTGCCCGTGACCTTTGGCCCTTCTCTCAATTGGGTTTAGATCTTATCGAGAGATCAATCCCCATTCTTCACAATGACATCAATGGATCATCACCACTACCGAATATTACACCAAATGGGTTGAAGCCATACCTCTCATCTCCACGAAAGCCGAGAAAATATGTGAGTTCATTAACCATCACATTATTTGTCACTTTGGTGTTCCACATCGCCTCATCACTGATAATGGCAAGTAATTCAAAAATAAAACCTTACAAAAAAATTTTGATGCCTCCAAGATTCAAATCAGTTTCTCATCACCTTATTACCCACAAACCAATGTCCAACTTGAATCCACTAAAAAACCTTACAAAAATTCTCATGAAATTAGTTAACGATACTTTGGGAAGGACTGGCATATGCACATTCCTTTTGCCCTATGGGTGTACCACACTAGTATCCTTACTTCCACTATTGCCACACCCTTTTCTCTGGTCTATGGTACAGAGGTTGTTCTACCTCTCGAAGTCTAGATTCCCTCACTCTGCATTTCTCTCCATGACATGCTCAATGATGACAACTTTCACCAGACCTTTATCACAACTCGAATTATTAGATGAATATCGTCTTAATGCTCTTGACCATCTAAAAGTTTACCAAAAACGTATCAAATGTGCCTATGAAAAACGCGTCCATGAATGAACCTTCCAAGCCGGTGACCTTGTTCTAAAAGAAAATCAATAAGTAACTAAAGTAAAAAAAAGTAAATGAGGCAAATTTTCTCCTAATTAGGTTGGACCATACATCATGACTCATACTTATGGATCAAGTGCTTATCATTTATCTTCATTAGATGGTAAACCCAAACCTAAGCCCCTCAGTGCCTTGCATCTTCAACAATTCTACTGTTGAATTTCATTCCTACCTCACCTTCTTCCTCTTTCCATGCTCATCCCTTGAGTGTTATCCACTTCCTACACCATCACCAACGATTAAAAAAGAATCATGTGCATACCCGTCACTCTTTTATCTTCTCTTAAATATGTGTACCACGGCACTGCACATGGCATGATTCTTATGGATACTTTTTATCTGCTTTTAGATGAGATCCCATGGTCGTCTCACCTTTCTTTCTAAACAAGAATCTAATTCTTTATCTTAGACTTGTCCATGACTTAAAATTCCTCACATGGGATCCAACTCCTTGATTCAAAATTCCAATAAAAGATGAATCCCTTAAAAGGACATCTTTCTCTCTACATCACTACTATAAATAAACTGCTCCCTCGAAGGACAACTATGTAAATCCTGCTTCAAAAAAAATAGAGAGAGAGAGAGATAGAGAATATGAAGCTTCCCACATTGATCATCTTTACGAAGACCTCAAGGAGTTAATTTCCTCATCCCATATAGACTTCCCGCATCGATCAGTCTATCTCAAATACAAGTCAAATAGAAAACTTTTTCATCATGGACTTGCCCATTGTGATCTTGGATCTCTTGCCCAAACGCATGCTACCAAATACCATATAAACTACCCACTTTTCACCCTCTCACCCTTTACACCTTCATTTCCTACTGCCTCAAGGGACCTACTGAAACTGAGACATTTGGTGATCATGTGACTACTCTTCACCTTTAGAATACTCCATCATGTAATGTCTTTAGGGTCTTACGTTCTTCAGCCTATCTAAGGTATGACCCACCCATTATGATCCTTGCCAATCAGGTGGCTTTCTTGCCTCCTCTTATCTCTGAACCTTCTTCGTTACGTATTGATTATCTTATCTAGGACTAGATCCTCGACGCTTATCTTTGGGTAATAAATTTTCCTCTTTTTCTGCAATCAACTCAAAATCACCCATCCCATGTGCCCACCATTCACCCATACCTAAAAGAACTAGACTCAATCATGCCTATAACCTACCAACTCATACTCATACCTCCTCACCTTCTTCCCTAGCTTATGGGAGAACTACATCGGCCTGAGGTCCCTTTTTGTTGGGACTATATAGGCAGCACTCTCGAGGGCATGGGGCCCTTAGAGGTTAGCTCGGCTAATCTCTACCCTAACCAATTCACCTTTCATTCTCCTAAATCACATTCTACCATAGTTAGTTTCCTTTTTATATCAATTAATTGGAAATTAAACCACACAAACAATAGATTGCTTCACATCTTTATCATCATCATTCATACATTCATTATGTCTACCATTTCTTTACCATTATCATGCATGTTACTATAAAAAAATCTCAAACGCAACCCATATCATCATTAATTACACAAATTAATGAATTATAGACTCAACCCATTTCAACTCCATCCATGCCTAAACCACAAACCTGACTCAATCCATGCCTAGGACCTAACTCAATCCATGCCTAGGACTGACTCAATCCATGCCTAAACCACAAACCTAACTCAACCATGCCTATAACCTGACTCCACCATGCCTAACACACCTATCATGAATCCATCTATGCATAATAATAAAATTCTATCAACATAGATACATCATGCCAACATCACCATCATCTCTATAAATAAAAACATCCAAACATGTGTATCCATATACATAACTCTAATATATTCGCACACACGCCGGTGTATATAACAAAATCTCTCAAACTCTCATATACATCCTCACCATCTTCGACATGCAAACTGGTATATGATCAAAAATATACAAACTCTCTAGTATACATCCTCACTCTCTTCTGTACTTAGGCTGGTATATATCAAAAATGAATAAAATACATCAAAATGAAGGGATGTGCATAAGGCATCATCCTACCGGACATCTTCCATATTTGTATGACCTTTCTCCTCCTCCCTTCTAGCTCTGTTTGACGGCTTGATAACATCTCATCACCCATCATGGGTCGTGGTTAAGGTCCCTACTGCTACATCACACCGGGGCTGGCCTCCGTGAACTAGTGGCCTCACCCTGATCCTATCTCAGGGTTCGATAGCCCTCTATTCTCTCCACGCTATGGGTACGAGATTTGGTCTTCTCACTCGAGGCCTATTGTGCACTGTACTCTCCATAGGATAGAAAATCTATTCCCGGTTCCATCAATTGATCCTTGTAATACCTAGCATCACCTAAGGCATCCTGTAACATAGATATGGGTATTGTCTATGGTGGCCCCATCAACCTCTCGCACTGTACTGTACCTATCCTATTGGACCATGTCCCACCCCTTCCTGTGAACTAGGACCCTGTTGTGGTGCCTATGGAGGTGTCATCGGCCTCGCACTTTGCGCCCATATCTGATCTGTAGTGCCTCAATTTGTGCTTTTTAGTGGCTAACCGACCCTTTGAAAACAGTAATCTACGCATGTAGGGAAGCCACCTGCTCGTCATCCCCATCTCCATTTCCACCCTAGGCCATCTCGGGCCTATGACCGCCACCTATGCACCACCTTTTCCTCTCGAACCTACCAACTACCTCTGTACCATCCCCAACTATGTAATCGGGGTCACCACGTATCCCCTCGTATGGCGTCTCTCTCACACGTGATTGTGAATAAATCTTGATACCCCAGGCTGGAGGTACTACTCAGTAAATGAGCCACCCACCACCGTATATACCTATCGCTACCTCGACATTATCGATACATCGCTATAACCTACTCCACCTTCCTATAGGTACTGCTGTCATTTTGGTAACGGTAGTGGTCTCTCCACATCATCTCTCTAAATCTTGTTGGAAAGGTGGTGGTATATCCTATAGTAAACCAAACTCGATGTCGACCCTATTTATTGGGATCATCTCATGCTCCCTTACATGACACCCCTCAATCCACTCGTAGTATGTAAGCCATCTAGCTCATCAGCCATCTGTCTATATGAGGGAAAACCCATATACGATCTCCAAATAATGTCCACCTAAACAATCCCTCCAAGAATCGCCTATAGTATACTACGTCATGAGTAGCCTGCCTCGATTTACACTCTCCAATTACAAGCGCCCATCTCCTGTAGCCTACTCGAACCAAACCTGGCTCAAATGCATCCACCTAGGGCATACCAATCGAATGAACACACACAATGTGCTCGTAGGCCCAATAGTGAAGAATAAATGTGTAGCATAAGTTGAACCTTCAGAGCTACCCATACACCCATAGCTCTCTATATAACTGCACCAAGAATGTTGGCACCTAGGAAAAGTAGGTCTTTTCCATCATCATATCATACAGACCCCCATTAGTGATCGTGGGAATCTCCCACCCTCTACATCCGGTAGTACAAAACAACATACTACCTCCATCAATAATACTACTAGCCTCATCTCCTCTAAACGGGCTAGGTACATCTCTCCATAAATCAGGTTGCACTTTGTTAAATGTCATCTCCGCTAGTCCCCACCAAATACTATCAAAGATCATCTCTCATATGCCTTTGAGGAGATTGAGTATACTTGCATCCCAAATATATGTAACCGCAAGATCCTGTACACATCCTCCAAAGTGAATGTCATCTCCCTCAGCCGGTATAAGTGGAATGTGTTGGTTGCTAAATCCCATCTATCGATGAGGGTGACCATCAATCTCAGCTTCCAGACTACATGTCGGTAGCGTCTGACCCCACTCAAGCCCACATCTATGACATGTCGCCACTCCTTGACTATCGCAGCCCCATGAACTGTCACGAGTAGGGGTGGCACCCTATCTCGCATCCTTAGCTGATCTCTCACCTACATCCAACAAAAACATCATATTAATATAACTTACTCATAACCACGATCTCACTTAGCACCTCACCTATACCTACCACCCTACCTCTCTTTCCCTAGACCTCCTTACCTTTGTATCACATCTTCTATCTACCCAACCCACCTCTAACCTACTATCATTCACCCTTACCTATGTTAGGATTTTCCCCAAAACATCCCCTACTTCCCATTCCCTACCTCACCCACCCAACCTAGGAAACCTTTTTGCCCCTTTCTCCCAAATTACGACTAGTACCGGTTATCCATAATCGACCCCATGTCCCCATAAACCAACATTGGTCACCTATTTTGATGGTGATACCAGCTTTCTACCACCGACCAGTGAACCCTCAACCGACGCCGGTCACTATTACCGCAAAAAAAAATCTGCAACGCCCAAACCCCCATTCTTCCTCAAAACTCCCTTTTTCTCCCTTCTACCCACCCAATCCTACCCAAATCCCCACTCCACCCTTCCCCACCCCTCCTTCACCCAATCACCTCTCTCCTCATTCATATTTACCCCGATTTTCCCTCCCACCAATTCAAAATTCATTCCCCCAACAACCCATTTTTATCCACCCGACATCTAATTCAATCTAATAAACAAAACAAAGAGTAGGATTGACCCTTACCTCATCACATTTATCGTTGTCGTGGTGACACGTCAGAACCGCTTACACCGGTGGTCCACCCAATCCCTCTCCTGCCTCTTCCATCACCCAATCAACCTCCTCACCTCCAACCAATCGAATCACTCAATCCGCTCTCGTGGACCCGCCTATCCACTTCCCTCACCCACTACACCACTCGCCAACTTAGCTCTCCATTCCACATGGATGCTTTCCACTTTTCTCTCTCTCACTTTTCATTTTCCCCAATTCAGTAAAAGACAAATGATTTGAAAAATATGGAAATTTTTCTTTTTTATAACCTACCCAACTTGACCGGCAATGGTTTTACCTTAACCGACATCGGTCTTGTGCCCTAGCTTACCATGGTTGGTCCATTATGACCGACATCGGTGCCTTCAAACCATCATCAGTTTACCTGCTTAGTCTTTTTCCTCCCCACTACCCCTACTTTGATGACCTGAATCCTTTTGACCTCACCCACACCCCACTTGGACAATTCACTTTATATTCCTGACCTTATCATTTACCCCCTCACCTCATCCTCATTCGGGACTCATTATTTTACCCATACCTTAGCCCTACCCATGTCATGACCTAGTAACTTAGACCTGGAACATCGCTAGTGACCTATGACCTCATGTGCTCGCTATACCTTGCGGCATTGTTACCCGTGTTGATGGACATACTGACCTTACCTTACCTCTTACTGTGACCATTTATCCTGACCTAACCTTTGGTGTACCGAACATACCTAAACATTCCTGCACCTGACCTGCATCATGTTTCCTGACCATATCCTATACCTTGGATACCGGAATCACCTCAACCTTGTTTGGATAAACCTAGCGACCTTAGACAATGTAGATTTTGCTCTGCTCTTCAACCTGGTACCATGTTGTATTTTATATGTGGGTGTGCATTTTACCGTGACTACCTTTGAGCCCAACCCCTTACCTAGATTAACCGATTAGACCTTTACCCCTTTTTTTTACCCATGTTTCCCACCTTCCTCTTCATCACATTCACCTTTTATTAAACCACTCATCGATTCTTCCATCTACCTAATCGTTTCCTAGTTTGAGGGGGATCACCTTCACCCACACATGGGGCAACCACATCTTTTTTTATCAACGTCACTTACCAATACAAGCTACACAACAAAAAGGGGAAAAATGTAGACACCAAAATTGGGTCACACTCCCCTAGGTCCCTCAAAAATAACCAACTTGAACACACTCACCTAACCATGGCCCCTTTCACCCCACTCTAATATTAATTTAATTAAATTAATCCATGTCCTCATAATATCTATTATTTAAATATCCTAATTGGATAATGCCCACACCACCACCTCACCTATACACCTCATCTAGCCACCTCACCCTAAGACCTATTCTTAGTATGTTTCCATAACTAACTAAGACCTACCTAAACCCTAAAAATCAAAGCCTACATTCCCTCTAACCACATTCCCACCCATTAGAAAGGAATCTTCCATTCTAATCCATGAGAAGAAAACAAATAAGATCCCAGAAAATCAAGAGGATCTTCCCAGTTTAGTAAACCTAGGTAATCCTACCCTAACCAATGCCAATCACCCCAAACTACCACCGGTCAACCTGGAACCATCATCGGTTACCATTGAATCCCCAAAATAACCTTATTACGAGGTTGGCACATCTTCTGAGAGCAAGAGACAAAACTAGAGTTGTATGCAAGTAGAACTAGCATTCGTACATGCATTAGAGCATCCACAGCCAGCACCAGAAGCAATCATAGAGCCATTTGCCTTCATCGAGAGCATCCAGGAAGCGCTAGCACCACACCAAGTTCCTTCCATTTGATCACCCGCCATTTCCAACCAGACATCAAGCTCATACAACAGTAAGTGTTTTGTTAACCAACACTTGTCCATTGTCATTTTGGTAGACTCTTTTACTTTTGTTATTAGTTTCTACTCCCATTCCCATTCCCCCACCATTTACCTCCATGCAAACTTGACCATTCCTTCACCCACTCCATTGAACTGTTCATACCCAGATTTTAATTACCCCTGAGTATACCTAAGACCCACACAGACCTTTCCATATCCCTCTCCATTTCCATTTAGTTTTGGATCTTCCCTCACATCAAGTTTTTATTAAGCTTCCTATACCCCGACCATACCGATGTCGGTTACCCACAACCATCGCCAGTTAACCTAAACCGACACCAGTAATACTAGACTGATGTCGGTCTCTGTGTTTTTACCCTCGGACCACGACAGAGCTTAAAAACCTCCACCAAATACCTAAAAACAACCCCGTACCAGATCTGTACATAGAGTACAGTATCTGACAGAGACCCCGACCTTTAGATTCAGATCGACTTATCCTATTATGAACAAATTTTCTTATTTTAGATGAATGAGATACCTGAATCATTTTAACTATAGTAGGATTTCATTTATTATTAGTGTTGGTGTAATTATGGGTTTGCACAATTTTCTCTAATTCTCCATGTTCCATTTTTACTCCAAAACGTCCTTGTGGCTCAAGCTGAAGATCTGTAACTCGTTTTATCTAGTTGAATGTTTTCAAACTACCCTCAATGTTGTTATTCTGCCCTTTTTGAAACAAAATCCAAGTTTCCCCTTTATTGTGCCCTAGTTTTTCATTTGCACGGGCTGTGTTATTTTTCCTTGGCCAAAGCGTGAAAGAAACCCATGTTTGATCGAATTCCATTTTTATGAAGGTAAAATCTTGCTCCCCAGTCTTAAATCATCCCCAAACCATGTTTCGTTGGATTCAAAACTAAAAAATCCATCTTCTTTGTGAGAAAATTTGATTTCAGAAGCATCCCCTGCATTTTTTACATTTTGACGGGCATACGGGCATGTTCTACCCGTCAAATTTATCATTGCAATGTTTATGCTTGACATGGCAGGCTCTCATTGGTCGGGATATGTGGAAAAACATTGCTAACTTGTCATTTTTGAGTTTTTTGCAAAAGGAAAATTTTTGAACACGCCCCTGCAGTGTTACAATGGTGCACCTACGTGGCACGATACAATTGGTTGAAAGATCATTAGGTGGCGGGGGTTACTTAGACTTTTTCTTCAATTTTTGAAGAATTCTCAAAATCCAAATTTTTCCCGAAGGCCCGCACCCAATGGGGAAGTGACACGTGGCACAGGGAGATCAAACAGACAGCGTGGGAGTTGGGAAAATTTTATTGTTTTTGACTCAAAGATGTCAGAAGAAAAAAATTTCTCGCGGCCCTGCAGTGCTATAGGGATGTGCTTACATGGCACGATGTGATTGGTCAAGGATTGGCGGGTGGCAGAAGTCACTTAGGAAATTTTTCTTCCATTTTGGAAAAATTTCTCAAAATCAAATGTTTTCTGAAGGCCCGCAGTGAATGGCATGATGACACGTGTCCAGGAGGGCCAGGCGGATGGTCAAGGACTTGGAAAATTTTTGATGACTTTTGGCTTAGGGTGTCAGGGGAAAAATTTGGCCCACGCGCCCATGCCCAATGGGAAGGTGACACATGGCGCAGGAGGGCCAGGCGGATGGCGGAGGTCATTTAAAATTTTTTCCTTCATTTTTGCAAATTTCTTAAGGTCAAATTTCCACCCGAGGTCCCATGGCGAATAAGAAAGTGACACGTATGCAAAGGTTGAAATGAATGGGCGGAGGTTTGGAGGAATTTGAAGTTTTAACTTCAAAAGGTAAAAAGGAAAATTTTGCCTCAAAAGCCCGCGTCCAATGAAAATAGGACACATGTCCTAAATGGGGCAGAGGTTTGGAGAAATTTGAAGTTTTTAAACTTCACTTCACAAGGTAAAAAGAAAATTTTGGGGCCAAGCTCCCGCCACCAATAAATGGGGGACACGTGTCTAGGAGATGGTAGGAGATGTGGAGCACATAGAGAGAAAGCAAATTTTTTTCCAAATTTTAGCAAAAAAATCTCAAAGTGAAAAATAAACCCACGAGAAAAATTTGAGGGTCGTCTCCGAATCCAATAGGAAAGAGACACGTGGCATGTTTCAAAGGGAAAAGGAAGAAGCATGGGCCCAAAAGGGATTTTTTGCTCACGGAGGAATTGTTATCCTGTAAAATTGACTGGGGTAATTTTACAGGTAACCATACCAAAATTTTGTTCTAGTTCCTCGTCGGAGTCCCTCAGCATTCATAATGTTGTAAAATCCCTTTCCAGGAAATCTATTTTTCCGAACTTAGTCATTTTGGTCCTTTTTTGGCTGGGCGCACCTTTTGTCTATGCAACACAGGATAAATTTGTGCCCCTTCATTTCCTTTGGTGCACCCTTTGAAGTGTTGACACAAAAATTGTTGCACCTTCCCGTGATGTGCCTTTCTTGCCTGCGCCAAGGCGCATGCACCTTCCTGTCAACAAAAAAATGTTGCTCCATGTTTTGGTACAAATAGCCGCTCAAGATCTAGTGTTGATAGTACTAAATTTATGCCAAAGGCACAAATAATTCCATGCTGACAAAAACATATCCGCACCAAAGGGCACAAAGTTTTCCATGTCGACACATGTTTTGGTGTGCCCCTTTAAAAAGTGGTTGGCGCATTTATTACACTTTTGGCTATATATAGGCGCATCCACCCTGTCACTTTCACAATCAAAAACACGTGAAAAACTTTATTCCTCTGCACCTGTCAGCATGCCCATCATTCTCGTGTCGCATTCGTGGACCCCACTTCGTTTCTCTCATTCTATATATTCCGGGTAACTGGTTCTTTCTTCTCTTGTGTTTTTGTGTTGTTGGTTGTTTGTGAGGTTTGGTGAAATGAATCTAAGAAAGCATAAACCCCTCCTACCTATTTTTGCAAGTCTTCCCTCCCAAACCATTTTCACCCTCTTTCTACATCTGCTTTGCCAAGAGGGATCTGCTTTAAAAATGAACCCAGATCTCTTTATTGTGCCCCCTTCACCGTCTAAATCCATGAAGAAGGAGGCCTAAAAGACCACAAACCCATTAGGAAAGGAGAGAAAACTTAAAATTTAGTTTTGGGATGCATTTATCTCTTGGCGCAATCACCACCCTTGTTACAGAAAACACAATCGCACCAAGAGGGCGCACTGACCTTGATTATAGCACACAAAATCCTGCACCATGTATAAACCAAGTAAATCCTAAACCCGGCGCAGTGCAATCCCACTAACAACAACTAAAGTGCCATGCAAGCTTTCCTTGCACCGCGCCAAAGTTCCCCTTTGTGCACATAAAGATAGTGCTACACGCATTAATCATGTGCCCTTTGGCGCACCAAAATTCCATGTTACATGTAAATTACCTACGCCATTAGTGCATCCTGCTCCCATGCAACACCAAACTTATTTTGCCCAGTATAAAACCACATATAATGGCGCAGGCGCACTTCGTCTACAATAACACCGATGTTATATGTAAAATCCTTACGCCCGCGCCCTTTGCACCGATTTATTCCTTGTAAAACTCCACTTCAATACACCATACTTTTAACCCTGTATCTGTAGTGTTCCTGCGCCCTGCACCCAGAGACCTTGAAATTGTTAACTCCTCATTCTATAAATCTCTAATGGAAGATCCGACATGCCTAACATGGCTCTTCTGCGTTGGACTTTGCTCCTTCTTCTTGCAGATCAGCAATTGAACTCAGATCCACATATGTCTACATCAAGAAAAAGGCCAACCAAGTCAAAGGGTAAGGCTAAACTCATAGAGGAAGAGATGAAATACAAATATCAAAGGGTCAGAATGCCTAAGTCCCAGGTAGAATGTGACCTAGATATCAGAGATTATGAACTTGGCCACATTGACATGAAGGATTTCTGGGCCAGAACAAAGGAGGGTCACAAGCAATCCTTAGATGGACAAACTAGTAGGCGCGGGTCTACACTTTCTTTGGGGATACCCGTCGGTGTAGTGAATAATGAGTTTATGATGGTGGTGGCCCGCTGTTACAACAAAGACACAAGGTGTGTCAAAAATGAAAAAGGTGAGGTCATAATCAACCTCACAACTTGGCACTTCGAGATCATACTACGTATTCCCCACCACCGACATTTTATGGCTGTAAGCCAAGAAGACTACATCAAGGCGTGGAAGGATAACGAAGACAAATGCATGTAACTAATGAACGAAGTGTATTTGAAGAATAAGAAGGTGATAACCAGGTGGCCATAGGTTATTCACCGCAGTGACTTCTCTCGAGGAATTGAGCGATACCATCACATTCCTAAGTAGAGTTTTTGGGATTTTTGATGCCCATTACTTTCACAAATGGATGCTCGTGTACCTAGAAACCATGAATGTGAATGTTCCCGATCGATGCTTTGAGTGGGTAGAGATCATAAGTAGTACCATAGCTGAGCAGCTCCAACAACTCACCACAACAGGAGGTTCTACATGAACTCCTACGTAGTCTATGCTGCAGCCTCAAAGAGAGGATTATCCAAAGACCGAGCCGATGCGGGGTTTGGCCTCAGGTGAACATATACGAATACTACCTAGAGTTAAAGCTAGAGAACAGCATCTCACAGTTTACCAAGATCAATTATGCTTTCTTCTACAGCATGATCTACCTTTTGAGGCTAACTATGACTCATGGTAAGATGACCAAGAGCATAGTCACAGCAACTGAGAAGTGGGGGCATTATTTACCCAATTCGCCACCTTCACCTATCTCAGAGCAACTAACTTCTTGGGGGAGCCCACCAAATTGCCAAGGTATGTTGGCCCTAAGCTGATCCTATTGGAGCTGTCCAGGTAGCTCATAACATACCATGAGAAGTGCTTGAAAAGAAAGAAGGGTGGAACTCCTTTCCCCCTTACAGTGGGCAGGTACACCTACATTTCCCACAACAAATCCCGAGAAATGTTCGTAGAGCTAGAACTACTCAATCTAAAGCACAATTTCCCGGTAAGGCCCACCTTCAATCCAAGAAATTACCTCCCTAAGGCAAAACTTCATCAATCCATGTTCCACAAATTGAGGACATCTACATCGACCTATATCATGAGGTCAAACTCAGAAGGAAGGATCACTCTCACCTGGCCCTGGTAGAGATTATTCAATATGGTGTGGCCATTGTTCCAAAAGGTTATCAAATAACTGATCAAGAAGTTGATTAGGTGTATCTAGACACGAATGGGGATAGCTGGCCATTTTCCAAAATAGATAGAACAAAGGCACCTCATACCATTGAGGTAAGGGTTAAGGAAACATTGCGGTGAATAGAACATTGGTACAGAATGAATGGCCTTATCTACCTCGGATTAGATTTTACCATGTCTCCTTTGGGAAATACACCTATCAGGTTGAAAAATATTCCAAAGGGCAAAGGCAAGGATAAAGAGGGAGAATCAAGCTCCACTCAAGAAGAAGCTCCTGAGAGCCCTCCTACCGCCACATAGGAACAAGTTGTAACTCTCATATCCCCGGAGAAAGAAGTGGCAGAGAGTGTTCCAATGGGCACATCCACTCAGGATGTTACCACTGCTATAACCATGGAGGTTCCCACCATTCCTTCTCCCCATTCTCATGTGACTCAAGTGACCATTCCTTTGGTCGTATCCTCTCCCCCGTCTTCTACGGTTCCCCCTTCCTCTTCCTCCATTTTCTATTCTCTCACAGAGTTGTCACTTTTGACACGGAATGCATCAATAACCTTCTAGCTTTCAGTTGTGATTTTGTGGGGTACATGATGGAGGCGGGTAATGAATATTTCAAGCTCCCAAAAACTTAGAGATGAGTGGGAGACTTGTAAGGTCATCGGTGATCATACCAAGGGTCCCGCTCGGAATCAACTTCAGCCGATGGTCAGTAAATTCATGGAATATTAGACCCAGTTCCACATTACCTCTCCCAAACAATAGTAGAAGCGAGACACTCCCTTTCAGCCGGGATGATAATGAATAGTCCTCTTCCTCTTGGCTTTCATTTTGTAAATATCTAAGAGTATGTTGGCACAAATGATGACATCATCTATGTTGCACCATGGGATGTTGTCATCCACTGTTGCCCAAAGTCAACAGGTTGACTTTTAGATATTTTGTAGATATTTTATAATTAGTTGTTGTTTTCTTTTTCCTTCTCTCTTCTCCTTCTTCTATATATACTTGAATACTTGTTGTATTCAAGTGGTGGACACTTTTTAGATAAAAAATAGAAGTAAGAGGAAAAGGCTTTGCACTTTTATAATAGAAGAAAATATTAATACAATATTGAGACTTTGTCTTTGAATACTTGTGTTATACATCGAACTATCTTATGTTAGATCTGCATGTTTATTCTATTGAATCTACTTCTACTTCTTTTTCATTTGTCCATCAATATTGCTTTGTTCATCTATGTAATTAGGTTTGGCTCCATTTATTACTAATCCCAAAACATAGACCTTCCGATCTTTCTCGCTTTGGAATTCATTTCTTTTCTCCCTTCGGATCTATCTTATCTTCGTTCTTTCCCTTCTCTCCTTTCCTTTCACAGTTGGAAGCACCCCTACTAGGATGAGATCCCAAACCCCTAAAGGTGGAATATTGTGAGACTTACACAAATTCCTACTAGTAGAATAGCAATAAACTAGTTTCACTTTGCTTTGACTCGAAGAGGGGCAATGCCCTTCACACTATTAGCTCGTCTATCCATAGATCTGTCCACCCAACAGATTTTCGTACTAACAGCTTTTGATGACTCTACTGGGATCAAACAGATCTAATAGATCTATGGTAGTGGTATGTTAGAAAAATAGTTTAAATCAAAAAATCACTCCATGTTTGCAAATTTAAATTTTTGTTCAAAATCCAAAATTTTTGCAAAAGTGATCCAAACTGAAAATTTTCTTCAGGGATCCATAGATCGGGACTAGTTAGAGATCTTTAGTTCACTGAGTTTTTACAAAAACCCGTATTTTTCCGTAGATCTGAGTTTTTGACTGTTTTGCAAAATTTCAAACCCTTGCCAAAAGTCAACTCTAAGATCCGAAAATCAGCCTACTAAGTTGGCCATTATTTTATCCTCATTAATATTTGTCATTAAACCGCAACCGGTTTTCAAAAAGGGGATAAAATTAAATATTTAGAAAAGGTACATGCTGCTGATTTTTATCAAAAAAATCAGAAAATCAGCAAGTACAACCAAAAAGAGTTTTAAATCTACTCCAAAATATTGCAGATCTGGAAGGTACACTGGCAGGTGAACCATTTACTTGTAGTAGGAGAGCTCATGGAGAAGTTGATCCTACTTTTGATCTACTTCAAAGGCACAACTTCAGTATTACACCGGCACACTTCTCATCGCTAAGTTTAGCTGACCGATCATCCAGAAGTGTCTCACCTCCACAAAGGAAGCATTTATCACAAGTAACATCCTCATCTCTTTGTAGAACTTTTACGCTCAATGGAACTATGCTTCCAGCTCACATCCTTTTTCCAATTGCTTCAAATGGCAGTACCATGGGGAAATGCTACAGCTCTCTCGCTTTGCCACATCCTCGTTCACGCGCTCCCTCACAGAAACCGGAAGAATTTTCCCAAATTTGATGGGAGCAGAAACCAAAGCACGGATTCACACATATCCGCATTCATCGTGTCAAGCAGTATCCTAGATGTGACCCATGAAGATGTGTTAGTTCACCTCTTTCTAGAGACCTTGCAAGGACCCGCAACGGAATGGTTTCAGCATTTATCAGCCCGATCTATTACTAGTTGGGCCACCTTACAGACTGCATTTGAAGAAAGGTATAAGCCTTTAGAGGACGTGTTCACGTTACTGATCCAAGATCACTCACCTGAAGAAGGAGGTCAATGAAACCATGTGTGATTTCATCTTCCATTTCAATTCACTAATTAACCATGTTCTCGCTCTACCATGCCGCCAACGCTTAAAAATCGAAGTGTTTCTTCGTAAACGCCATGAGCTCAAAAGTAAGTTTCCTACTCTTCCAAGAACAGGTCGCTACTTTGGTCCTCACCCAAGCTACTGCCATATGGATTGAAGATAACTTGCTAATATATGGCAACTTAAAAAGAGAACCATCCAAGCCTAAAGCTTTGATCTCTTCTCCCGCCACTTCATCTGATCCGGCACTTCAAAAGATGGCAAATGACTTGCTCACGTTAAAGAAGAAACTAGCTCAGGCTTCTCCTAGCACTTCATACCGAGATGTCCCATGAAGGAATTTCATTTCCAACAACATTCCACAAAGGTCGTGCCTACTGCGCAGCTGCTCCACGGTTGGCGCTTGAGGCCCCTCGGTTAATGCTTTAGCCAAAATCAAAGAAGAGGAGAAAATTATGAAAAACCTTCATCACTAGGTGAAGGTGACCAAGATGTTGGCGAACCGACTGGCGACTCTACTATCGGGTATATGGAATTTGATGAGGAGGAATCTGATGAAGAAGAGGGTACCCAAGGATATGCAAGTGGGTAGTCATATGTTGTTTTCACCCACTCGCAAGGAAAATAAGCGTGGTTGCTTTGTCGATTCAAAAAGAGAATGCCGTGTCAAATATTCCTCCAATCATCGCTAAAAGAGGTAGTCCCCTTCCTGCTCAACCTGTTATTAAGTATTTTTTGAAGAAATATTTTTCCCCTATCTCCCCTCCAAATCAACCCTCTCCTATTCCTATCAAGACCAGTAATCCTACCCTACCATCGCGAAATGAGGGACTCATTCCTTCATCAATCAACCCTTGGCTGCATTTTACATAATTGATCATGCTAAAAAGACTAAGATCCAAATGTCTCAAGTTTGAGTATCTTCGATCTAACCCCGAACAAATTATAGGATTGACTAAATACATTCAAAGCCAAGTTGTCATAATCGCTCGGGTTTCCCCGAAAGGGATTCTTTCTAATCCTCCTACATCTCGCATGAATGTTGCCTCGACTTCGATCGGGAAAAATAGAACCTTTCTATCTCTCCCTCCCGATCAATGGTCACAAGCTAAGCAATTGCATAATTGATTATGGGGCTTCGATAACATCATGCGAAAAAGTTTTCCCATGCTCTAGGCCTCACACTCACCAAGCCTTTTGGTAGATGTTACTCCTTGGAAACCAAACAGGTTTCGTTAATTGGTCGATCAAAGATGCGCAGCTTCACATTTTCAATGTTTCCAGAGAAAAGAGTAAAGATGACCATCCTCGTTGCTGATATTCCAGATAGGCATATGGAATTTTACTAGGAAGGATTTTTTTGAAGTTGGTGGAGAGATTCATAGGGACCGGTCTAAGGCTAGAATCCCCATCAAAGGTGTAATGCAAATGTTGGAGCCGAAATCCCAAAAGAAATACTTGGTTACCGATTCTAATGACCCCCAAGCCCAAATTCTCTTCAAATCATCAGGGATGGGGAACTATTTCTTGTCTACAGAGTCTGATAGAATGGATATTTTCATCCAAGAAGAGGATCTTAACAAGATATGGACGTTGCAGTTTGATGGCAGCTGCACAACTAGCGGGTGTGGCGCTGGAGCCATGTTGATTTCCCCCAAAAAGGAGATTATTCCTCTCTCTTTCAAGTTAAGGTTTTTCAACACGAATAATACTACTGAGTATGAATCTTTTCTACTTGGCATGCAAGCTACAAAGGAAAGGGGAATCAAGAATCTAAAAGTACATGGTGATGCAGAGCTGGTCGTAAATCAAGTTAACAGGATATACCAAGTGAAAAATGAAAGGCTCAGGCATTAACGCAACATGGTATGGGACATCATTGAGGATTTTGACACTTTTTCAATAAAATCCATCCCAGGAGCTTAGAATGATATGGCTGATTCATTAGCCATCTCGGCATCCCTCATGCTCCCTCACCCAGGTTTGAAAATAGACACATATACCATTGAGGTAGTCTTCCGCCCAAGCCTGCGAGACAACTCTCAGCACTAGCAGATATTCAATGATGACAATCAACTTATTGCCTTCTTGGAAAAGGTAGAGAATTTTAGTGAGCTCTATTTTAAAGGATCCACTTCGCATGCGATGAATCGGTTAGGGATCAAGATGAGGAATTAAAAGGAGGTGATGGCATATGTCGTCAAAGGAAATAAAATTCCAAAAGGTTTGGTTTCTCTAGAATGTTTGTTTGACAGACATGATCATTTTGTCAGGGAGAAGAGGTGAGATAATCTTAACTCCTCTCCAGAGGACCGAACTACCAATCTAGGTAGTGTAGAACATCTACAGTTTGTGAACATCAGAAAATGTTGCACACCCCGAGGAAAATCGAAGTTTGTTAAATTGCTTGAAGAAATACATGGATGTATTGGCATGGTCCTATGCCAATCTAAAGTCTTTCAAGCCAAAAGAAATCTAGCATAACATCCCGTTGAAAGAGGGTTTCAAACCCTTTCGCCGAAAACAAAGGCACTATAATCCCAAGATCGTAGGTACCATCCAGGCTGAAATTCAAAAGATGTTGGATGCAAGGATCATTTTCCTATCCATCACAAGACTGCACAGGTTGCAAAATTTGTGCCAATACGTAGGAAAATGGTGAGATACGCATATGTGTAGATTTTCATAACTTAAATCAAGCGTCCTTGAAGCACAAATACCCGCTTCCCATAATGGATCGGAGTTCTCGCAGTAACTAGTTTGGAAATGTTGTCCATGCTTGATGTTTTTTCGGCTATAATCAAATTGAAGTCTCACCAAGACCAATTCAAAACAACATTTACTACCCCTTGGGGCACATTTGCCTATAGCAGGATTCCTTTTGTTCTCGACCAATGCTTGGCACCACTTTTATGCCGGTGATGGACTTCACGTTCAAAGGTATGATGGGGAAGGTCATCGTAGTTTATTTAGATGACTTAACCGTGTTCTCTAAATAGTGAAATGATCATTGTGATCATTTAGAGCAAGTATTGACTAGATCTTTGAGAGCACGGGATCTCCCCGAATCCGTAAAAGTCTATTTTTGGAGTCACGGAGGGAAAGTTGTTGGGACACCTTATTAGCAAAGAAGGGACAAAAATAGACGTCAAAAGTGTTAGGGCTATACAGAGCCTCACTTTACCCACAAGCAAAACTGGTGTTCAATCCTTCTTCGGAAAAGTGAATTTTCTCAAACGCTTCATTCCCGACTTTGCTAAAAAGACCCACCACATATCAAACATGATGAAAGGGTCGCCAACTTTGCAGGTTGAGTGAAGAAGGAAAGGCATCATTCGAGGATATAAAAGCCTTCATCGCTCATGCACCACCCGGTATGTCCCGATTTCTCCAACGATTTTATCATGTATAGCTATGCATCTAAGCATATTGTATTGGCCATCCTAATGCAAAAGAATTCTAAGGATTTTGAATCCCGATCACATTTATGAGCTCTCCCTAAAGCCTCATGAATTGAATATGTCTCGCTTAGAAAAACAAGCCTTTGTCATGTTATCCCATAAAATTGACAAGGGCAATTTTACCGATAACCATACCAAAATTTTGTTCCGATCCCTCGTTAGGGATCCCTTGCGTTCGAAACGTTGTAAAATCCCTTCCCGGGAAATCTGGTTTTTCGAACTTAGTCTTTTGAGCCTTTTTTGGTTGGGCGCATGAAATTGCTATGTAACACCAACTTTTGGTGCGCCCCCTTTAAAACCTTTGGCACATGATTTTTAGTGTCAACACACCTTTTGGTGTGCCAAAGTATGTTGAGCCTTCCCTGCGTGCGCCAAGGCACATGCGCCTTTGTGTTGGCACAACTTTTGTCGCGCCATGTTTTGGTGCGCCAAAGGGCACACATAAATTCATGTCGACATTGCTTTTGGTGCGCCAAAGGCGCGCTTAATTTCCTGCTGGCAAATGTTTTCATGCGCCAAAGGGCACACGCTTTTCCCTGTCGACAGCAACTCTCATGCGCCCTTTAAAAAGTGGGTGGCGCATTTATGACCAGCTCACCTATATATATGTGTGTTTGCATGCCCAAATGTCATTTTCACTATTCGCAGAGCACGTGATTTCCTTTCTCTGAGCCTCTCAGCCCCTGCCTCGTCATTTTCAACGCGTTGTGGACCCGATTTCCAGATTTTTGCTATTTATCCAGGTAAGTGCTCTTGTCTCTTTCGTGAGTTTTGCTAGATAGTGCTTCTTGCTTGCTGGTTTGGTTTTTGATATGCATGTGTTGAGATTTCCCCCCCCCGCATGTTGTCTTTCCTTATCTTCCTCTTTCCAGATCTGCTGGAGGAGGATGTCATCCTAGAAACAATGGTTTGTAACCCTCCTGGTTTTAACCATTTCATTTACCCAAATGACCTGTCAAAAAGGAAAAGAGGAGAAGAAGAAATCTAAACCATGTAAAGACCCCTTTGAGAGTGATTTAGTTCACTGTTTCTCTCTTGCCTTCGGCGCATCTGTCACCCCTGTTACATGAACAAAACCCGTGCCAATGGCGCACCTTTCATACTTGTTGCATCATGAACTCCTGCGCCCTCAAGGCACACCTCTTTCACATGTTGCAAGTGCTAAACTTGCACCCCTTTGGCGCACAATCCTTCCTTGCTACATCACACTTCCATGCGCCAATGGCACACCCAGCATCCATGCAACACAAGCTTTATCTCTGCTAAGTACAAATCTTTGAAGGCACAGGCGCATCCCCGATTACAATAACATCATGTTGTGTAAACCTTTCGTGCGCCGCGCCATGCTCCCTTTGGCACACGAAAAGTTCTTGTTACACAAACCATCCATGCGCCAAAGGGCACACCAAATCCCAATGCAACATGAAAAATCTATGCGCCAAAGGGCGCATCCTGTCACTATGTAACACGAAGTTTTCATGCACCTTTTATAAAATGCACTCTGCAGTATGCATGCGCCATGCGCCTTCGGCGCCAGTTTAACCTTTGCAACACCCCTTTCCTGTGCGCCCTACCTATTTAGCCCTGTAAGCTGCAATTTTCATGCGCCCTGCGCCCTGAGCCTAAAAATCTCTAACTCTTTCTTCTGCTAACATTCCAATGGAAGATCAAATGGCTAATTCAACCTTTTCGGATTGGGTCTCGCTTCTTCTTCATGCAGATCAGCAACTGAGTTCGAAAGAACATATGTCTACATCCAGCAAGAGACCCACCAAATCGAAAGGAAAGGCTAAGCTTACAGAGGAAGAGATGAAGTATAAATATCAAAGGGTCAGAATGCCCGAGTCACAGGCCGAATGCAGCATGGACGTCAGAGACTCAGAATTGGGGCATATCGACATGGAGGAATTCTGGGCCAGAACTCAGAAAGTTACAAGGAGTCCATGGATGGACAAACTAATAGGCAGTGCCCTGCACTTCACCGGAGGAATCCCCGTCAGCGCCGTCAACAATGAATTTATGATGGTGGTTGCCCAGTCTTATAATAAAGACACAAGGTGTGTCGAAAACATCAAGGGCGAGGTAGACATTAACCTCACTGCCCGTCATTTTTAGATCATACTGCATCCCTCACCACCAAAGCACTTTGTGGCCGTTAGCTAAGCAGAGTGCATCAAGGCCTGGGAAGACAATGAAGACCAATGTATGCAGCTAATGAACGAAGTATATCTGAAAAATAAGAAGGTGGTAACCCGGTGGCCCCAAATGATCCACCGCAGTGACTTCTCGAAGAGCTCAAATATACCATTACCTTCCCGAGCGGGGTCTTCGGGCTTTCGACACCCATTACTACCATAAATGGATGTTGTGCTACTTGGAAACAATGAACAAGAATTTTCCCGATCGAGCTTTTCTTGGGGAAATTATAAGCAAGCACCATCTCCGAGCAACATACAACAATTCAAAGACAACGGGAGTATTCCATATGAACTCCTACGTGGTCTACGCTACAGCGTCAGAGAGGGATTATCCAGGCCTAACACGGAGTGGAGTTTGGCCTCAGGTCAAGATATACGAGTACTACCCAGAGTTGAGGCTGGAGAATAGCATCTCCCAGTTCACAAAAGTTAACGATGTGTTTTTCTATCACATCATCTACCTGCTGAGGCCGAATATGACTCATGGTCGTATGACCAAAAACATAGTGGCAGCCACGGAGAAATGGGGAGCCCTGTTCACCCAGTTCCCTACATTCACCTATCTAAGGGCTGCCAACTTTTTGGGAGAGCCAACCAGGCTACCAAGGTATGCTGGGCCTAAGCTGATTCTGCTGGAACTGTCAAGGCAGCTAATCACATACCACGAAAAATGCCTGAAAAGGAAGAAGGGTGGAACTCCTTTCCCCCTCACAGTGGGCCGATATACATGCTCTACCCACCACAAGGTGAAGGAAATGTTTGCAGAGCTGGAGTTACTTAATTTGAAACATGACTTCCCAGCCAGGCCTACCTTCGACCCAAGGGGCTGCCTGCCAAGAGCAAAGCTTGATCCAATCCATGTTCCTCAGATCGAGGATATTTATATTGACGTCCTCCATGAGGTAGAGCTCAGAAGAAAGGATCATTCTCACCTAGCATTGGCAGAAATCATCCAATACGGGATAGCCATTGTCCCCAAAGGCTTCCAAACTACGGAAGATGAAACAGACAAGGTATATAATGATACAGATGGGGACGATTGGCCCTTTCCGGCCATTGATAGAACTAAGGCTCCTCAGACAATTGAGGAGAGGGTCAAGGAGACTTTGCGGAGGACAGAACATTGGTGCCGGATGAATGGCCTAATCTACCTCGGGGTTGATTTCACAACATCCCCATTGGGCAACGCACCTTCACGATCCAAGAAGCAGCTTAAAGGCAAAGGTGTAGAAGGTGAATCCAGCACCATTCAGGAAAAATCCCCGAAAGTGCTCCTTCCACATCACTGCAACAAGTCATAACTCAAGGAGGAAATAACAGAGAGGATAGTCCCATAGGCCCATCCACTCAGGATGTCGGCATTGCTACCACAATAGAGGTCCCTTCTATCCCTTCTTCTTCTCTCCTTCCTTCCTCCTCGAGTGACTCAAGCGACCATCCCTTTGGTCATGTCCTCTGTCCCTTCTTCTACTCTTTCCCCGCTTCTTCGTCTATCTTCTCCTCCTCACCGATCTGTCCTCCTCCATTTCTTCCCTCATCTCCGGCTCCCTTCCCTTCCTATGTCTTCTCGCAGCTGCAGCTTCCTTCCTCCCATGGACACTTCTTCGGCTATTCTCTCAATTCCTCCGCCGCGTGTCTCCACGTTTTTCCCTCTTCTACCGTAGCTACCTCCTCCTCCTCTCCTCTCGGTCCTTCTTCCATAGGACCAGCCTGGATCTCTCAGCAGCTAAGCCAATGCAAAAGAGGAAAGTTCCCATTGCTTCGATGGACTTTTCAAAGTGATCCCACCAAAGGGGCGAAGAAGAAGAAGCCTCATTACACGCTTCTCTAAAAGTGCTTGCAGTGAGAGAATCATGGAAATTACATACCCCGATCCCCAAAAAGAAAAAGGATCTGTCTCCGATAGATTTTACCGTGACCCAAGTCACAATGGGGACATCTTCCGAAAGTCTCCGGAAGCTCTTTCCGCGGTTGACGCCCTCTCACAAAAGCTTCAAGAGACAAAAGAAGAGAAATGGCTACTAAAAGAGCAAAACAAATATCTCGCTTCAAGCCTTACGAGAAGATGGGTAGTGTGCCTCCCACAACCGCCACCGAGACTTCGAGCTTCTCACCAGGGAGAAAATTAATGAGTATGCCAAAATTGTCGAGCAGGTGGTATGGCCGCTTTCCGCTTGGAGGAGCCAAATCCTCAAAGACAAATAAAAGTGATCACCGAGTTCTCTCGACTTATACCAATATCGGTAAGGTGAATAAAGAACTCCAAGCGCTAGCGGGGCCCATATCAAAGAGTTGGAACATGCTAGATCGCAGCACGAGGCCTTCCAACAAATGTTTGACGACTGCTCACCAAAGATCCGTCAGTTCGGCGTCTTCGCCATCCAAGGGCCCTCAAAAAAATCATGTCCACTGACTACCGGGTGGATCAGCTAGAATTTATTCTAGAAAATATTGACAGGTAAAGGAAGAGGCCCGATACAATGCATAAAATGGAGCGAATTATTCTCAACATGTCTCCGTGGTTGCTCACTCCTTCCTTTACCTTAAGGTCAGCTGATGAAACCATCCGGATCTTCAAGGAGATCGCTTCTCAAGGAACGGGGCCAGAGGTCACATTTGACACTGAATCTATCAACAACCTGCTGGCCTGTAGGGACTTCATCGGGTTCCTCATTGAGGCAGAGAAGGACTATTCCAAACTTCCCGAGAAGCTCATAGATGAGCGGGAGACTTGTGAGGTGATCAGCGAGCGGCACAAGGATCCTTCCCAGGATCAATTTGGGCCAATGATTAACAAGTTTTTGAATACCGTGCTCTCGCCCATATCTCATCACCTGAGCAGTATCAAAAGCAGGCTACCCCCTTTCAGCCACAGGATGATGACGATGAGTAGCTTCTTCTTCTTCTTCTTCTTCTTCTTCTTCTTCTTCTTCTCTCTCTTCTCCGACTTTCTTGTTGGAATGTCTAAAGTATGTTGGCACAAATGATGACATCGTCTATGTTGCGTCATGGGATGATGTCATCCATCAAGTTGTCAAAAGTCAACATGACTTTTAGATATTTTGTAAATATCTTTGTAAATAGGTGGTTGGCTCCTTTTTGCCTTCTTTCCTTCTCCTCTTCTATATATATTGGAATACTTGTTGTATTCAAGGGGGTGGACATTTTTTAGATGAAAATAGAAATGAGGAGAGAAAGACTTTGAGCTTTCTTGTAACAGAAGAAAAACAGCAATACAAATATTGAGGCTTTGTACTGAATACTTGTGTTATACATCAGAGCTTTCTTATGTTAGATCTGTATGTGTTTATTCTGTTAGATTCATATCTACCTTTTTGTCATTTGCTCATCAGTATTGCTTTGTTTGTTTATGTAAGTAGGTTTGGCTCTGTTTACTACCAATCCCAAAACATAAACTTCCCGACCTTTCTGCTTTGGAATTCATTTCTTTTCTTCCTTCGGACCTGCTCTTTCCTCATCCCCTCTTCCTTTCCTTTCTTTTCACAGTCGGAAACACCCCACTGGGATGAGATCCCAAACCCCCGAAGGCAGAATCTGTGAGACTTGCATAGATTCCTGCTGGTAGAATAGCAATAAACCAGTTTCGCTATCTTTGACTCAAAGAGGGCTATGCCCCGCACACCGCTGTGGCTCGTCTATCCATAGATTTGTCCAAGCGACAGATTTTTGGACCAACACGTCATTTTCAAAGTAGTCAATAACTTCAGGTATTACATTCTAGACTCTCATTCAAGAGTAGTGCTAGTCACCGACACGACAATGATCAAGTCAATCTTAACTCAATAGGAGTTAGGAGTTTGCGGAAATTAGATTGCAAAGGTTCAAGATTATGATCTAGATATAAACCCAACAAAGCTGGTAAGAGGCAAGGGCATATGTTAGCTCATGGCTGAAAACAGAGATTCGAAGACCCCGAGGAAAAGGATGATTGCACCGATGGGACACAAAGCCAGCTAGAGAAAGCCGATTCTCTACCTATGGTTCTATTTGTCGTGACTAGTGATGAATGGTATTCGATATCAATTTATTTTTCACTTATGGTGAGTGCCCAGCTCATCTGACTTCAAAGGAGAAGCATGTTATAAATCTTAGATCAGCCAGATATGTCATCTGGGATGATTGTTTATACAAACGTGGAATAGATGGCATCTTTTTGTGATGTGTTGATAAGCCACAGCAGATAAAGCTACTTGAGAATTTTCACGATTCAGCTTGTGGTGGTCATTTCTCCTCTTCTGTGATGGCACACAAGATCATCCAGCCAGTACTATTGGCCAATGTTGTTTCAGGATACAACCACCTGGGTAGCAAAATGTGAGCTCTGCCAACAATTTGTTGGCAAACTAAAATTGGCTACTCTTCCCCTCGGGCTAGTCGTTATTGATGAACCATTCGAAATGGGGAATTGACTTTATCAAAGCACTCCATCCCTAATCGAGTGTCAGACATAGTTATGTCCTAATAGTAAGAGATTACTTCACCAAGTGGGTGGATGCCATACCTGTCAAGAATGCCACCTCTGAAGTTGTTTGTAATTTCATCAAAGAGAATATCATTGTGAGATTTGGCGTTCCACACAAAATCGTTGTTGATAATGCTTCTAACTTCTCCTCACAAGATTTTGTTGGTTTTTTCTATGAATACAAGATAATCTTAGCCCACGCCTCGGATTATTACCCCGGGGAAATTGTCAAGAAAAATCTAGTAATAAAAACTTAGTAACTATCATACGGAAGCTAGTTGATGAGAGTCGGCGGACGTGGCACAAGTCATTCTATGACGCTTTGTGGGCGGACCGCATTACTTCCAAGAGGTCTCTCGGTATGTCACCTTTTCAAGTGTTATATGGAATTGATGTCGTGCTTCCCATTTCTGTAGAACTTCCTACTCTACGCTTGGCACGAGCGATTGAAGATGAGACTTTCCAAAATTATCTTGCAAAGAGGATCATGTATTTAGTGGAGCTTAAAGAAAAAAGAGTAAGAGTGGTTGACAGGATCACCAAACATCATAATCAAGTTAAGAGATTGTTTGATAAAAATCAAGCAAAGAGATTTCCAGATGGGAGATCTCATATTTTTGTGGGACAAATGAAGAGAGCCAAAGGGCATGCACGGTAAATTTGATTCTCTATGGAGAGGGCCTTTCAAGATCAAGCAGCTCAATGGAGAGAATAGTTTCTATCTCTTGTATCTAGATGGAACTGATCTCCCACTTCCCTATAGTGGGTAGCATCTCAAAATATTTAGGAAGTAGAGCTTGCTCTCTTCTTTGTATAGTTTGCTTTATGTTGTGTGTTTTCTTTCATCGTGTGTTTGCTTCCGTCACTGTCCTTGTTTTTAAATCTGTAACCCAATGGATAGGTACATGTTGATCTGGGGTTCTCTACCCTTAAGCTTCGCTTAAAGATAGTCCCCAGAAAGAGCCAACTGTTATCCTGTAAAATTGACGAGGGCAATTTTATAGGTAACCATACCAAAATTTTATTTTGGTTCCTCGTCGAGTCCTCAAAGCATTTAGAATGTTGTAAAATCCCTTTCCAAGACATCTTGTTTTCCAAATTTGATCATTTTGGTCCTTTTTTAGTGGGCACACCTTTTTCTATATAACATAGGATAAATTTGGGCCCCCTTCATTTCCTTTAGTGCACCCTTTGAAGTGTTGAAACAACAAATGTTGCACCTTCCCGTGATGCACCTTTCTTACCTACACCAAGGTGCATGTGCCTTCCTATCAACAACAAAAAATTTGTTCCATGTTTTGGTGTACAAAGGCGCTCAAGATCTAGTGTTGACAAAGAATAAATTTGCGCTAAAGGCGCAAATAATTCCATGCCTTGACAAAAACATATATGTGAAAAAGGGCATGCAAAGTTTTCCATGTCGACACGTGTTTTGGTGCGCCCCTTTAAAAAGTGGTTGACGTATTTATTACACTTTTGGATATATATAGGCTCATCTACCCTGTCACTTTCACAATCAAAAACACATGAAAAACTTCATTCCTCTACACCTGTCAACACGCCCGTCATTATCGTGTCGCGCTTCATGGACTCCACTTCTTTTCTCTCATTCTATATATTCCGAGTAAGTGGTTCTTACTTCTCTTGTGTTTTTGTTTTGTTGTTTTTTTTTAGGTTTGGTGAAATGAATATGAGAAACCATAAACCCCTCCTACCCATTTTTACAAGTCTTCCCTCCCAAACCATTTTCACCCTCTTTCCAGATCTACTAGCCAAGAGGGCTCTGCCTCAAAAATGAACCCAGATCTCTTTGTTGTGCCCCCTTCACCATCTAAATCCATGAAGAAGGAGGCCTAAAAGACCAAAACCCATCAGAAAGGAGAGAAAACCTAAAAGTTAGTTCTGGGCCGCATTTCTCTCTTGGCGCAATCACCACCCTTGTTACAGAAAACACAACGTGTGCAAGACGGCGATCTGACCTTGATTGTAGCACAAAAATTCCCTGCGCCATGCATAAACCAAGTAAATCCTAAACCCGGCGTAGGTGAAATCCCACTAACAACAACAAAAGTGCCATGCAAGCTTTCCTTGCATCGCTACAAAGTCCCCCTTTACGCACATAAATATAGTGCTACACGCATTAATCCTGCGCCCTTCGGTGCACCAAAATTCCATGGTACATGTAAATTACCTACGCCATTCATGCATCCTGCTCCCATGCAACACCAAACTTATTTAGGCCCAAGTATAAAACCACATATAATGGCGCAGGTGTACCCTTGTCTACAATAACAATGATGTTATATACAAAATCCTTGCGCCCTGCACCCTTTGGTGTTGATTTATTCCTTGTAACACTCTACTTCAGTGCACCATACTTTTAACCCCGTAGCCTCGTAGTGTTCCCGCGCCCTGCACCCAGAGACCTTGAAATTGTTAACTCCTCATTCTCAGAAAGCTCTAATGGAAGATCCGATACTAACATGGCTCTTTTTTATGTTGGACTTCACTCCTTCTTACGGATCAGCAACTAAACTCCAATCCACATATGTCTAAATCAAGCAAAAGGCCAACCAAGTCAAAGGGTAAGGCTAAACTAACATAGGAAGAGATGAAATACAAATATCAAAGGGTCAAAATGCCCGAGTCCCAGTGCGAATGTGACCTAGATATCGAGATTCTCGAACTTGGCCACATTGACATGGAGGATTTCTCGGGCCGAACAAGGAGGGTCACAAGCAGCCTCCTTGGATGGACAAACCGGTAGCAAAGTGGTCTACATTTTCTTGGGAAATCCCCGTCGGTGCGAAGAATAATGAGTTTATGATGGTGGTGGCCCGTTGTTACAACAAAGACACAAGGTGTGTCGAAAATGAAATGGGTGAGGTCATAATCAACCTCACCGCCCGCACTTCAAAATCATGCTGCATTCTCCACCACCGAAATTTTGTGGTTGTAAGCCAAGAAGACTACATGAAGGCATGGGAGGATAATGAAAAGAAATGCATGCAAATGATGAACGAAAGTGTATTTAAAGAATAAGAAGGTGATAACTAGGTGGCCACAAGTTATTCACCACAGTGACTTCTCCAAGGAATTGAGCGATACCATCACATTCCTAAGTAGAGTTTTTGGGCTTTCTGATGACCATTAATTTCACAAATGGATGCTCAGTACCTAGAAACCATGAATAAGAATGTGCCCGATCGGTGCTTTCGGTGGGCGAGATCATAAACATCACCATATCTCGAGCAGCTCCAATAACTCACCACAACAGGGAGGTTCTACATGAACTCCTATGTAGTCTACGATGTAGCCTCAAAGAGGGATTATCTAGCACTGAGCCGATGTGGGGTTTGGCCTCAGGTGAAGATATATGAATACTACCTAGAGTTAAAGCTAGAGAACAGCATCTCACAGTTTACCAAGATCAATGATGCTTTCTTCTATGGCATCATCTGCCTTTTGAGGCCAAATATGACTCATGGTCAGATGACCAAGAGCATAGTCACAAAGAATCGAGAAGTGGGGGAATTATTTACCCAATTCCCCACCTTCACCTATCTCGAGTACCTAACTTCTTGGGGAGCCCACCAAATTTCCAAGGTATACTAGCCCTAAGCTGATCCTATTGGAGCTATCCGGGTAGCTCATAACATACCATGAGAATTTTTTTCAAAAGAAAGAAGGGCGGAACTCCTTTCCCCTTATAGTGGAAAGGTACACCCGCATTTCCCACAACAAAGCCCTGCAGTAAATGTTCACAGAGCTAGAACTGCTCAATCTAAAGCACAATTTCACTGGCAAGGCCCACCTTCGATCCAAGAAATTACCTCCTATGGCAAAACTTGATCCGATCCACGTTCCATAGATTGAGGACATCTACATCAACCCGTATCATGAGGTCGAACTAGAAGTTGATCATGTGTATCTAGACATGGATGGGGACAGCTGGCCATTTTCCGAAATAGATAGAACAAAGGCACCTCAGACCATTGAGGTGAGGGTTAAGGAAACATTGCGGTGAACAGAACATTGGTGCAGAATGAATGGCCTTATCTACCTCGGAGTAGATTTTACCACGTCTCCTTTGGCCAATGCACCTATCAGGATGAAACATCTGCCAAAGAGCAAAGGCAAGGATAAAGAGGGAGAATCAAGCTCCGCTCAAGAAGAAGCTCCTAAGAGCCCTCCTTCCGCTACACAAGAACAAGTTGTAACTATGGTATCCCCGGAGAAAGAAGCGGCAGAGAGTGTTCCAATGGGCACATCCACTCAGGATGTTGCCACTGCTACAACCATGGAGGTTCTCACCGTCCCTTCTCCCCATTCTCATGTGACTCAAGCAACCATTCCTTTGGTTGTATCCTCTCCCCTGTCTTCTACTTTTCCCCCTTCCTCTTCCTCCATTTTCTCATCTCTCGCGAAGCTGTCCCCCACCATTTCTTATCTCATCTCTCAGCTCCCTTCCATTCCCACGACTACCTCCCCTGAAGTATCTCTTCATCCCGTGAGCACTTTCTTGGCCTCTCTCTCGATGCCGCAACCAAGTGTCTCTACGTACATCCCCTCATCCATTACATCTGCTACCTCTTCCACCTCTTGTCCCACCCCCTTAGGTCCAAAGATGGCTTTCTCAACACCCGAGCCAAAGATAAGAGGAAATTCCCCATTGCACCAATGGACTTTTCCATCATCCCAGCAAAAGGGGTTAAGAAGCAAAAACCGATAACGCACTTTACTCAAAGTGCATCGAGAGAAAGAGTAATGGAGATTGCGTATCCCGATCCTTCAAAGGATAAAAAGGATTTGTCCCCTACAGATTATACGGTGATGTATCTCACAATGGGAACGTCATCTAAAAGCCTTCGAGGGGAGGCCCTATCTGCGGTGGATGCCCTTTACAAGAAGCTTGAAGAAGCAAAGGAAGAGAAGAGGATACTAAAAGAACAGAACAAGCATCTTCTCCATGTCCTACGTAAAAATGGGTAGTGCACCTCCTACAACTACCACCGAAACTCCTAAGGCCCTAAATCGGGATAAGATAAATGAATACACCAAGATTGGCGAACAAGGTATTACAATATCCGCCTGGAGAGACTAGATCCTCACGGACAGCGAGGAATTAATTGTCAAGCTCACTAAATTATATCAAAACATTGGTCGGGCGAACAAGGAACTCTGAAGAGTTAGACCATGCTAAGTTGTAACATGAGACATTCCAGAAGATGCTTGACTATTCAGCCGATGATTTAGTTAAATTTGGCATCTTCGATCACTCCAGGTTACCCAGAAAAATCCTTGCTACTTTGGACTACCGGGTCGATCGATGGAATTCATCCTGAGAAGATAGACAAGCTCAAGGAGGAAGCCCTAGATGTGATGCATTAAATGGAACAAATTTTCCTAAGAATGTCTCTAGGCCTCGCTCACTCCTTCTTTCTCCTTCGAAAGGTAGATGAAACTATTCGGATCTTCAAGAAGATCATCTCTCAAGGGCTAGGGCCAGAAGTCACTTTTGACACAGAATGCATCAATAACCTTCTGGCCTACCATAATTTTGTGTGGTACCTGATGGAGGCAGGTAATGAATATTTCAAGCTCCCGAAAACTTAGAGATGAGCGGGAGACTTGTGAGGTCATCGCGATCATACCAAGGGTCCTACCCAGATCAAATTCAACCGATGGTCGGTAAATTCATGGAATATTGGACCTAATTCCACATTACCTCTCCCGAACAACAGTAGAAGTAGGACACTCCCTTTCACCACAGGATGATGATGAATAGTCTTCTTCCTCTTGGCTTTCATTTTGTAAATATCTAAGAGTATGTTGGCACAAATGATGACATCATCCATGTTGCACCATTGGATGTTGTCATTCACCAAGTTGCCCAAAGTCAATAGTTGACTTTTAGATATTTTTTAGATATTTTGTAATTAGTTGTTGTTTTCTTTTTTCCTTCTCTCTTCTCCTTCTTCTATATATACTTGAATACTTGTTGTATTCAAGTGGTGGACACTTTTTAGATAAAAAATAGAAGTGAGAGGAAAAGGATTTGTACTTTTGTAATAGAAGACAATATTAATATAATATTGAGACTTTGTCTTTGAATACATGTGTTATGCATCGAACTTTCTTATGTTAGATCTCGCATGTTTATTCTATTGAATCTACTTCTACTTCTTTTGTCATTTTTCCATCATTATTGCTTTGTTCATCTATGCAAGTAGGTTTGGCTCCATTTATTACTAATCCCAAAACATAGACCTTCTAATCTTTCTTCTTTGGAATTCATTTTTTCTCCGTTTGGATCTATCTTATCTTCGTTGTTTCCCTTCTCTCCTTTCCTTTCACAAATTGGAAGCACCCCTACTAGGATGAGATCCCAAACCCCCGAAGGTGGAATATTGTGAGACTTGCATGCATTCCCGCTTTGGTAGAATAGCAATAAACCAGTTTGTTTTGCTGACTCAAAGAGGGCCGATGCCCTATACACTGTTAGCTCATCTATCCATAGATCTGTCCACCCGATGATTTTCGTACTCAAGAAGAATGAAGGAAAAATTGATGATTCAGCTCCACATCCAATGGGAGAGTGACACGCAGAGAGAAATAGCGGGCATTCGCGGGCGTAGAGCAGTTTGAGAAAATTTCCTTTTCTCAAAAAAGTGGGAAAATGCATCAAATTGGCCCGCGGTTTTGGTGAAGGCCCACAGAAGGACACGTGATGCATTCTGGGCTCAGTCAAAATTTTCCCAAGGGCAGAAAAGGTTCAAAACACATTTTTTAAAGTTGGAGGCTTGGTCCAATGGTATTTGGACATGTGTCCACTTTATCCAGAAGTCAAAGAAGATATTTCTTGGTCTGCATGATGAATCTCATCAAGACACATGGAGGGCGGAATTTTAAAGTTGATTTTAATCAACGGTAACTGTGCATTTTGTTTTTTTGGCACCATTCGAGATCCAAGAAGTGTGGAATCGTCATTTTTACACCAAAACACATGAAATTTTATATGAATCTGCATCCCTTCAGGCCTTCTGAACACAATGGCATCATTTATTTGAGCTGATTTAGTTCCCTATAGTGTTTTTCATGAGATATTTTTCTCACCCATGAAAAACACGTGAAAGGTAAAAAATGAAAAGTTACAGAGTTAAAAATGATGAGAGAAAAAGGTGAAAATGATTGCAAATGCATGCTGGCATGGTGGAATGCCAAAAATGTGACCCTAGGATGGATAAGGATCCAAGTTCATGCAATATTTTAAAATATTTGTGCATCTCTTGCATTTGGCAGTTGTTTCACAGTTTTATATCATTTTTCATCAAATGGATAGGGTTTTGTAACAAA
The DNA here is from genome assembly GCA_018340775.1 of Taxus wallichiana var. yunnanensis. Classification (NCBI taxonomy): domain Eukaryota; kingdom Viridiplantae; phylum Streptophyta; class Pinopsida; order Cupressales; family Taxaceae; genus Taxus; species Taxus wallichiana. Next base: position 610,013,231 of record CM031240.1, read on the forward strand.
TTTGATCCCTTTGGCATATTCTTTGCTTGGGATGCAAGGATCCAAGTTGGCATAGGGTATATCATGTAGTTTTGGAAACATTTTGTAGTTCTATTGAGAATTTTGAGAAGGAGAGAAGAATTTTCACAGGAAAACTGAAGAAGTCCATTTCCTTTTGAGAAACTTCCTGAGAGCCATTTTGATTCCAGTTTGCATCAAATGTTCATCATGTTGAGTTGGTTTCAGCTTGTAAAGCCATCAACAAGCTTTGAGATTGTCTAAATAACATTCCTTGCTGATATATTTGATCAAATTCTTGGATTAACTAGTTTTATCTCTTGGCAAAGCTTGCATACACTTGTATTTCAATATGTTTTCAATTTGTGTTTCATGCTCATGTTGCAATCTTGTGTTTGGGATCTTTATTGGTCATGCATGGTCTCATTTCTTATAGAGGGTTTGAAGGCATCTGTAATCTTCCATTCAGAAGAGCATTCATTTGAGTGGAGATAAACAGATTTAAATTCATCTTACCTTCCTTGTAAATTGAGGGTGTTTGTAAACCTTTGGGTGTACCTTAGGTCATGATCTAACAAGGGTTCTAATGCTTTATTGATATTTTTCTTCAAGCCTTTGTGGTAGGCTATCAAATTTTGTATGGAATAGTGCAGATTTGGGCATCCATATGTGCACACATCCTGGTTGAAAGAGCACTTCAAATTCATTGAAATATCTCTATTGTTTAGGTGTTGTAATTCTTTTGCAAGGTTTCCCAAAGAAGGTGATGACTCCTAACTACTCTTGTCCCAACATCTCTCATCATAATTTCACTTTAAACTAACTCATCCTACCTACAATACCCCTACATCTGCATTGTGTGTCCACAAAAGAATTCAATCCTTTCACAAAAATGCACAAAGTTGATCAGGGTTTTATCATGTCTTTAGCAGCTCTAGCTTTGTTTTGAGAAACATTTCCATCATTTAGTAGTGACAACTCCTTTGAGTTTGGATAATGGATATTTGATCATGTTTTCACAAAGCCTCCTCCACATCATACACAAAATACAAGGATATCTCCATCTCCTTACCATATAGGGGCTGCAATATAGGTTCTCTTACCTTGGTTGATAGGCACAACCTAAAATAGTGAGGGTTAGATCAAAACCCTTATGAAGGTGCTATCCACTCCCTCAATTCTTGAATGCAAACAAGTAGATAGGTGTGATCCCCAGCTACAAATGACATACAAAACATCTATCTATCCTTGAGTGTCTTGTGCAGATTCATGATGTTGTTCAAGTTGTGAAGGAGATTAAATCTGATACCAACACCCGAGTGGCACCATTTCTGGGGACTTCTTGCAATTTCTTGGTGGTTTTGAAGTACTTGAAAGGTTTGAGCATTTGTGTGATCAAGTATTTGAGCTTGTTACATTCTTGAGATATCATTTCATACTTCAGATCTGGATGTTTTGGGTAAAAAGACTTCAAACTCAAACTCACCTCTCTCCTCATCTACCAATAGTTTATATGATTTGGATGCACTGTTTTTGGTTGAATTAAGAAGAAGAAAATCTGATTTGTAAATCCCTGCAAGTTTTCAGTATAGCATGCATTTGACAGAATATTTTTAGTGCTTTCTTGCACAACTAAGGTGAAAATCCTTGGTGGCGACTCCATGTTGTTGGGATCTTGAAATACCAGTTGTCTAACACATTTTTATCATTTGAAACTTGTTGTTTAAATCTATCAAACTGGAGGGAAGGAGATCCCTCTTCATCAAGGACTCTTCTAAGAAGTTTCTCACCGAATCAAGAAGCTCAGAACTAGAAGGAAGAAGAGTGTGGAAAGTGGTTGGTGATTTGGTTGCAAGGAAAGGAATCCCCATAGTTGAATTTGAAGGAGAGCAGCCTGTCATTGAAGATTATAATTCCTCTTCAAGTAGATCTGATTCAGGAAATCTTCTTGCTGATTTTCATTCTCCATCAGGTGAGGGACCTTCTTGTGTATTTAAAAAACTTGCTCCTAAATCTGCTCCTGTGGTTTCTAAGTTTGCTAAAGTCTATCAAGAGAGAGAGCCTTTGGGGGGTTATCATTTTAAAGATCATTCATCTATTCCAATCAGACCCATTATTACTCCTCATCAGCTTGTTTCACCTCCAAGATCACCCCCACCAAACAATATGGCTCAACCTAGACCTCCATTTGTTGTAAACACCTTTGGTCCTATAAATTTTGGAGGAATGGATGGTTATCCAAATGCTGTCCCACAGGATGTGAGAAATAGGTTACCAAAATTCCAAGGTAACAATGCCATAACTGGAGATCAACATCTCAAACTCTTTGTTAACATGATGGAAGACTTTGAAATAGAATTTGAGGATGTGTATATCAAGTTGTTTATCCATACACTTGAGGAAGATGCAAGAGATTGGTATAAAGCTCTGCCTGATAACTCTATTGATTCATGGACTGAGATGAGTAATGCATTCAGATTACAATATGGAGACAAAACAGATCCAAGGTTCCTTCTATCCGAGTTTGAGAACATCAAGAAGAACCCTAATGAGACCGTTCATGATTTCAATACAAGATTTAATAAGACATTGAGAAGGCTTCCTGTAATTTTGAGGCCTTGTGATGAATCTTGCTTGATCAAATATGCAGATGCATTTGATAAAAAGGCAGCCTATTACTTGAGAGACAAAAATCCTACAAACTTGAGGCAAGCTTTCACCATGGCACTTCAAATTGAAAATAATATAAAGCTATTGGTAAACCACTTAAGAGGGATGGTGTGAAGCTGATAAACCCTGAGAAGCCTCAAGCTAGCAAGGGTGCTGATTTGGAAGATGTTGTCAAGACTTTGGCAGGGGCTGTCAAAGAAATTTCCTACAAATTAGCCCGGGATGAGAAAGGAATTGGGAAAAGTTCACAAGGACAGCAAAGAACTCAAAACCATGATAGATTTGGCAATCATCCTAGGGGTGATCAAAGACAAGATGATAGAGGTAAAGGGCTTATTGGATCTGCAAATAGACAACCCCAAGCACGTGAAAATAGAGTGGTGCCTGACCCTCTGACTGCAAGAGTTGCTTGTTGTTCAAGAAGTTGCTGATATGGATTGGTGTGATAGATGTTTTCTTCCTCATCCACCATGTGAAATGGACCAGCAAGATATTAATGATGATAATGAGAATGAAATGGATGATGACATTTGTATGATGGGCAGCTCTTCAGGCTCACAACAAGCAACAACATCAACAGATGTGATAAGTGCAAGGACTGCTGCAACCTTTTGGGATTGCATAAAGAGGGTACCATTTCTTTCTCTTCCTCAAACTCATGATGTAGATGTAGTTCAGGCTTTGAAATTCCTAATAATGACTTTGAATATCTAAGGGCTTTAATGATCAAGAAGTATGATGGTGGTATTCCTTCGGAGGAAGATAGACAATTGTTAATGAATGTTGTGGTTGGTCAAGAAAAGGAGTACAATACTAGAAGTAAAGTTGTTAGAGGAGCTGGTCCTCAAGCCAAGCCAAAGACACCCTTGCTCACAAGCATTCCCAAAGATAATCCTAGAAGAGAAACAATTGCTAAGAACCCTGTTGTCCCATGCAAAAATATCAGTCCTCTCCATGCCCAGGCTGCCAAGAATACTTCTCCATCTGATGAACCTTCTTGTTTCCCTTCCAATGTTGTTTTGCCAAAGAATGTTCCATATGATATAGCCCAGGTATTGAGCCAAATTAAAGTGAGTGTTCCCATTATTGAATTGCTTAGAATTCCTAAACACAAGAAAAGAGCTTTTGAATACTTGGGATTGAAGGAAGAAAAGAGTATACCAAGCAGAAATGTAAATGTTGTTGAGAATCCTCTTCAAAGCATTGCTGGCCCTGAAACACCACCACCAATGGAAGATCTTGGAGAGGCACCTGAAGTGTATTTGGGGACATCCTTGGTTGATTCCCAATTGAATGTTGATCCATTCTTCACAACTTTTCTCATAAAAGGTAGGTTGCTTCACAATTGCATGTTTGATTCCGGTGCATCATGTAATGTTATGCCTCTAGAAGTTATGAATGAGTTGGATATCAAGGTGACAACAAGCATATGGGAAGTGTACAGCCATGGATTCAAGGGAAGTGCCAGTTGTTGGATGTGTGAAGGGTTTAGTAGTGCAACTTGCAGCCTATCCGGGTAAGAATTTAAAACTTGATGTTGTAATTGTTGACTGCCCTGCCAAATGGGGTATGCTTTTGTCAAGGAAGTGGGCTGCAAGTGTTGGTGGTAGTGTTCAAATGGACATGTCCTATGCCACCATTCCCATTGAGGGCAGCCTTGTCAAACTCTATGGTGAAAAGAAGATGTTACACTTGATTGAAGATCCCAACAATGCTTCTTATGAAGTGTTGTTTGCTGATGTAGATGTTGACAATTTCATTGGTTTTGCTGATGGAAAAGAGAATAAGATGGATAAATCAGAGTGCCTTGGTATGGTAGGTTCTCCATGGACATTACTATTTGATGGAGCTTGCTCCAAAGTTGGAAATGGTGCTGGTATAGTGTTGGTTTCCCCTAGTTTAGAAGAGTTTCCTTTTTCCTTCAAGCTCAATTTTGAATGTACTAACAACATTGCTGAGTATGAGGCATTATTATTGGGATTAAGGATTGCATGGAAGTATGGAGTAAAGGATATTGTTGCTAAAGGAGATTCAGAGCTGGTTGTCAAGCAAGTAAGAAAGTTGTATGCTACAAAAAATCAGCGTATGAGACAATATAAGCATGTTGTTTGGGACTTGATTGAAATGTTTGATTCCTTTAACATTGTTTACCATGATAGAAGTCTTAATGCTGCTGCTGATAAGCTGGCTTTTCTTGGTTCTAGATTTGATAATTGCACCATTTCACCTTTTTGTGAATATGATATTGAAGTGCTAACAAGGCCAACTTGTCCCGATAATGTGAAACATTGGCAGATTTTTGATGATGATGCACAAGTGTTGAGATTCTTACAATGCCAAGGAGAGTTTTCTGGTCAGAATATTGATTGGGAACCAATGGTGTGCATGAATGAAGGTAGAGAAACTTTGTTTGACAAGGATATTATACAATTGAAAACAAATACCATTCCTAAAGGTCTTGTTGCACTTGAATCCAATTTTAGCAATGTTGATTGCATCATTAATAGAAAGATGTCTGCTTCAAGGGATGTGGAAGAGCACAACTTGGGAACTAAAGACAAACCAAGGAAGATCTGGTTGGTAGTCATCTCAGCAAAGAAGAAAAAATAGTCCTATGCCCAACTTTTAAAGAAATATCAAGACTGCCTTGCTTGGTCTTATTCAGAGTTGAAGGCATATAGAGAAGATTTATTTCAGCATGAGATCCCTCTTGAGGCTAAAACCAAGCCATTTAGACAAAAAAAAGGCCTATTAACCCACTACTTTCCATGAAAATGCAAGAAGAGTTGAAGAAATTGAGAGATGGTGGCATCATTCAGCCTACTAGATACTCTTCTTGGGTTGCCAACCTTGTGCCAGTTAGAAAGAAGAATGGAGATATCAGACTTTGTGTGGATTTTAGGAATCTAAACAAAGCATCTATGAAGGACAACTATCCTTTTCCAAACATGGAGAATATGTTGCAGCTTGTAACAGGGTCAGAAATGCTTTCTACTTTGGATGGTTTCTCCGATACAATCAAGTAGTTGTCAAAGAATCAGAAAGACTTAAGACAACCTTCACTACTCCTTGGGGGACTTATGTTTTTGTAAGGATGCCTTTTGGATTGATGAATGCTGGTGCTACTTTTCAAAGGGCAATGGATGTTGCCTTTGCTGGTTATATCAATGAGTTTATTGCAGTTTACCAAGATGATGTGACTATTTTTTCAAGACAGCGAGCAGACCATTTGCAACACCTAGAGAAGATGTTGATCAGATGTAGGGAGTATGGCATTTCACTTAATCCAAAGAAGTGTCATTTTGGCATGTGCAAAAGGCCAAGTTTCTGGGACATATTGTATCTAAAGAAGGTGTTATGATAGACCCTGAGAGAGTGGAAGCAATCAACAAGGTGCCTATTCCAAGAACCAAGAAAGGTATCCAATCTTTCTTTGGCCAAATCAATTTCATTAGAAGGTTTGTCTCCAATTTTGCTGAGCTAACTCTCCCAATCACAAGCATGCTAAGAAAGGATCAAGTTATTAAGTGGGAAAAGGCTGCCATCCAAGCTTTTGAAGGAATAAAGGATGCACTCAAGCATGCACCTATTTTGGCAGCTCCAAACTATAAGATGCCTTTCCAAATCTTCTCTTTTGCATCTGAATTTACTATTGCTTCAGTTTTGCTACAAAAGGATGAAAATGGAGCTGAGAGGCCTATTGCTTTCTTTAGCAAGGCTTTACAAGTAGCTGAATTGAGGTACACAATTATGGAGAAACAAGCATTTGCATTAGTAAAAGCAACAAAGATTTTCAGGCCCTACATTTTGAGTTCAAAGGTTGTTGCTTATGTTCCCCACACCATGGTTAAAGACATCTTATCTGACATGGAGATATCAAGCAAGAGATGTAGATGGGTTAACAAATTACAAGAGTATGATATGGATATCCAAACAACAAAGCTGGTAAGAGGTTTAGGTCTTGCCAAACTCATGGCTGAGAGTAATTTGCAGAATGTAGAAGTGAATCAGCTAGGGGAAGAAAGGGCAGATCTCCTTGACAAATTGATGAATTCTGAGTGGTACAAGGATGTGGTCTATTACCTCAAGCACTTATGTTGTCCCAGTCACTTAAATAAAAATCAGAAAAGAGCCCTCAAGTTAGCTTCTCAGAAATATGTCATAACAGACCTTGGGCTGGCTTGGAAGAACCCTGAAGGTGTCCTCTTGAAATGCATAACTGAAGATGAAGCTCCCAAGTTGATTGCTGATTTCCATGGGGGAGTTTGTGGAGGACATTTTTCTGGGAGAGTGACAACACATAAGATTTTAAGAGCTGGTTATTGGTGGCCAACTCTTTTCAAAGATGCAAACCGGTTAGTTAGAAGGTGTGATAAGTTGCCAACATTTTTCAGGAAGATTGAAAGCTTCAGTGCCCTTCCTTTGCAGCCTGTATCAGTTGAAGCTCCTTTCAAACAATGGGGAATGGATTTTATTGGTGAGATTTCAGATCCTTCTAGTGCTGGTTACAAATGGATCCTTGTAGCAACTGATTATTTTACAAAATGGGTTGAGGCAATTCCATCTAGAAAGGCAACACACCAAGTGGTAATGGATTTCTTGCTGAATCATATCATATGCAGATTTGGGGTTCCAGTTAAGATTGTGTCTGATAATGCTATGTGTTTTAGAGCCAAGCCTTTGATGGCAATGTGCAATGAATATGGGATAAATCTGACCTATTCTTCAAACTACAACCCACAAGGGAATGGGCAAGCTGAATCAAGTAACAAAAACTTGCTCAAGATCATTAGAAGAACCTTGGAAATCAACAAGAAGAAGTGGGGAGAATAGTTGAAATTTGTAGTTTGGGCTGATAGGATAACTCCAAAAAGAGCAACTGTAAAAGTCCATTTGAACTGGTGTATGGAACTCAGGCTTTGCTGCCATTACACCTGCAATTATCCACTTTTCAGTTTTCCCAACAGTTGGAAGATCAAGAGCATGGCCCATATGAATCAAGAATCAATCAGATCATTGAGTTGGATGAAGAAAGGAGAGCTTCTCATCAAAGGCATGTCAGGTTTAGGGAGAAATTGAAGAAGTTGTTTGATAAGAAGGTCACCCCTAGAGCTTTCAGTGTTGGAGATCTGGTTTTGTTGTGGGATAGTAGGCATGAAGACAAGGGCAAGCATGGCAAGTTTGATGCTCTATGGATGGGCCCTTATGCCATTGATATCAGGATTGGAGAAAATACATTTTTTCTCAAGGATTTGGATGGGGATTTGCTGAGCTTCCTGTTAATGGCAGACATTTAAAACATTTCTTGGATTAAATCCCCATGTGAGGTATGCACAAGTTGTACATTTTGTATAGCCCTTGTTTTTGTTTTGTCTTTTCCTTTTCTTCTTGTTGTTTGTGGTTTGGTTTTCCTTTTGTCCTTGGCAACCATTGTTGGTGTGGTTTTCTCGGTCTGTTTTTGGTGAAAATTCTAGTTTTTGGGCTGCTCTGCATGCATGTTTTGACTCCTTTCCCAATGGATTTTTGGCACTTGGTCTACATTTTGATCTTGTGGCACTCACTGGGAGTGCCCATCCCCAAGAAAGAGCCAATGTTGGTGCAATTTATGGGTTTGCACACTTTGCTCTTATTTTCCATGTTCCATTTTTGCTCCAAAACATCCATTTTGGCTTCATTCATGATCTCAGCAACTCATTTTTTCAATTGAATGCTTTCAAACTGCCCTCAATGTTGTTATTCTTCCCTAAATTGAAACAAAATCCAAGTTTCCCCTTTTTGTGCCCTAATTTTTCATTTTACATGGGCTGTATTATTTTCCTTTGCCAAATCATGAAAAAACTCAAAATTGATCAAATCCTTTTTTATGTGCAAGTGAAATCTCCAATCCCAAGGCTTAAATCATGTCAAAATCATGTTTCATTGGATTCAAAACCAAAAATCCACCTTCCTTGTGAAAAAATTTGATTTCAGAAGCATCCCCTATGTTTTTGCATTTTGACGGGCATACGGGCATGTTCTACCCATCAAATTTATCATTGCAACATTTATGCTTGACGTGGTAGGCTCTCATTGGTCGAGGATATGTGGGAAAAACATTGCTAACTTGTCACTTTTTGAAGTTTTGCAAAAGGAAAAAAATTTTTCCCGCGGCCCCAGTTTTACAATGTGCCTGCTACGTGGCACGATGATGATTGATTGGTCATGGATCATTAGGTGGTGGGGTCACTTAGAAATTTTTCTTCATTTTGAAAAATTTCTCAAAATCAAATTTTTCCCAAAGGCCCACAAATGGGGATGATGACACGTGGCACAGGAGATCAAACAGATGGCAATGGGGACTTGGGAAAATTTTTGATGTTTTTTTGACTCAAAGATGTCAAAGAAAAAAATTTCCCATGGCCCATTTTTGCCCGTGGAATGCTTACATGGCATGGGTGGTTGGCAAGGTGGGTGGGGGCGGTCACTTAAAATTTTTCTTCATTTTTGAAAAATTCTCAAAATGTTAAATTTTTTTCCGAAGGCCCGCACCCAATGGCATGATGACACGACACGGCACGGGAGGATCAAATGGGGTGGGAGTTGAAAAATTTTTGAAAATTTTTTGGCTCAAAATGTCATGGAAAATTTTGACCTGGAGGCCCGCGCCCAATGGAAGGGTGACACGTGTCCAGGGAGGTCAACCTAAAGGGATGGGAACTTTTGGAAGATTTTTCAAAATTTTTGGCTTTAAAATGTTAAAAAGGAAAATTTTCCCTAAAGGGCCCGCATCCCAATAAAAAGTGACACGTGTCCAAAGGTTGAAAATGAATGGGGGTGGAAGTTGGAAATTTTTTGAAGTTTTTAACTTCAAAATGCTAAAATGGAAAATTTTACCTCAAAGGCCCACCCGCATCCAATAAAAAGGGACACATGTCCATGGGGAAATGGGGGCAAAGGTTTGGAGAAATTTTAAGTTTTAAACTTCACTTCAAAGGTAAAAAAAGAAAATTTTGGGAAAGGCTCCCACCACCAATGAAAAAGGGACACGTGTCCTAAAGATGGCGGAGAGATTGGAGCACGCGAGAGAAAGTTGAAAATTTTTTTCCAAATTTTAGCGAAAAATCTCAAGGTGAAAAATAAACCCACGAAAAATTTGAGGGTCATCTCCATCCAATAGGACAGAGACACGTGGCATGTTTCAAAGGGAAAAGGAAGAAGCACGGGCCCACAAGGGATTTTGTGCTCATGGAGGAATGAAGGAAAATTGATGAGTCGGCTCCGCATCCAATGGGAGAGCGACACGTGGCAGAGAAAAAACAATTCGGGGTTCGGGGGCCTTTTCGGGAACATTTGAGAAAATTTTCCTTTTCTCAAAAAAGTGGCAAAATTCATCAAATTGGCCCATGGTTTTGGTGAAGGCCCATGAGGACACGTGGCGCATCCAGGGGCTCGCGGGGAAAATTTTCAAAATTTTCCCAAGGTCAAAAAAGGTTCAAAATGCATTTTTTAGGATTTTAAGGCCCCCAATCAATCATATGGACACACGTGTCCACCCCATCCAAAGATAAAAAGAAGATATTTCTTGGTCTGCATGATGAATCTCATCAAGACACGTGGAGGGTGGAATTTTAAAGTTGATTTTAATCAACGGCAGCTGTGCATTTTCATTTTTTGGGCACCATGGAGCTCCAAGAAGTGTGGAATCGTCATTTTTGCACCAAAACACATGAAATTTTATATGAATCTACATCCCTTTAGCCTTTTGAACACAATGGAACATTTATTTGAGCTGATTCGGTGCCCTATAGTGTTTTTCATGAAATATTTTTCTCAACCCGTGAAAAACACGTGAAAGGTGAAAAATAAAAGTTGCAGAGTTAAAAATGATGAGGGAAAAGGTGAAAAATGATTGCAAATGCATGCTTGGCATGGTGGAATGCCAAAAACATGACCCTGGGATGGATAAGGATCTGAGTTCATGCAATATTTTAAAATATTTGTGCATCTCTGGCATTTGGCGAGCTGTTTCACAGTTTTATATCATTTTTCATCAAATGGATAGGGTTTTGTAACAAATTTGATCCCTTTGGCATATTCTTTTCTTGGGATGCAAGGATCCAAGTTGGCATAGGGTATATCATGTAGTTTGGAAACATTTTTGTAAGTTCTGTTGAGAATTTTGGAGAAAGAGAGAAGAATTTTCACAGGAAAACTGGAAGAAGTCCATTTCCTTTTGAGAAACTACCTGAGAGCCATTTTTTATTCCAGTTTGCATCAAATGTTCATCATGTTGAGTTGGTTTCAGCTGTAAAGCCATCAAAAGCTTTGAGATTGTCTAAATAACATTCCCTTGCTGATATATTTGATCAAATTCTTGGATTAACTGGTTTTATCTCTTGGCAAAGCTTGCATACACTTGTATTTCAGTATGTTTTCAATTTGTGTTTCATGCTCATGTTGCAATCTTGTGTTTGGGATCTTTATTGGTCATACATGGTCTCATTTCTTGTAGAGGGTTTGAAGGCATCTGTAATCTTCCATTCAAAAGAGCATTCATTTGAGTGGAGATAAACAGATTTAAATTCATCTTACCTTCCTTGTAAATTGAGGGTGTTTGTAAACCTTTGGGTGTACCTTAGGTCATGATCTAACAAGGGTTCTGAATGCTTTATTGATATTTTTCTTCAAGCCTTTGTGGTAGGCTATCAAAGTTTTGTATGGAATAGTGCAGATTTGGGCATCCATATGTGCACACATCCTGTTGAAAGAGCACTTCAAATTCATTGAAATATCTCTGATTGTTTAGGTGTTGTAATTCTTTTGCAAGGTTTCCCAAAGAAGGTGATGACTCCTAACTACTCTTGTCCCAACATCTCTCATCATAATTTCATTTTAAACTAACTCATCCTACCTACAATACCCCTACATCTGCATTGTGTGTCCACAAAAGAATTCAATCCTTTCACAAAAATGCACAAAGTTGATCAGGGTTTTATCATGTCTTTAGCAGCTCTAGCTTTGTTTTGAGAACATTTCCATCATTTAGTAGTGACAACTCCTTTGAGTTTGGATAATGGATATTTGATCATGTTTTCACAAAGCCTCCTCCACATCATACACAAAATACAAGGATATCTCCATCTCCTTACCATATAGGGGCTGCAATATAGGTTCTCTTACCTTGGTTGATAGGCACAATCTAAAATAGTGAGGGTTAGATCAAAACCCTTATGAAGGTGCTATCCACTCCCTCAATTCTTGAATGCAAACAAGTAGATAGGTAAGAATGCATAGATGTTTTATTGGCTAAGCGGGATGCACAAAGAAAAATGTACAACATATCTATATTTTTATTGAGGAAAGGCATGGAAAAGTAGATCATGATGGTGTAGGAACATGTGTGAAAAAATCAATTACAAGAGAAGAGTTAAAGTTCTAGGATGGTGCTAAATTTACATATGTGAAAAATATTTTTATTGATGTGTCAAGAATATGGACCATGAATCTCAAGAGATATCAATGGTTTGTAGATATTTTTGGTTGATAGAGGAACAACATCTAGAAAATTTTGAATATTATATGACAATTATAGGATCAAGTGATATGCACTCATTCCATAGTTCGATGAAAATACTTGGACTATTTATACTAGGTGCATGGCATGGTTTTATATATCATGCATTGATTTTTCATGGAATTAATGATTGTCACAGTAGTTTGTGGATGAATGGACTTATAGACCTCTAATTCCACTTGACACACATCAAGTTCCATTAGCATTACAACTTGCAGGTCTTCGATCAAATGACAACATCACCCGACTTTGATCAAGTCTCGGATTTTGTACAAACAAGGTGTATACATATATGTACATGCCATGTTTTAGATTTATAAATTATTAAATGGTCATCTCTTAATGTATTTTAAATTTGAATTCAGTTTGACATTGTGATGTAGGGCACGTTTTTGCAATTATTGTGACAAAATTTAACGAAGAGGGAACAAACTACTTCTTGTCTCATTGTGTAGAGGGGAAAAAAATGACTTCCATAGTAATTGATGGTGAAGACCTTGAGTATCCCATTGGGTGAGTGGTAGTCAGTGGAACTTGGCTTCGATGATATCCTATCAAAAAATCAAACATTTGGTTGTTTGAATACTATAAAGTACATCGAAAGATACTTCACTATTCATATTGGTTCTTGTAACAAATATTAAATTGATCAAATATCGAGGTCGGCCATTAAACAAGAATCAGTGGAAGGTTCGTGAATCATATCATGAAGTAATTCTCACTATTATCAAGAGTAGATTTGATCCTTATGGTTCATTGGATTGAATTTGCAAAGGTATGTTCTTCATGAATTTAATTTGAATATTTACTTTAATGATTTTCTTTAAATTCTATATGATTTAAAATTTTATTTAATTGCTAACTAACATGTTTATGTAGGTTAGTGGTGCCAAAAAAGCTTCCACCTTCACATGGTTGGCACTTTTAGTAGAGAATTTATTATTCTCGAAGCCAAGTGAAGCTAAGAGAAATTAAATATTAGGAAGGAACAACAAACAAAAACTCTCATTTCAACATCTATATTGTAAAAATATCTTATTAAAATTCTCATTTCAGCACCTATATTATATGAACCACCTATATTGTTCAAGTGATTGGAAATGGACAACCTTACACCGATTTAGACTGCACTATTTTGCACATTTACAAATAATAGGATAGAGAGAATACCAAAATGAGATGGAAAAAATCGGCATAGGATTTCATAGAGGTTCCTAGGTGGAGGTTTTGGATCATTTGGATGTCTCTAGGTGCCACGAAGTTCAAGAAATCACCAGTCAAAGATATAGCATGTTTTGGTCTTAGGGCTCTTAAGGTACTATACTCGGATGAGGTATCTCAAGAAGCATGAGGAGTGTAGGGAACAAAAACAAGGCCTCCAATAGTGTCCACCAAGCCATTTAGATGCGTTGGTGTAAACGGTTTGGTCCCACGAGCTACCGTTTACAAAATATAGCGTTTGGCACCTTTACACTAATGTAGACTACATTATTTCGTGTGTTTGCAAAAGAATAGGATAGTGAGAACACCGAAAGGAGATGGAAAAAATTGGCATAGGATTTCATAGAGGGCCCCGACATGGAGGTCTTAGATCTAACGATCTATCTCTATGTGCCACGGAGTTTGAGAAATCACCGTCGATGATATAACATTTTTGGTCTTAGGGATCTTAAGGGACTATTCCTAGACGAGGTAGCCCGAAAGCACTTAGAGCTTTGGCCTAAAAAAAACACCTCCCCTAGTCTTTACCTAGCCACCCCAATGTGTTGGAGCAGTCGGTTCATTGCAAGCAAGAGCTTCTATTTGCAAAATATTGCATTGAGGAACTGACCTTACATTATTCTAGCATGCACTATTGTAGCATGCAAATGAGATGGGATAGAAAAATGTAGAACTATTATTTTCTATAAATTATGGGAGATGATAGAGGAAGGTTTCATGATGCTTCCTACAAAATTTTAGGTCATTTTTTCAAGTTATATGAGTTTTTATAAAAAGACTTTTGTTCAAGGTTATCCGACCATAAAACACTATATCTTCGACAAGTCATTTCTAGGACTCCATGGCACCTATACATGTCTCTTCATATCTGAAAATTCCACATTGGAGCCCTCTAATAAATCCTATTTTTGTTTTTTCCATCTCCTTTCGGTGTTCTCATAGTCCTTTTGTTTGCAAAACACGTGAAATAGTGTAGTTTGAGTCGTGACCAAAATAGTAAGGTTGTGAGACGCTATATTTTTTACAGATGGTATCTTGTGGGACCAAACCATCTATGCCAACACATCTATATGGCTTTGTGAATGCTAGTGGAGGATTTTTTTGGTTCCCTACACTCCCGTATTTTTGGGCTACCTCGTCAGAGTGCGGTCCCTTAAAATCCCTGAGACCAAAACATGTTATATCTTCGATAGGTGATTTCTCAAACTCCGTGGAACCTAAAGATGTCTCTGTCGATCTAAAACCTCTATGTCAGTCCCTCTATGAAATCATTTCATATTTTTATCCATCTCCTTTTGGTTATCTTGTTGTCCTATTGTTTACAAATGCGTGAAATAATGCCCAAATCATGTAGTTTGAGTCGAGTGTAAGGTTGTCAAACGCAATACTTTGCAAACGAAAGCTCTTAGCACCAAGAAAACTACACAAACACATCTAGATGGCCTAGTGAATTCTATTAGAGGCCTCATTTTGGAGGCCAAATCTCTAGGTTCTTTTGGGCTTCCTTATCTAGACGTAGTCCTTTAAGAGCCCCGAGACTAAAACATGTTATATCTTTGACATGTGATTTCGTGGACTCCGTGGCACCTAGAGATGTCTTGTTAGATCTGACACCTCCACATCAAGACCCTCTAAAAATTCCTCACACGCTTTTATCCATCTCTATTTAGTTCTCTCGTTATCCTATTATTTGCAAACGTGTGAAATATTGTAGTTTGAGTCAGTGTAAGGCTATCAGACATAATACTTTACAAATGGAATCTCTTAGCACTAAAATGATTACGCTAACAAGTCGTGGTGGCCAAGTAAACACTAGGGGAGGTGTCATTTTGGTTTCCTATGCTCCACGTGCTTTGGCATGTACTACCTCATCTAGGTGTAGTCCCTTAAGAGCCTCATGCTAATACTCCCGAGAAATACGAGACCAAAACACATTATATCTTCGACGAGTGATTTCTCAAACTCGCAAAGAGAAAACATGTGGACAACACTCAATATTTAATTAGAAGAATAAGCAAGTATCAAACAAGGTAATGCTTTTGCACCTAGAGACGCTCGTCGGATCTAAAACCTCATCCGGGTGTTCTTGTTCAATGACTAGATTGGCTTAAGAATGAATTTGATAGGGGAATGTCTAAGAAAACATGGGAGTTATCAATCACCTAGTAAAAATTTCTTTTTAGTTCCATCAATGGAAGTATGTTGGCCTTCGGCTTAGTGACCTTCCATTCATTGATAATTTATGTTATGATAAATCCGTTGATTCTTTCATTGATAAAGAGACGATCGTTTTAGCTTGAGATCTAGTATGAATGACAAAATGTGGGGGCACTGATTAAGCTCAATTTCAAACTCACATTTTACTACCCGGAGATAAAATGATAGAGGCTCTTGGGAGGGACTCTCTTTTAATTATATATAAAAATGTATTCAATTCAAATTCTACTAACGCATACACATTATAATGCATACATGTTATGGTTTGGTAAATTCCAAACCTAAGAAATTAAAATGTGATCGCGTTATAATAGAACGCACATTCGCGTTATAATAGAACGCACACGTTTTGCTTTTTTCAAGTTTTTCTCCACTTTTGGCACCCCAACATTGTGTACTTACCCAAAATTTTCCTCCATTGGAACTCAAGACCTAGCCACTCTCTATCAAGACCTTCAAGCATAAATTCATCAATTGCAATAGGCTACTTCCCATGCATATCCATCTTTCAACTCCATTTTATTGTTACATACTCCATTCACACCTATTATCTCCACATATTTGTTTCTTCCTAATTTTTTACCCTAAGCTTCCCATTTTCAATGGGCATGGTGACCCGCAAGAGCATCTCCAAGCATTCCACGTGGCTTGTTTAGATTTTGCGGATGATCATATCTTTTGGCTAAAAATTTCCCTGTACTCTCCATGATTATGCGATGTGTTGGTTTTATGACCTACCTTTCCATTTGGTAGTCTCTTCCATGCATCCAGGTTGACACCTTTCTCACTCACTTCTCCATCAATATTAGATCTAAGATCTCATATGCCCAACTATCAAGTGTTATCTAATTTTTGCTTACCACTAGATTAGATAACACCAGATTCCTACTAAATTGAGGTTCTGTGGTTTCTAATTCCACCAAGATTCAAGCCTCGTAATTTAGAAAGAATACTTAGCCATATTAATGATTAAAGATAAGTTGGGACAAGCCAACTCAAAAGGAAGCTATGATCTCATAGATAGTGTCAAATTTCAACTTGGCACGAGTTCCAAATAGAAAAGGGGGAAAAGCCTCAAATCCCCATGGGACTTACATGTGTAGTCAACTATAGGTGACCCATCCAAAGTAAAATTCTTCACACTACTATACAGAAGGCTAATTACTTACCCAAAATAAAGTGGCCCAATCGCAAATAATGTCAGATGTCAACCCAGCACGCTTCCAGAAGCTACAACGGAAGCAAATGCCCTAGAGAAGCACTTGACCTCCACATGGATTTCATAATAAATCAGCTCCAAGTTTGAGGTAGATTTCTAAAGATTGGCAATAATCCAAAAACCACATAGGGAAATTATGAAGCCTATCTAAAAATTTTAAATGTTCAGATCTTTTGAAAAGATCAAAGGCAAAGGGTCATTTAGCTGGTCTTTTCAAGGATGAAGTTAATGCATAGTTCCATGCGAAGAGTGCGAACCTGGGAATACTTAATTTGTTCACCTGCATTCAAAAGGTCATTCTCATAGAATGACATAGATAGGCACCACTTGAATCATGAGCACATGACCCAATGCATAAGTAATTAAAAGATCCAAATATGTAATAATGATTTGGAAGAATAAGTCCACTCCAAGGGATTCGGTTGCAAAATAGTTAAGAGATGCATTAAATAGGCATGGCTCTCACTCTTTAAAGAATGATAATGGGAAAGTGTGACAAAGATCTCAAAAATATATTTTTGTCACTTCACACCATTTATCATAATTAAAAATAATTTTGAAGAGAGTTCGAGAATTGTCTCTCACGTCCTTCTCCTCCTATATATTGAAATTGAAGGCTTCCAAGAATGGAGACATATATGGAGTTAGTTTTTCTTGTCTCAATTCTTCTTCAGTAAAAGGTAGGGGGTTAGAGCTTTAGCATTCTTTCCGAGTTTAGTAAAGTTATTTTTCCTCTTACTTATTGTAATATTGTGCACATTGTTTAGATTAATATAATATGCCCTATGATGCAACCGTGAGTGAAAAATCACGGTACCCAAATGGCATGGTTGTGGTGTGGGATATTTGGTGTGATTGCACAACATGGGACCATCTCTCAAGTTGTGGGACTTATAAACTCGAGATGGCCCTCTCAAGAAAGTTAGTTCTTGGTTCCTAATCTACCACCCACAAGCTACTCTAGTGCGGGAAGAATCTAACTAATCCTAATCTAATTATTCAAAGGGGACAAGGAGAGAGAGAGAGAGAGGGTGAAAGAGCCTACACTAAGTGGTGATACACCAGAAAAGGAAGTGGTTGAATCATAGACCCGACCACCTAAAGTGGAGAGAGGTGAGCAGAGGAGAGGGTGAAAAGAATGCACCACGGACCAGAGATAGATTTCACACAAACACCACTTTGAAACCCATTAAATATAGCTCCCACGACCTATAACGAACATCAAAATATACATAGTATACCCTTGAATGATGAGAGGTAAGAAAAGACAACAAAATAAGCCAAGGATGGACAGATGCATCATGAAATAGATTTTATTGCTCCAAAATGTTACACAGTACATCATCAGTGGGCAAGAGGCAAGAAAACGCCATTACATAGCCATGGGAGGAGGCTTAGACTCCGCATTCTACCCTAAATAAGCAAGAGATAGGGGGAAAGAGAAAAATAATGACCAACCCTTTGAATATGCCCCTTCATTACAATATATAATAAGAATAAGAGAGAGAAGAGGGAAAATTTTGTATCTTATTTTAACCACCTCAAAACACATTGATCCTACTTTGAAATCTAAACCACTATCAATCAATTCCTCTATCAAATCCACCCCAAATCCATCTTGACTACATCAATTATTGGTTTGACACCTCGAAGGATGGGGAAATGACAGATTAGATCAAATCCGATCTGTTTGTTGGGGCAAATAGATCCTATATTAAAGGCCCAAAGAATTTTCTCCATTTTCTACCCACCTAAATTCTCTAAAATTAAACTTTCAAATATTCATGTCATAGACGAGGCTGAGATATTTCCAACAGTGCCAGATTTGTTGGATTTTGAGCCTCAAGTTGAAAGATATGACCATTTGAAACTTTGATCAGTGTCCATAAAAAATATTGGGAAAAACAGGTTCGAAAACATGCCCCCTTTTGAAATTAAACACATGGAGGGCTGGCGCATGTCTAAGGGAAGCCTCTATATTTTACTTTTTGAGTGGCGTGGGGTTGACACATGGCTTCTTCTATGACCTACTTGATTTCCTTATGTTTTTGTCTAAGTCCTTTTCTCGGTGGGGTCATATATCTAACCGTAGACATACGGCGACACAGTGCTTATCTCGAAAAGCCTCCTTAATTCTACTCTTGAATTAGCACCATGCTGACACTTGGCACCCTCCGTTGGCCTATCTCAATGCATTGACTATTCAACCTGACCCTATCCCTTTATGAAACTGGATGCGTGGAGGCTCTACGCTCACTTAAAAGCCCGCTTAGGATTTTCCTTTGAAGGAGCATTGGGTTGACATGTGGAAGCCTCCGTAGGTTCTTTGGACTTTTCAATGGCCTCCCTTACCTTTTCAGACCCTAGATAACATGGCAAGCCCACACTCATTTGGGTCTCCACTTTTGGACTAACTTTTGGAGATGCACCAAGCTTACGTGTGGTGGCTTCTGCTAGCACTTCAATACTTATCCTTTTTTGGTATGCCCTGCCCACCTTTTGACTTTTAGCTTTGACTCTGCCTCCATTTTGGGCATGGGACATGTGGGGGCCTAGTGCTTATTCGAGCCTCCCTATTTGGATTCAACTTTGAAGATGCTCCATTTGGACACTTGGTAGCGTCTTTATCTCCTCCATACTTAGTTGATTTTGAGCTCGCTCTAAATTGTTTTGGATCCTCGAAGACTTATAACCTTCGTCGTTTCTTCTCTTTCAGCCTCTAGCCTCTTTTGACACTATTTTCTCTTTCCCCACCCTTTTATTCCATTTCGATCCCTCCTATAACTGCTTTTGTTGGATTTGAAGCACAGCTCGCTTGATGATCCATTTTTTTAACTTCATCCCGTACATGAGGTCAAATCTAACTCTTTTGGGTCTCTTATTTCTCTTGTGTCATATAGCCTCATTTTGATCCCGCACTCCTTGATTAGAGCTTGCTTACAACCCTATTTTTCATTCTAGAAAGTGAACTGCAGCTTCGAATCATTTCCTTCATAGTTTCTTTATGTGCGGGGCTTGTTTTGACCAAATTTTTGAGGGGGCAAATTTGGGATAAAATTTGGTGACTCACAGGGGCATCTACCTACTAGATGAAGATACCAATAGCCTTGAAGTATCCATTTGGCATGGGGTCACAATAAATGCCCTGTGTCGACCCTTTTCTCAAAATGGACTCTCCGATTGCCTATTTTTCTATGGTCATCCCGACCCTAAGCTTGCCCATGTATTCGCACTCTCAATTTTCATAAGAAAATCTTGGAAATGGAGTTTCGAGAGTATAAAATTGTATCAACCTAGGGATTTCATCTATCCCTAAATACACTTTTTCAAGGTGGCTTTATTTTCTCTACATTTTTTTCTTTTTTGGAACTAGAACCTACTAAAGACATCTAAGGATCTTTCGCCATGAATACTTGAAGAGCCAAGCCTTGGTCCGTCCCGAGAATGGAGTGTTACAATACTTACCTGGGAATATTAAATTGCACAATGGTGCAACCTTGGAGCAACAAAACACAACAAAAATGCTATGCACCAAAACTCAAATCATACATGCCTCAAATGAGATATGAAGAGTGTGCTCAAGCACTTCTTCTGCTAAAAACAAAGTCTACTCCTATTCCTAAACTAATCAAAGAGAAATAAAATATTTAAACAAATCTTGCCAAATGTAGGGAGAAATAGCTTCCTTTTCTCAAAAGGCGGCCATGTAAATGATTTGACACTAAATATGGCTACCTAGATGAGTTAAAAACTAACAATAAGCTGGTCTTCCACAAAAATCAACAAGGTATCAACATCAATGGAAAATACCTCCTCGATCTAACTTGTATTGGGTTCCTAGAGGTATTGATGGTGACCCTTGGTACTTTGATGTTTATCCTCATGCCCTTAGGTAGGCATGACTGGTTTTGACTTCTCCGTTGGATCTAATAAAGCCAAGTATCTAGTCAAGCATGGCCTAATCCTTTGGGTGTGCCCATTATTTTGATTCTTAACCGCAAAAAAGAAGTCTTCTTATGGACCTTCCTTGATGGATGGTGAGAGAGATATGGTGACATCTTCTTGCTTTTTTCCTTCCTCTTCCTTTAAAGAACATGGAAGACTCATATCTTCCAACCTTGGTTCTAGAGGGTTGTTGTTTAAACTCTTATTTGACTCTCCCATTTTCTCCTCGCCAATGGGAATTGGAGTTTATTGTTCTTCCTCCATGATTGGTTATGCAGCTTGCATCGATCAGCATCCTCTTGCAGACAAAGTGCCATTAGGGATATTGTATTCAAAGAAAACAGGTTGTTAATCTTATTCATTTTGTTCTTGTTCTTGTTCGGCTACAAACTCATCCTTAGCCACCACTGTTTCTTCAACCCTAACTTTTTCTATTTGCTTGACCATCAAGGGGATCTTTGTAAACCCAAATTTGGCAACCCAACTCTTCGATCTTCTATCATTTCTTCTCTGTCTTGTTCCTCTTCTTGTTGTTCCCCTTGACTGGATTCTTAATTCTCTTCCCAACATGGACTTGTGAAAGCAAGAGGAGTGACAGGTTGGGGTTCAAAATGTGGGAAAGCAAGAGGAGTGACAAGTTGGGGTTCAACCAGCTTTGCCATTGTTTTCGGTGGGGAGAGAGGTGGAACTTCTTGTTTCTTTCAAGGGGATGACTGTTTGGAAGAGAAAAGGGAAGAATAACTGAGGTGAGGTGGAACATTAAGGGATGGAGAAGAGAAACCAACACTTGGGGCAGAAACGAGGGGCTTGACTCTTGATCATGTTGAAATGATAAAGAATGAGGAAGAGAAAACAAAGAATCTAACTAATCCTAATCCTAATCTAACCATTCCAAGGGGACAGAGAGAGAGAGAAGGGTGAAAGATCCTAAACTAAGTGGTGATACACCGAAAAGGAAATGGTTGAATCATCGACACAGCCACCCGAAGTGGAGAGAGGTGAGTAGAGGAGAGGGTGAACAGAATGCACCATAGATCAGAGATAGATTTCACATAGACACCACTTTGAAACCCATTAAACACAACTCACATGACCTTTAATGATGAGAGGTAAGAAGAGACAACAAAATAGGCCAAGGATGGACATATGCATCATGAAATAAATTTTATTGCTCCAAAATGTTACACATTACATCATTAGTGGGCAAGAGGAAAGAAAACACCATTACAAAGCCATGGGAGGAGGCTTAGACTCCACATTCTACCCTAAGGAAGACAGAGAGAGGGGGCAGGAAAAACAATGACCAACCCTTTGAATATGCCCCTTCATTACAATTCTTTCACCTGATTTCTTATTTTCTGAGAAGTACTTAACGAAACAGATAAGGTAAAGGTGGTAAGAGGAATACCTAATTTGGGATGGTTGAAGGTTATATGCACATGTATCTGAATTCTAAATCAAAGTGATTGTGAGACCTTCCTTTTGGCTAGGAGGAACTACCTGTATAAGAACCAAAACAATACCACAAAAGAGAGTTAAACAATATACGAATAGCATATGCTAGATCTCGGAAGTGCGATACTTCCTAGATGGTTGTCAATCCACTGTTAAAACAATTTAATGCTGAAATAAAGTAAATATTTTCCTACTATATTTTAATATGATTTAGGCATCTCATACAAAATTCAATAGGCTAGATCTAATCTAACATGCTAGGCTAGAAGGAGATCCAAAGGTCAAGTAGGTTGGTTGTAGGTGAATCTGAGCTAACAGGCTAGGTTAGATATAGATCTAAAGGTCAAATAGGTGTTCAGGTAGGTATATGTCAGAAACCGGTTGTTATTCTGGTAGAGATCAGGCGACACAGAGACCGACCACGGTTTTATAAAACCAATGATGATTTTACTATAACCGGCGACGGTTAGAGATGATCGATGACAGTTAAGTCGGGGCTGGTGGAATCACACAGTCTAGGTTTTTGGAGTTTTGGGGCAAAAGTGGAGTGGATAGAAGGTGGGGATTGATCACAAAGGGGGTGTAGATATGTTGCGAAGGTCTAAGACTACTAAGGAGATCAAAATGGGAAATTGGGCCAAGTATTAAGATGATTAGGTATGGAAGGTGGCTGCAATTGGAGAGAGGAATGGATAGAGAGTAAAAGACTAGGTTCCTTTACCACAAATACTACAGCTGATGATAAGAAAATGAAACAGATGGAAGGAGGATACTTACTCTTCTATGAGGTACAAGTCTAAAGAATAATGAAGAATTTGCTGTGTTGGAGGATGCTAGGAAGAAAGTCTCACTATTGTGCCAGTGTATTTGGTTGCCTTTGGTGATCAAAAATCAATCTTCGCTTACTGCAAGTTGGCTCTAAAGAGATTGAATTCAAGATTAGATGTTTTTCAACCAACAACCAACCCATATTACAAAGTTGTAGATGGATCTAAATAGGCCATTTGGTCCATTCTGGTATAACCGGCATCGGTTTAGGGTGAACCGACATCGGTTTTGGGTGAATCAACATCGGTTTGGGTGAGATATCTCAAGTTGTTCAAAAGTTTCAGGGAAGTTTTTCCACCATTTGATAAGGGTCTCTTCTTTTCCTCGGTGTGAAAACCGACCTTAGGAGGATTTTAAATGTGAGGTGAGGGGATGGGTCTAATGTTAGGTTTTATTTAGGTCATTGGTTTAGGGTTTATGTTAATGGATCAAATGATGGGGTTGGTTAGGTGAGGTGCATTTAATAAAGGCAATTATATTAAATAGGTGTGTGAGGGTAGTGAATGAATTTAATGTAAATAATTAAATTAATATGTGTGTGAGTAAACGGTTATTAACTTAATTAAAGTAATTAAATTAATATGTATGGGTTTGTAGGAGGTAGGTGCTAAGGTGTTGAGGATAAGGAAGTGATTATAGGGTTGTGCTAGGGGACCTAGGTGATTACGACAAGGTTTTGGTGTCTACAACAATATATAAGAAGAATAAGAGAGAGAAGAGGGAAAATTCATATCTTATTTCAACCACCTCGATATGCATTGAATTCTACTTTGAAATCTCAACCACTATCAATCAATGCCTCTCTAAAGTCCACCTCAAATTTGTCTTGACTACATCAATTACTAGTTCAAAGGCCTCGAAGGATGGAGAAATGATGGATTAGATCGAATATGATCTCGGTTGTTGGGGAAAATAGATCCTCGTATTAAATGCCCGAAGAGGTATATTTTGTCAAACCAAAATATGAGGTTCAACCACAGTATATGGGATAAAATCCTCCTCAAAGACAGTGAGGCTTCACTTGCTTATTGCTAATCTAAAACACATAAACAATATATACAAATATTCACACTAATCTAACCATTGGGGGTTGGGATGAAATCCCGAAATCCACATTCACACGATCCAAGGATATTGCTTTCGTAAATGAACTAGGTTAGAAATTGTTACGATGAAAGAAGTAGAAAGGAAATGGGAGAAACGTATTTTCTTTCGAGTAAACACAGAGCACGAAATAATCATACGAGTTTTAGATCATAAATATAATGTCCGAGATAATTAGAAACACTAAGATTCTATGCAAAGAATAGCTTAAGATCATGAACATAAGAACACTATCTTAAGTAAGATATATTCCACAACACAAAGTCTGCCAAATAATATCAAATCCTATTCTTCAAAATGATTGAAAGAAAACACAAAGTTTTTCTCCTTTCCAATAGCCCCTAGATATTCCAAAAATTCTCGACCCTTTGGAATGCAAAAGCATCCCTTATTTATAACAAAAAGAAGTAGAGATAAAATAGGGCAGATCCTAAAAAGTAGCAATTTAACTAGAGTTCAGTTTTGCATGATTCTCACGCAGGAGATCAAGTCAAAATATTGATTCAAAAATGTGACGAAACAGAAATGAAAAAGACATGTCAATTTCAAGATTGAAATGACATGAAACGTTGGGACTTAGTCTGAATCGTCATCCTTTGCTACTTCCTCTTTTTCTTCCTCCAACTGAGACTGTTTGCTCTGAAATTCCTGGAACTTCCGAATTATGCCTTGCATTTCATTCTCATCAGGCGCAGTGGAATGATCATTCCAAATTTCGCAGGTCTCATGAATGTCACTGGCATTACCGGGAAGCTTTTTCAATCCTTTTTTGAGTTTCCTTAAGGCCTCCAAAGTATGCTCAACCCTTACAAAACGATCGATGATTTCAAGACCAAATCCTTGTATTGATCCCTGCTGAATAGACTCTCGAATTTGGTTGAAGAGATCATCTACTGATAGGATACCTGAGTTCCCAACTAACACCTTTGGACAAATCTTCAACAACTCTTCTTCCGGATCACTTTTCCCATCGATCAATTTATCCCTTGATTCTCTCAACTTGTCAGCAGGCTTCATTGAGAATCTTTATTCAATCGATGGCCTTGGTCACTGGAAATGCTTATCTCGTATGTGGAAGAACACCTTCTTCTACCAAGAGATGTGCTTTGGATTTGCTTTAATACATGGAGAGCTTCAAAAGTCAAATCAAGTTGTCCCAATCTCCCGAGAGAATTCTTCATCCATCTTCTCTCCCTCCTGAATGTCCCCTAAAGACTGATGAACTTTCACCACGTCTTGAATCACTTCCTTCCCTGTGGAGCAACCTTTGGATCCATTCATCAACCGCCCTTCCTTGTTTGGCAATCTTTTCAATTGTGGGCACTGATGAGAAATCGAATCCAACAAAAACAAAGAAGGTGGTATGGATTCAAGGGGTTGTGAGAGTTTAATCAAAACCTCTGTCAATTGCTCCACTTTTCTCTTAAGCTCATCTCTGTTGTCCTTTGTTTCTTTCAACTTTTGGCACAACACGTTTATGGAATCCCGTGCATCTTGTTGCGCCCCTTCTGCTGTCACTTTCCCTAGAGCCACCCTGGTTATCTGATAATCAGAGGCTGTTACATCCTCTCTAGTTTTGTCAGCCGAGGGAGTGGCAATCTCTGCGAATTTATCTCCTGAAGCATCCACCAAAACCCTTGAAACTGTTTTGGGTTTCTTGGCTGATTTCGCAGTAGAAGCCTTGAGTGAGCTGAAATCAAAGGCTGGTAGGGGTACAATCACCTTCCTCTTCCTCGGAGTTTGCTCGAGTAGCCATTGTGGCGTATCAGAGGAAATTGCCCATGTTGTAGTAACTGGTATTCTACTCTCAAGAGGAGAAGATTCTACTATTGAAGGGGGAACAGTTGTTAATGTGGTAGTAGATTCAATAAAGAGAGGCACAGGTTGTGGGGGAGTGTTGGTGATCACTTGGGTTCCAGCAGAGAGGGGTGAGAGTCCAGAGAAAATACCGGCCATGCTTGAAGAAGTGGATGGAGAATGAGGAGGTAGGAGTGGTTGTTGAGGGGGAGGCACAGATTCAGATTCCAAAGCCTGAGATGTAAGAGACAAGGTCTCTTCGGTTTGATAATCAACAAATGATGAAACCAGAAGTTGGCTTCCTCCTTCTTCCAAATTAATTTCTCCTATTTCTGGTGGTGTTGGTGATTCTGGCACATCCACCGTTTCAGCTGGAGAAATAATTGAAGAGATTTGTCTTTCTTTCCTCTTCTTGACAATCTTGACTTTTATAGGCGCCCTAAAAGATCTCTTGTCCTTTTCCTTTTTGGAGGGCCCCGCCTCTGAAGCAGCCAACTTTGAAAACTCATCATCTTTAAAATTCATTCCCCAAGAGGAAAGCCATGCTTTGGTACGAGCAAGGATTAGAGCTGACCTATCTGTAATAGAGGCTTTCTCGCTGGCTGACCAATCAATAGATGGGAAAACATATTGGTCTTCATTTAGTCCATCATAGGAAGGATCCAAAACACTTTCATTGTCACTCGTTCCTTCTGGAAAATCAGCAAGCTCCAGTGTTTGAATCTCAGCAATAGTTAATCTGCTATTATCTTTCCTGCGAACAGCAACCTCGTTACGCAGATCAACCCAAATATCCTCTATGTTTGGCCTATGCAGATGCTGGGTTCCATATGCTCTGAGCACTCCTCGGACGTCAAAACCATCTCGAGGCTTCATATGCTTTTTCAATTTGTCCTGAAGTTCGCATTCAACATTTTTGGCCTTTATTACTATTGAGCAAGTATATCTCCCAATAGAAATTGGGAAGGACACAACGGCCTTATGTTTGCTTTGTTGGAATTTATGAAAATCCAACAGCTGCCTAACCAATTCTATTAATATCAGTCTATCCCCTGGATAGCGGGGCAGGCGAAAAGGTTCCCCCGAGTACATGACTATCCGAAGATATGTAAACTTCTTGAATTGTAAGAAGATACATCCCCATTTAGAAACTTCGGCCCAAGCCTCGTCTGAGACTCTTGTCTTCCTCAGCTCTGGGTTGATCCTGCAGATATTTTCATAGAAGAAGGCATCATTTACCCTTCTGAAATGTTCTTTAGACCCCTTTTTGGTCAATTGAGGGAAATATTTATAAACCGGGTTCACCGTTCTGCTTCCCTTAGTATCCAGCCCGGGATAGTTCCTCATCCCGGCTGCTGCGTATGCGACATATGAAAGCATATAAAACTTCCCAGTTGACAAGACCGTTGTCATTTGGGAATCAATCTCATTGCTGATGAGAGTGCCCCAGTCAATCCCTTGCTGATTTTTCTTGATGGTGACCATAAATTGATACATCCATCCATGAAATACATTCGATTCGGGCAAGCCAAAAACCCGACTCAGCAGGGTGATAATATCATTGATTTCTTGGATGAAATCACTCCTGGGGATAGTCCTTGGAAATCTAGAGACCGCCGGTTTGGCCTTGATCAGGAACTTTTTGTTTACATCCTTGATGCAGTCTTCCTGATTGCTTGTCCCAGGCCTTCTGAGCTGACTTGATGTTCAACTCCCCATATTCTTCAAAATTAGGCAATTTTAGGAGATCATCAAAGTAAACTCCATCCAGTCTGATTACTACCTCACCAGACTGACTCTTCACAGAACGAGAAGCCGAGTCATAACTGGATGCACAAGCTAAAATGAATTCCGGACATTGGGCGGACATGGGAAAACCCGCTGCGAGAGGCAAGCCACTGTCAGCTATAGCTTTCATCCATGGAGTTTGGGAGGAACTCCTCACCCTACTCCAAAAATCTTCCATGTCTATATTTCCGAGTTCGGTGTCTCTGATGTCATAGTTGCAATCAATGTATGATGGAGATTCCGGCTTCTTGAACTTGTATTTCATTCTGCCAGACTTCTCGGCCTTTTCCTGAGATGGACCAGGGTCCGACATGAAGGACGTTGAACGAAGAAAGGTTCGAAGCTCAGGAGATGTTGGCCACACTGAAAATCCCGATCTGCTGAATATGCCGGAAGAACAAAAGAGTCCGACACGCTGAGGAGGATGTCGAATATCCTGAAAGTCCGATGTGTTGAAAATGTCGGAACTTCTGAAAAACCCGACACACTTGGTAATGCCGGAACTTTGGGAAAGCCCGGCACGTCTGATACTGTCGAAACTCAGGGAAAACCCGACGCTTGCGTTGATGATGGGAACTCTGGGAAACCCGGCACTCACTGTGGAGATCGGAACTTTGAGAAACCTCGACGCCTCAAACTTTCGATACACTTCAGGTCTTCGACTCTGCAAAACAATCTTCAAAACCCGAGAAGAAAAACAGGGTTTTTCATTGAATTCCAAAACATGCAATCTCCTTTTTTGTCATTCATGTTCCATGCATATAATAAAACTTGGAAGAAATAGCACCAAGTGGTAGTCTCAGAAGAGATAAACCCTAGAACCTAAAACCCTTTTCAAAATAACTCCAGAAAGAAGAAGGAAGGAAAACCCTCAAAACCCGGCGAGAAATTGAGAAGAAACCGCGTGCAATCGATCCGTAAAAACCAAGAACAAAGAAGGGAGAAAGAAATACCTTCAATCGAGAAATGGAAAATCGAAAACAGGCGATTCAATCGGGCAAGGCGAGTTGTCGGGTTTCGAAATCGGAAGAGCATGCGCGAAAAATCCACGAATTAAAAATAAGTCCGGTAACAATGACGTGGAAATCCGCGTATTTATAAGAAAATTGGCAATTAATACACTTGGGCTCGGCACGTGCCAATTCACCGACAACTCGGCATGAATGCCATGTCAGCATGTTTGAGAGGTCCGAAAACCCGACACGAGGGGACTTAGTGCAATTCGGGTTTCGGGTATCGGAAAGCATGAGGCACAAAACATGAGGTGTTTAGATGTTACATAGCTCCGAAAACCCGATACAAAGGACTAAGCGGACTTCGGGTATCGGAAAGCATGAGGCGTAAAACATGTTTTAGGTAAGGCATGTTCCGATGCACCGGAGGTCCGAAAACCCGATTTTCACAATAGGAAGCGGGTTTCGGGTTTCGGAAGACACAAGACATAAAGCATGTTAAAACTCATGTCGAACTGTTGGTAAAACCCGAAAACCCGAAATTCGCTAAAAGAGGCCATAATGCAAAATCAACTTCAAAAATTTCGTATGGGTTATCTAATCGTTTTGTCGTAAACTCAAAACGGAGATAACAGCTGGCTCTAGCTGGGGACTTTCTTTGTAATACCAAAGGAAGAGAACTCAGAATCTCTGGTCTTATTCATTGGGCTACGGAGAAAAGAAGAAACCAAAACAAAACGAAGAAAGAAAGAAAGAAGGAAAACCAAAAGCAAACACACAACAAAAGCAAAATATGTACAATGCAAGAGAGCATCTTGCATCAATGGTGGAACAACTTTAGATGTTGTCCACTGAAAGGTAAAGGGAGTAATCCTCCATCCAGATATGATAGAAGGAAACTATTTTCACCATTCAGCTCGTGGATCTTGAAAGGTCCTTTCCATAAAGAATCAAACTTTCCATGCATTCCTTTCTGTTCTCTCCTCTTATCCCAAAGCAACACCAGGTCTCCAATCTGGAAGTCACGCTGCTTTGATTTCTTGTCGAAAATTTTCTTCACTCTGCTCTGATGATCTGCGATGCGATCAACTACCTTGATTCGTTCTTCTTCTAGCCTGGTTAGGTACATAACCCTCTTTTCGATAGAATTCTGAAAAGCTACATCTTCAACCGCTTTCGCCAACTGCAAGGCCGGCAATTCTACTGAGATAGGAATTTCAGCATCAATCCCGTATAGCAATTGAAAAGGAGACATCCCTATGGCTCGCTTTGGAGTGATCCGATCAGCCCACAATGCATCATACAATGCTTTGTGCCATGTCCTCTGATTTTCATCCACCAGTTTCCTGATTATAGTAACCAGATTCTTATTGCTGGACTCAGCTTGCCCATTACCCTGAGGATAATAATCAGATGAGTGAGCCAGAGTGATGCCGAATCCATAGCAAAATTCTATCAACTCATGTGATGAGAAGTTAGAGGCATTATCAGCTACGATCTTATGAGGCACACCGAATCTGACGATTATATTTTCTTTCAGGAACTTGCAAACAGCTTCAGAAGTTGCTTGCTTGATTGGTGCGGCTTCTACCCACTTGGTAAAATAATCTGTGGCAGTCAGCACATAGTTATGTCCGGCACTGGAAGCAGGATTCAATGTTCCGATAAAATCAATCCCCCATTGGCGAAAAGGTTCTTCAATCACTACAGGCTTCAGAGGAAGAGCTGCTAGCTTGGGACGACCAACGAAATGTTGACAAGCTTCACATTTAGACACCCATTCCGCTGAATCTCGGAAAAGAGTAGGCCAATAGTACCTAGCCCGTAGGATCTTATATGCTGTTACAGAGGATGAAAAATGTCCTCCGCATGCTAGGCTATGAAAGGACTCCAATAACTTTTCCTGTTGTGATTTATCAACACAACGCAAGAAAACACCATCAATACCTTTCTTGTATATTGCATTATTCCACAAAAGGTATTTTGCAGATCTCAACTTGACTGTTCACTTCTCCTTTTGATTTAAATGCGGGGGGCATTCACCATAAGTTAGGAAGAAAGCAATGTCCGTGTACCATTCATCGGTCGTACTCACGAATAGCACCATAGGCAGCTCTGAAGAAGTATCTTGAGTCTTTTCACACTCTGCTTCGGCATGATTTTCTGCAATTAATTGGCACAGGCCCCTTCCTCGTACCAACTTGGTAGGCTTGATGTCCAAATCATACTCCTGAACCTTAGCTATCCAAGTACCTCGTTGACTTCCCAGCTCTTGTTGAGTTAGAATGGATTTAACAGCAGTATCAGGAACAAGAACGAGAGTATGGGAATTCAGCACATAGTACCTGAAATGTTTTACTGCTCGTACCACTGCGTAAGCATGTTTTTCAATCTGTGACATCTTCAACTCATGTTCCTTCAGCGGGCAACTCATGAACGCGATAGGAGCTTCGATGCCTTCTCCATTTTCCTGCATCAGGATGGCTGACACTGTGTGGGCAGAGGCGTAACTGTACATGATAAAATCTTTCTTAAAGTCCGGACATACTAAGACAGGAGCGCAAGCAATTGCCCTTTTGATTTCTTCGAATGCAAGCTTCCCTTCTGCACTCCAATGAAATGGAACTTTGCCTTTCATCATTCCAAGGATATCCTTGGTTTTGTCAGCAAAATCAGGTACAAATCTTCTCAAGAAATTGACCTTTCCGAAGAAAGAATGAACTCCTGTTTTACTTGTGGGCAAGGTAAGGCTCTGAATAGCCTTTACCCTTTCCGGGTCAATTTTGGTTCCTTCCTTAGTCACAATATGACCCAGCAATTTTCCCTCGGTCACCCCGAACATGGACTTCTTGGGATTCAATGAAATCCCGTGACGTCTGCATCTCAAAAGTACCTGTTCTAAATGATCATAATGATCACTCCGTTTTTTAGAGAAAACAGTCAAATCATCCAAATAAACAACTATAACCTTGCCCATCAGATCTCTGAATGCTAAGTCCATAGCTCTCTGAAAAGTGGCTCCGGCGTTGATCAAGCCGAAAGGCATCCTCCTGTAAGCAAAGGTACCCCATGGTGTCGTGAAGGCCATTTTGTGTTGATCCTCTGTGGTTACCTCGACTTGATTATATCCCGAAAATCCGTCGAGCATGGATAGCATTTCTGATCCGGTAACAGTTTGTAATACCTGATCCATGATAGGCAAGGGATAGTTATCCTTCAACGAGGACTGATTCAAGTTTCGGAAGTCAACACAGATCCGGATCTCACCATTCTTCTTCCTGACAGGAACAATGTTAGCAATCCAAGTGGAGTGATGGATTGGGAAAATAATTCTAGCATCTAACATCTTCTGAATTTCTGCCAGTATAGTTCCTGAGATCTTTGGATTGTAATGTCTTTGCTTTTGTCTGTACGGCTTCACATCAGGCTTCAAAGGGATACTGTGCTGTACATCTTTGGGCTTGAAGGATTTCAAATCTGCATAAGACCAGGCCAACACATCGATATATTTCTTCAAAAGCGAAGTGAATCTTACCTTCTCTTCGGAGAACAACATTTCCCGATATTCACCATCCGAGGTTGATCAGATGAACCTAGATTGATTTGATCTACTTCAGAGGAAGAAGCTCCTTCGACTTGCCTTTTGTTTTGAATAAAACGATCATGCTTATCGAACAAACCTTCCAGGGAAACCAGACCTTTCGGTATCTTGTTGCCTTTCAGCTGGATGAATTCACCATCAACCTCTTGATACGGATCTGAAATAGTTTCACGAAAGGCTGATTCCGAACCTTCAAAATATAATTCGCTGAAATTGTCAGCCTTTTCTAGAAAAGCCAACACCTGTCGATCATCGTTGAACACTTGCCAGTGAGTTGCATTATCTGGGACGCTAGGGCGGTACACAATCTCGATAGAGTATGTATCTTGCTTAAACTGAGGATGAGGAAGAAGAAGAGATGCAGACACGGCCAAAGAATCAGCCTTGTCATTATAATCTCTTAAAACTGCCTTGATAGAAAATGCATCAAAGCATTCTATACTATCCCAAACTTTATTCCGGTAATGTTTCAACCGATCATTTTTCACCTGATATATACCCCTGACCTGATTGACAATCAGTTCCGCATCTCCCTGAACCTTGAGATTTCTGATTCCCTTCTGTCTGGCTAATTCTAATCCTAATAACAGGGCTTCATATTCGGCCGTGTTGTTAGTATTATCAAATTGCAACTTGTAAGCTGATGGGAAAATCTCGGAGCTAGGAGATATAAGGACAACACCAGCACCTGATCCAGAGGTTGAGCAGCTACCATCAAATTCGAGCATCCAAATAGCATTGGGATCTTCTTCTTCAACATCTACAATGGGTATCTCTGAAGTCATGAAATAATTCCCAAAGCTAGCATCTTCGAAAAGGATCTGAGCCTTTGGATCATCTGATTTGGTCACCAAATACTTCGCCTGTGGTTCAGGATGAAGAACCTGATGAACCCCATTGACCGGGATCTTAGCTTTGGTCCAATCCATATTAATTTCTCCTCCGACGTCTTTACAAAATCCTCTACCCAAGAGGATACCGTAGGCTGCAGGAATGTCGGCAACCAGAATAGTCATTTTCACTCTCTTCTCAGGGAAAGCAACAAA
Organism: Taxus wallichiana var. yunnanensis; assembly: GCA_018340775.1. Lineage (NCBI taxonomy): Eukaryota > Viridiplantae > Streptophyta > Pinopsida > Cupressales > Taxaceae > Taxus > Taxus wallichiana. Next base: position 610,046,625 of record CM031240.1, read on the forward strand.
TGCAAACTGTGCGTCCTTGATTTGACCAATCAGAGGGACTTGTTTAGTTTCCATGGAATAGCACCATCCATATGACTTAGTCAAAGTAAGCCCAAGGGCATGAGCCACTTTTGCGGGCATAACATTATCAGAGGCCCCTGAGTCAATGATGCAATTGCTGAGTTTGAACCCATTTATAAGTAGAGACAAATAAAATGGTTCAATCTTTCCTGAGGAAGAAGCAGAGGTCAGATTATTCTGAGGTGGGAGTTGAGTAGGATTTGGAAGGAGACCTTTAGAAGGTGACGGAACAGCCGCTTTACTTCTGATGAACTTAGCCAGCTTTTCAAATTGTTCAGGATTCGACTGAAGGTATTCTGCTTCTGACATTTGAATCTTGGTTCTCTTTGCATGATCAATAATGTCAAAAGCAGTATAAGAAGGAATGATGGTAGGCTCAGTTCTAATTACATGAGCTTGTGCTGAGGCACTGATCTTAGGAGAAGCAGAATAAGGAGCAGCTACCTTTTTAGTAACCTCTCTTTCAGTCTGCGCCGAAATAGGAGTACCCCTCTTAACTATTGATATGGGAGGTTCCTTATTTTTCTCCTTAGTGTTTTCAAGAGTTTTCCTGGGATTCTGAGATTGGGACCGAGTGAACACAGCAAATGACTGACCATCTGGCTCACATTCATCTTCATCATATTCCAAATACCCAATGCTGGAGTCGCCAGCTGACTCGTCATAAGACTCATCAGCATATCCTGAAGCTTCGAAAGCCTCACGGGAATCTTGTTCTTCTGGTTCTTCGTCTTCTTCAATTAGTTCTACTGCTGCATTGACGGGAGGAGCTTCAATTGCTAGTCTTGGTTGAGCAGGAGTTAACCGTGGCCTATCTCTGGCAGGAGCACCATTGTTGTTATTAAAATTCCGTCTAGGGATATCCCGATACGGAACGTTGTTCACCTGCTGGGACATTTGCTTCTTCAAAGCAATCAAATCATTAGCCATTTTTTGAAACATAGGATCAGTGTTACCTTGAGAAGAACCTTGATTTTTGAGTTTAGGCACGTCTTTCTTGATCCTTCCAGCCAAGATGAGATCATCCTCTATTTCAGTAGCCGTTGACTGAGCAGTAGCCAAATCTGGGATAACCGACCTTCTTAATAAAAAGCTTATATCAGGAGGTTGAGCATTGATAAAGAAGCATTTTTGGTTTTCCAGAGTAGGAACAGCTATTTCCGGAATCTTCCGGATCAGCTTGTTGAACTTTGCCACGAATTCCCGCATAGGTTCATGCGACTCCTTCTTCATATGCGTGAGCTGAGCTAACAAAGCATGAGAATCTTCAGCTGGTTTGAAACGTGCTTCGAACTTAGTCCGCATGGTAGCCCAGTTTGGGATGCATGCATTCGGGAGGTGATAAAACCATTCAGCTGCTGCTCCCTGCAACGTTTCGACGAAGAGTCGAACGGAGACATCCTCGTGGGCTACTCCGAGGACACCGCATGCAACAAAGAAAGATGCAATGTGCTCATCAGGATGCTGTTTCCCATCCCCATTGAACTTGGGAATGTTTTTACGAGATCCACGTGGTAACTCATTCAATGGAGGAGTCAAGGAAAGAGGACCAATAACTGCACCCCAAGGCACAGGTTGAACCGCCATCCTTCTGAAAAGAGTGCGTACAGGGATCCGAGTATCAGACAAGAGTAGTGCACGACAAGTTGCAGATGCTTCCCGTTCCTCAGGGATCCGGTTTCTCCGAACAGGTGAAGAACTTCTGGTTCGGTTAGAGACAATGCTGTTGGGAGAAAGGCTGAAATTGTGCTGTTGCAGTAACTCAAAGAGTGGATCAATTTCACCTTGAGCTCGGCGAGACCGAGTGAAGATCTTCCTGGCCAGCTTGAACTGAAAGGAGATCTTATTGAAAATAAGGCAAATATGGAGTCGCCAGACACCGAGAGGATAAGCTTTATACTATTGATCCGTATTCCCAGGAGTCACCAAAAACTGTTGGTTGGATATTTTGTCAAACCAAAATATGAGGTTCAACCACAGTATATGGGATAAAATCCCTCCTCAAAGACAGGTGAGGCTGCCTGCTTATTGCTAATCTAAAACACAGTAAACAATATATACAGTATTCACACTAATCTAACCATTGGGGGTTGGGATGAAATCCCGAAATCCACATTCACACGATTCAAGGATATTGCTTTCGTAAATGAACTAGGTTAGAAATTGTTACGATGAAAGAAGTAGAAAGGAAATGGGAGAAACGTATTTTCTTTCGAGTAAACACAGAGCACGAAATAATCATACGAGTTTTAGATCATAAATATAATGTCCGAGATAATTAGAAACACTAAGATTCTATGCAAAGAATAGCTTAAGATCATGAACATAAGAACACTATCTTAAGTAAGATATATTCCACAACACAAAGTCTGCCAAATAATATCAAATCCTATTCTTCAAAATGATTGAAAGAAAACACAAAGTTTTTCTCCTTTCCAATAGCCCCTAAATATTCCAAAAATTCTCGACCCTTTGGAATGCAAAAGCATCCCTTATTTATAACAAAAGAAGTAGAGATAAAATAGGGCAGATCCTAAAAAGTAGCAATTTAACTAGAGTTCAGTTTTGCATGATTCTCACGCAGGAGATCAAGTCAAAATATTGATTCAAAAATGTGACGAAACAGAAATGAAAAAGACATGTCAATTTCAAGATTGAAATGACATGAAACGTTGGGACTTAGTCTGAATCGTCATCCTTTGCTACTTCCTCTTTTTCTTCCTCCAGCTGAGACTGTTTGCTCTGAAATTCCTGGAACTTCCGAATTATGCCTTGCATTTCATTCTCATCAGGCGCAGTGGAATGATCATTCCAAATTTCACAGGTCTCATGAATGTCGCTGGCATTACCGGGAAGCTTTTTCAATCCTTTGCTGAGTTTCCTTAAGGCCTCCAAAGTATGCTCAACCCTTACAAAACGATCGATGATTTCAAGACCAAATCCTTGTATTGATCCTGCTGAACAGACTCTCGAATTTGGTTGAAGAGATCATCTACTGATAGGATACCTGAGTTCCCAACTAACACCTTTGGACAAATCTTCAACAACTCTTCTTCCAGATCACTTTTCCCATCGATCAATTTATCCCTTGATTCTCTCAACTTGCTGCAGGCTTCATTGAGAATCTTTATTCTGAATCTGATGGCCTTGGTCAGCTGGAAATGCTTATCTGTATGTGGAAGAACACCTTCTTCTACCAAGAGATGTGCTGGGATTTGCTTTAATACATGGAGAGCTTCAAAAGTCAAATCAAGCTGTCCAATCTCCTGAGAGAATTCTTCATCCATCTTCTCTCCCTCCTTCTGAATGTCCCCTAAAGACTGATGAACTTTCACCACGTCTTGAATCACTTCCTTCCCCTGTTGGAGCAACCTTTGGATCCATTCATCAACCGCCCTTCCTTGTTTGGCAATCTTTTCAATTGTGGGCACTGATGAGAAATCGAATCCAACAGAAACAGAAGAAGGTGGTATGGATTCAAGGGGTTGTGAGAGTTTAATCAAAACCTCTGTCAATTGCTCCACTTTTCTCTTAAGCTCATCTCTGTTGTCCTTTGTTTCTTTCAACTTTTGGCACAGCACGTTTATGGAATCCCGTGCATCTTGTTGCGCCCCTTCTGCTGTCACTTTCCCTAGAGCCACCCTGGTTATCTGATAATCAGAGGCTGTTACATCCTCTCTAGTTTTGTCAGCCGAGGGAGTGGCAATCTCTATGAATTTATCTCCTGAAGCATCCACCAAAACCCTTGAAACTGTTTTGGGTTTCTTGGCTGATTTCGCAGTAGAAGCCTTGAGTGAGCTGAAATCAAAGGCTGGTAGGGGTGCAATCACCTTCCTCTTCCTCGGAGTTTGCTCGAGTAGCCATTGTGGCGTATCGGAGAAATTTCCCATGTTGTAAATGCGGTATTCTACTCTCAAGAGGAGAAGATTCTACTATTGAAGGGGGCAGGTTGTTAATGTGGTAGTAGATTCAATAAAGAGAGGCACGGGTTGTGGGGGGAGTGTTGGTGATCACTTGGGTTCCAGCAGAGAGGGGTGAGAGTCCAGAGAAAATACCGGCCATGCTTGAAGAAGTGGATGGAGAATGAGGAGGTAGGAGTGGTTGTTGAGGGGAGGCACAGATTCATTCCAAAGCCTTGAGATGTAAGAGACAAGGCCTCTTCAGTTTGATAATCAACAAATGATGAAACCAGAAGCTGGCTTCCTCCTTCTTCCAAATTAATTTCTCCTATTTCTGGTGGTGTTGGTGATTCTGGCACATCCACCATTTCAGCTGGAGAAATAATTGAAGAGATTTGTCTTTCTTTCCTCTTCTTGACAATCTTGACTTTTATAGGTGTCCTAGAAGATCTCTTGTCCTTTTCCTTTTTCGAGGGCCCCGCCTCCGAAGCAGCCAATTTTGAAAACTCATCATCTTTAAAATTCATTCCCCAAGAGGAAAGCCATGCTTTGGTACGAGCAAGGATTAGAGCTGACCTATCTGTAATAGAGGCTTTCTCATTTGGTGACCAATCAATAGATGGGAAAACATATTGGTCTTCATTTAGTCCATCATAGGAAGGATCCAAAACACTTTCATTGTCACTCGTTCCTTCTGGCAAATCAGCAAGCTCCAGTGTTTGAATCTCAGCAATAGTTAATCTGCTATTATCTTTCCTGCGAACAGCAACCTCGTTACGCAGATCAACCCAAATATCCTCTATGTTTGGCCTATGCAGATGTTGGGTTCCATATGCTCTGAGCACTCCTCGGACGTCAAAACCATCTCGAGGCTTCATATGCTTTTTCAATTTGTCCTGAAGTTCGCATTCAACATTTTTGGCCTTTATTACTGTTGAGCAAGTATATCTCCCAATAGAAATTGGGAAGGACACAACGGCCTTATGTTTGCTTTGTTGGAATTTATGAAAATCCAACAGCTGCCTAACCAATTCTATTAATATCAGTCTATCCCCTGGATAGCGGGGCAGGCGAAAAGGTTCCCCCGAGTACATGACTGTCCGAAGATATGTAAACTTCTTGAATTGTAAGAAGATACATCCCCATTTAGAAACTTCGGCCCAAGCCTCGTCTGAGACTCTTGTCTTCCTCAGCTCTGGGTTGATCCTGCAGATATTTTCATAGAAGAAGGCATCATTTACCCTTCTGAAATGTTCTTTAGACCCCTTTTTGGTCAATTGAGGGAAATATTTATAAACCGGGTTCACCGTTCTGCTTCCCTTAGTATCCAGCCCGGGATAGTTCCTCATCCCGGCTGCGTATGCGACATATGAAAGCATATAAAACTTCCCAGTTGACAAGACCGTTGTCATTTGGGAATCAATCTCATTGCTGATGAGAGTGCCCCAGTCAATCCCTTGCTGATTTTTCTTGATGGTGACCATAAATTGATACATCCATCCATGAAATACATTCGATTCGGCAAGCCAAAAACCCGACTCAGCAGGGTGATAATATCATTGATTTCTTGGATGAAATCACTCCTGGGGATAGTCCTTGGAAATCTAGAGACCGCCGGTTTGGCCTTGATCAAAACTTTTTGTTTACATCCTTGATGCAGTCTTCCTGATTGCTTTGTCCCAGGCCTTCTGAGCTGACTTGATGTTCAACTCCCCATATTCTTCAAAATTAGGCAATTTTAGGAGATCATCAAAGTAAACTCCATCCAGTCTGATTACTACCTCACCAAACTGACTCTTCACAGAACGAGAAGCCGAGTCATAACTGGATGCACAAGCTAAAATGAATTCCGGACATTGGGCGGACATGGGAAAACCCACTGCGAGAGGCAAGCCACTGTCAGCTATAGCTTTCATCCATGGAGTTTGGGAGGAACTCCTCACCCTACTCCAGAAATCTTCCATGTCTATATTTCCGAGTTCGGTGTCTCTGATATCATAGTTGCAATCAATGTATGATGGAGATTCCGGCTTCTTGAACTTGTATTTCATTCTGCCAGACTTCTCGGCCTTTTCCTGAGATGGACCAGGATCCGACATGAAGAACGTTGAAGGGAGAAAGGTTCGAAGCTCAGGAGATGTTGGCCACACTGAAAATCCCGATCTGCTGAATATGCCGGAAGAACAAAAGAGTCCGACACGCTGAGGAGGATGTCGGAATATCCTGAAAGTCCGATGTGTTGAAAATGTCGAACTTCTGAAAAACCCGACACACTTGGTAATGCCGGAACTTTGGGAAAGCCCGGCACGTCTGATACTGTCGGAACTCAGGGAAAACCCGACGCTTGCGTTGATGACGGGAACTCTGGGAAACCCGGCACTCACTGTGGAGATCGGAACTTTGAGAAACCTCGACGCCTCAAACTTTCGATACACTTCAGGTCTTCGACTCTGCAAAACAATCTTCAAAACCCGAGAAGAAAAACAGGGTTTTTCATTGAATTCCAAAACATGCAATCTCCTTTTTTGTCATTCATGTTCCATGCATATAATAAAACTTGGAAGAAATAGCACCAAGTGGTAGTCTCAGAAGAGATAAACCCTAGAACCTAAAACCCTTTTCAAAATAACTCCAGAAAGAAGAAGGAAGGAAAACCCTCAAAACCCGGTGAGAAATTGAGAAGAAACCGCGTGCAATCGATCCGTAAAAACCAAGAACAAAGAAGGGAGAAAGAAATACCTTCAATCAGAGAAATGGAAAATCGAAAATAGGTGATTCAATCGGGCAAGGTGAGCTGTCGGGTTTTGAAATCGGAAGAGCATGCGCGAAAAATCCACGAATTAAAAATAAGTCCGGTAAAAATGACGTGGAAATCCGCGTATTTATAAGAAAATTGGCAATTAATACACTTGGGCTCGGCACGTGCCAATTCACCGACAACTCGGCATGAATGCCATGTCAGCATGTTTGAGAGGTCCGAAAACCCGACACGAGGGGACTTAGTGCAATTCGGGTTTCAGGTATCGGAAAGCATGAGGCACAAAACATGAGGTGTTTAGATGTTACATAGCTCCGAAAACCCGATACAAAGGACTAAGCGGACTTCGGGTATCGGAAAGCATGAGGCGTAAAACATGTTTTAGGTAAGGCATGTTCCGATGCACCGAGAGTCCGAAAACCCGATTTTCACAATAGGAAGCGGGTTTCGGGTTTGAAGACACAAGACATAAAGCATGTTAAAACTCATGTCGAATCATGGTAAAACCCGAAAACCCGAAATTCACTAAAAGAGGCCATAATGCAAAATCATAACTCTACCTCTTTTTGGGCATGGGACACATGGAGGCCTAGATGCTTGTTCAAGCCTCCCTTTTTGGATTCAACTTTGAAGATGTGTCATTTGGACACTTGGCAGTGTCCACTGTCTCCTCCATACTTAGTCAATTTTGAGCTCGTTCTGAACTATTCTAGAGCCCAAAGACTTCAAACCTTTGCCATTTCTTCTCTTTGAGCCTCTGGCCTCTTTTGACACTATTTTCTCCTTCCCCGACCCTACATTCCTTTTCGAGCCCACCTATAACCTATTTGTCACTAGGAAGGGAAAAAGTAGGGTTGGGAAGTTGGCGAGTAAAGCACAATAGTGACCGACGTCAGTCAGCTTGTGGCCGACATCGGTGGGTAGAGATCGGTATTGGTCATAAGAACGGTGACCAATGCTAGTCAAGTGGAGACGGTAGTCAATCGGGGGATAACGAGGTCACCAATGATGACCAAAGATCGGTTAATCAAGGGTAAGTTGGGACCAAAAAGTAGGTTAGGTGGGGAAGGGTTAGGTGAGAGGGGAAGGGTTTAGGGTGAGAAAGTAGAGTAGGTGGGAAAGGATTAGGTGAGAGGGAAAAGGGTTAAGGGAGACGAGAAGGGTTTAGGGTGGCTTGGGTGAGGGGTAGGGGAGATAGGTAGGGTAGATGGGTTTGGGTAGGGTTGGGTGAGGGTTAGGGTAGATAGGTTTGGGTAGGTTTGGGTGAGGGTTAGGGTAGATAGTTTCGGGTGGATGGGTTTGGGTAGGTTTGGGTGAGGGTTAGGGTAGATAGTTTCAGGTGGATGGGTTTGGGTAGGGTAGATAGTTTTGGGTGGATGGGTTTGGGTAGGTTTGGGTGAGGGTTAAGGTAGATAGGTAGGGTAGATGGGTTTGGGTAGGTTGGTGTCGGTTGGTTGGATTAGCGACAAGGGCAATGGGATGGGGGTGGGGAAAGAGATTAGGTTGGGATGTGGGGTGAAATAGGTAAGTTGGGAAGGTGTACTAATACATTTCTTTTGTGGGATACAAGCCCGAGACAAAATGTGGATGAGGGCCCGAGTGTTGCCCTTATTATCGATGACAGAGAACACGACGCAGAAAAGTAGCAGCATGTTTTAGAGGTGTGGTTGATAAGGGTGAGGCACTACCTGCATGTCATCTAGAGGCGAGTCTGATGGTTACCCTCATTGATAGATGGGACTCGGTGACCAACACCTTCCATTTACTGATGGGTGAGATGACAATCACCCTGAGGATGTCTACAGGATCCTGCAGTTGCCCATATTGGGGGCCCATGTTTATTCTATCTCTTCAGAGGTGTCTGAGGAGCTACTGGCACCTATTTTTGGTGAGGGTGTAGCATACCTGACGTTCCATAGTGCTAGCATGAGCTATGGAGCGATGTATAGAGCTCATCCAGAGGAGATGAGGTTAGTGGTACTCTTGATGGAGGTAGTGTGCTACTTCACACTACCGGATGTAGAGGGTGGGAGATTCCCGAGGTCACTGATGGGAGTCCTTCATGACATGATGATATAGCAGACACAGTTCGCATGGGCACCTGCATTGCTAACATAGGTATATAGAGAGCTATGGGCCTACGGGTGACTACAGAGGTTCAACATCTATTGTGTCGTATTACTACATTGTTGGGCATATGAGCACATTGTTTGTGTTCAACTAGTGGGGATGCCTCGGGTAGATGCATTCCCACGAAGAGTTTTGAGGGTTGGGTATAGGTGGTGGGTACCAGCCATGGGAGAGGCTTGAGGTTCCAGAGCTACTCATGATGTAGCTTACTACAGGAGGTTGTTGGAGGGGTTGTTTGGGGTGGACATCATTTGGAGGCCGTATGTGGGCTTCCCCACATATAGAAAGATGGCCATGGAGCTAGATGGGCTACAACTACATCTATGGATAGAGGGGAGGAGAGCGGGTGAGCATGAGTAGATACACGTAGAGTAGGTTAGTCTGTCGGTTTGGGTTAGTCTAGGTTATACCACCTTTGTTCCCATAGTACAGGAGAGATGATGTGGAGAGACCTATGTCTCCACCACAATCCACAAGATCTTCGGGTTAGGAGGAGTAGCCGTGAGATACCTAGATTGATGATGTTGGGGTTACAGATGGGTACAGGTAGTGGTGGGTGGCACAATTGAGATCCATACCACCGAGGCCAAGGCAGCCAGACTTAGCCACCATCACAGTTCAGAGAGATGCCCTATAGGGGCAGGTGGCTACTTTGGTGATGCAGCTTGGGATCATGCAAGGGTAGCTGATAGGTACAGAGGCACAAGTTGCCACATTACAGGCCCAGATAGTGATGTTGCAGGCTCAGGAAGGGTATGGATAGGTACCTACATAGGTGGAGGTAGGGGAGATGGAGAGGAGGTAGGCGGAGATGGAGAGTAGATAGCCACCCTACAGGTGCATGTACTAGATTTACAGGCCGATTCGCCACACAAATGCGGCAGGATAGGTTACGGTCCGTAGGGCTAGCGATAGTAGCACATACATAGATTATTACCCCGCAGCCCGGATACGGTATAGGCACAAATTCCAAGGCCAACTCAAGCTCTAGTACCAGCATAGGACTCATTATAGGTTCAGGGATAGGGTCCCATTGTATAGGTACCCATGCAGGTAGTGAGACCCATGGCACCCTCACAGATAGTGACCATGGTCCAATTTAGGGATGTCCTAGCAGAGGAACGATACTATCATGATCATTTGTTAGCTATCGAGCTAAATGTGCCCTCATATACCAAGTACAGAGCATAGCAAGCCTCCAGTGAGAGGACTAGATCCCGCACTCATAGTGTGGAGAGTACAATGGGCCAACGAGCCCAGGGACAGGGTCGTGGTGAGGCCTCTATTATGCAGAGGTCAACCCCAAGTGAGGGGCCATCAACAGGAGGTGAGGCAGTGTCGAGCACCAAACAGTGTGGCAGAGGGATCGGGAGAAAGACAAATACAGGAGCATTCCCGATATCGATGGGGATATGATTGACTTTTTGTGGACTGGCCTGCGTGGTGAGTCGATTTTTATGTATTATATATGAGACCAAATTGCTTGCAAAGAGATTTTATATTTATAATTTTTTTGTACATGATACCAACTTTGTGTGCCAAAGATAGTTTTGTATTGGATAGCACCTACGAGCCGGTGATTTACGAGTGACATATGTATTTTTGAGATGAGTGTACATTATTGATACATAGTGAGATGTATATGAGGAGATATATGAGGTTCATTTGATTATGTGTTGTGATGTGTATTTTATTTTACTTTATGATGATATGGATGGAAACTAGACGAGTTAGGCATGATAGAATCAGGTCATAGGCATGGATCGAGTCAAGTTGGTTTAGGCATGGATGGAGTCAGGTTGGTTTAGGCATGGATTGAGTCGATTAGTTTAGGCATGGTGGAGTCGTTTAGTTTAGTCATGGATTAAGTCAGGTTGGTTTAGGCATCGATTGAGTCAAGTTGGTTTAGGCATGGTGGAGTTAGGTTGGTTTAGGCATGGTGGAGTCAGGTTGGTTTAGGCATGGATTAAGTCAGGTTGGTTTAGGCATGGATTGAGTTAGGTTGGTTTAGGCATGGTGGAGTCAAGTTAGTTTAGGCATGGTGGAGTCAGGTTGGTTTAGGCATGGATTGATTCAGGTTGGTTTAGGCATGGATTGAGTCAAGTTGGTTTAGGCATGGTGGAGTCAGGTTGGTTTAGGCATGGATGTTCATTTCAGTATTTTGATAACAAATGGCCATATAAATGCATGAGATGGTGAAAATGTGAAAAATGTTGGTTATGTATGAAAATGTGAAATAATATAAGTGGTAAAAGCTATGTGGGATATGGTTTAGATGTTGAGTTTTTTTATATGAACAGAAAATCAAGTAAAGGTGGGAAAAATGGCTAGGGTAAAGAGTGGCCGAGCTAACCTTCCAGGGCCCCATGCCCTGGAAGTGCTACCTACATAGTCCCAGTGAAAAGGGACCTCAGACCGATGTAGTTCTCCCATAAGCTAGGGAAGAATATGAGAAGATAGAAGAAGAGGTAGGTAGGTTGAGAGGTAGGGTTGATTCAAGGTCATAGGTATGATTAGGTCAAGGTCAATTAGGTTGGGTGGAGTATAGGTAGATAGGTATGGGTGATTTTAGGTCAATAGGTAGTGTTGATTCCAGGTCATAGGTATAATTAGGTTGAGGTTGATTGAGGTGGGAGAAGAAAATCACAAAAGATAGGTGTTGAGGGTCTAGTCCTATATAGAAGGATCAAAAGGTAATGAAGAAGAGAAAAGATAAAACGGGGTAAGAAAGCCACCTAATTAGCAAGGATCAAAATGTATGAAACACAAATGACATTATTAGCTAGTGAACGTAATACTATAAAGACATTGCATGATTGATAATTCTAAGAGTGACGAATAGTCACATGATCACCTAATGTCATTGGTTTAGTAGGTCCCTTGAGGTATGAAGTGAAAATACAATGGATAAGAAGGTGAAGGTAATTGGGTCGTAAAATGGGAAGTAGAATGCCTTGGGCAATAGAGCCAAGATCACAATAGGTAAGTCCATGATGAAAAAATTTTACCTTTCTTTTTCTTTTCTTTTTGACTTTTTAGATAGATTGATCAATGCAGGAAGTCTATATGGGATGAATATATGTCTCCTTGAGGTCTTCGCTAAGGCGATCGATGCGGGAAGCTTCGATTTTTTATTTTGAGAAAATAGTCCACTTTTGGAAAAACTAAGTAGAGAGTTGTGAGATTTTTATATTTTTCCTTCAAGGGAGCAGTCTACTTATAGCAACAATTGAAGGTAGAAGATGTCCTTTTGAGGGATTCATCTTTTATATTGGAAGTTTGACTCAAGGAGTTAATCCCTTATTTTTAGAAATAATTTTTTTGGCTTTTAAGTCATGGACTAGACTATAACGAAGCATTTGGTTCTTGTTGAGAAGGAAAGGGTGAAAAACCATGGGATCTCATCTAAAAGAAGACAAAAAGTATCCATGAGAATCATGCCATGTGCAGAGCCATGGTGCACATATTTAAGATAAGGCAAAAGGGTGATGGATAATCACATGATTCTTGTTTAGTCGTTGGGGATGAGGTGTGGAAAAGAGAAAGGTAAATGGCGCTCAAGGGATGAGCATGAACTAGATAAATAGTGATGTAGGACTAGAAGTCAATAGTAGAATGGTCGAAGATGCAAGGCATTGAGGGGCTTAGGTTCAGGCTTACCATCAAGTGAAGACAAGCGATAAGCACCTGATCCATAGTCATGGGTCATGATGTATGGTCCAAGCCAATTAGGAGAAAATTTTCCCCGTTTGCTTTTTTCTGCTTTGGTTACGTGTTGATTTTCCTTGAGGATGAGGTCACCGACCTTGAAGGTGTGTTCATGGACATGTTTTCATAGGCACGCTTGATGCATTTTTGGTAGACTTGGAGATGGTCGAGAGCGTGAAGACGACGTTCATCTAATAACTCAAGTTGTGCTAAATGGTCTTGGAGAAAGTCATCATCAGTAAGCATATCTTGAAGGGAGATATGGAGAGACAGGATCTAGACTTCGAGAGGAAAAATAGCCTTGGTACCATAGACTAGAGAAAAGGGAGTGGCAGCGATGGAGGTGTAAATACTAGTACGGTATGCCTAGAGAGCAAAAGCAATGTGCGTATGCCAATCCTTCCCAGTATCATTAACCACTTTCATGAGAATTTTGTTCATTTATTTGTTGGTGGATTCAGCTTGGCCATTGGTTTGTGGGTAATATGGTGAGGAGAAGCTAAGCTGGATACCGAAGGTGTCACAAAGTTTATGTAGAGTTTTGTGCTATCCAAAATTCACCCTCAAGGTAATTTTGATAACATGCATCGATCATTCAATCCCGAGAAAGTATATTGATTCAAGGCAAAAATCATGTTTCTAGGGTTCCTCGGCTTCTTTCTAACTCTCCTCTCCAAGAAGAAAACCTATCAAGTTTTAAAAATGTGAAAAAATTGCAAAAATTCAAAGGACAAAGTGCGCCCCTCAGGCCCAAGCCAATAAAATAATGTCATGTGTCCAAGTGGCAAGAAATTAAGAAAGGGGCAGATAGGAATTTTCATAGGATGAACCCACAAATGAATCAGAGACCGACACGTGTCATCCAAGTGGCAGAGTGTGGAAAAAATTCAAACTTTTTCCCGCCGATCCATTTTGGCTTGTTTTTTCCCTAAATCTTCAAATCGCCATATCTTTCGATCCAGAGCTTGGATTTTCGCGTTCTTTATATCAATGGAAAGCTGGTGAAATTCTCTACACGATTCCGGGGTCAATCTTGCATTTTGGTTCAGTTTGGAGAGATAAAATCAAGAAACGTCTCTGGCACGTGATAATGGCCAGAAATGACGTTTCAACAACCAACTTAAATGCAAAAACAACTCGCCGCTTTTGCTAGGGTTCTCACCCACCACCATAATGAGATGAACTAAATGCGACCTAGAAGTGGTTGGGGTAGATCTAGATTTCCTCTCTCTTCCCTCTCTCATTCTTCCTATAAATTGTAAGGAGGGGCTTCTTTCTCAGTGTCGAACATTCCTGTTTTGCCCCTCCCTTCTTCTCTTTGCCAGGCGAATTTGTGGGGTTCGAACCTCCCATTTAAAACTGTAATGCAACTTTTCCTCTTGGCATTTTTAGTGTATTGTATCAATCTTTGGAGCAATTAATGCATGTCTCAGGATGATTCTCAACCCTCTCTCGTATTCATTTGCATCCTCCTGATCTTTCACTGCAAATTTTGTTATCTGTGCATGATCTTGCATCACATTTGAATGGTTTGTGTTTATTAGAAAGATAGGTGTTCTTCATTCCTTGGTGCATCACCTCTGTTAGCTTAGGTTTATTTTTATGCATCTTCTTACCCTGTCTCCTTGGCAAGATTAGATTAGGTTTTGAGTAAAACCTCTGCATTTTTGTGTGCATCTGAACAGAGGAATAGGAACCAGCCTTCTCTGGAGATTCCTTTCTCATTTTGCAAGTCCCACACTTGGAGAAAGGATTCAATGTTATGCAATCACACTGGATGCTAGTATGATCAACCTAGAAATCTGATCAACATCCAGGGGTGCTGTGATTTGGTGATAACAGTTTTGGCACACCCGGTGGGACACTAGAGGTCTCATTTTTATTGCAGCAAAGTTGATGTGCATCTGCTGCAATTTTCTTGAAAAGAGCTATTATTTGCATATCTAGCGACTCCAAGGGGAAGAATCAACTGGTTTCAGCTAGTGTAGGCCTGAAAACTCATGAGAAGAGTCACCACAAGGTCAAGAGTTGGAGAAGAAGAAGTGTTGTTTGAATACCTGCAATTATCTCCAAGAAGAAGGCAAAGAGGAAGAAGGATTCAAAGGTCTCCATCTCCACCAAACAGAACTCTCTCAACTCCTCCACCTAGTAGGCCTTTCATTCAGTCAACAAGGGTTTTAAGACCAATTAGAATGGCACAAAACAACCCCTATGTCAACTTCACATGCAGCAGCCCACTTGCCCTCAATGTACAACATCCAATTCCTATTGCAGCCTTGAAGAACATTCCATACTTCACTGGATAAAATTAGACTACACCAGGTGATCATGTTAAAGATATTGCTAACCTTTGTGCAATCCATGAAATCAATGAGATGCAAGTGGTCACAAGTTCTTTGGCATCTTCATTCAAGGGGAAAGCATTGCAATGGTTTAGAAACCTTGGAGTTGGTTCTATCACAAATTGGAATCAAATGTGTATAGCACTTCATGAGTAATTTGGAGAAAAGGGAGACAACTTATCTCTTTTGGAGCAGCTGACAACCATCAAGAGAGCTCCCAATGAGCAAATTCTAACCGATTTCAACTTCGATTTCAAAAGACTTGGGAGAGAATTCCAAAGTGGCGATCAAAGCAACAATGAGAAGGTTCTTTTCTCTACTATCTCAAAGCTCTAAATTATGATATTTCTATGTTGATTCAGTCCTTGAGAGGCATAACTATTCCTATGGCTTATAGCATTGCCATTAGGGCTGAAAATTATTTGATCCAAGCTAACAAACTTGCCCCTAGACCTCCCATGCCACTGTTTCCAAGTTTAGAGAGTCCAAACACCAATCAAGCACCTAATTTGGCTCCTTCTCCCACTCCTAGAAATCAGAGTTCAAATGAAGCTTCCACTTCATCTCCAAGTGCCCCAAATGAGCTTCAAGAAGTCATGAAGCAATTGCAAAACCTAGGCAATGAGCTGGTTACTCTCAAGAGGCAACAAGCCCAAGGTTTTAGACCTTCTTATCAGCCCCAAACTCATCCTAACAGGCAGCCATACCAACCACAAAGGCCACCTAATCCAGTTGCAAATATGAATCAAACAAGGCCTCCTGCCAATAGACCATTCCAGCCCTATAATCCAAATGCCATATCTGCCTCTAAGGCACTGGTGCCAACACAAAACAACATTGCCCAGGAGTACGATTGGTGTTTTCCATGCAATGAGCCTCATAACCAATCCATGTGCTTCAATGGTGCTTTCAATCAAGCATTAATGGTGACAACTACTGGTGTGGAGGGTGAGGGAAGTCAAGGAAACAGCCAACAACAAGAAACATTCCAACAACAATCAGCCCCAAATGACACCACATTGGTAAATTGGCAAGCAGAGGATTTTTGTGGCATGAACCAGTAATTTCTCAAGGTGTTGCAGCCAACACAAGGTCAAAAAGGAGGAATTTGGGTGAAGAACAGCCATTAGCCCCAACCAATCCACAACCTTCCATGGTTCCACAAATGGTTGGCAAGCAAAGTCCAATTTCAAATGCACAAGGGCAGCCAAGAACAGCCCCTAGGCCAACTCAAATACTAGTTGTTGTCGCCCACGTGCAAGGAGTGAATGTACAAACCAAGGGACAACAAAGAGATCCTTCATCACCATTCAGTATCATTGATTAGATGAAGAAGACAAACATCAATATATCAATGTGGGAATCCCTATGCATCCTAGGCCAAAGAGATCTGTTGCAAGCTGCCATGAAGGACTGGCCAACTTTGAATCAGCAAATGCAAGACAAAGTGCTTACAGATGCTGCCCAGCCTGAGGGAAATCATGGATGATAGCAAGGTAAAATGTTGAAACCCCCTCCTTTCTATGTTTCATTGATCATTGGAAATCAGCTAGTGCACAATTGCATGATAGACTCTGGGGCAAGTAGCTCAGTAATGCCTAAACAAATAGCTGATCAGCTAGGGCTCTAGTATGAAACAATATCCAAAGGGGTAGTGCAGCTAGATGGGATAGTAGTAGCAATAGTTGGAGTGATTAAAAACTTGATTCTTACCTTACATGCATGTCCAAACGTTGTTGTTTTACAAGATGTATCAGTCATAGACCTTCCACCACTCTTTGCCCTTTGCTTGTCAAGGGACTTCACAGCCAAGATTGGAGGGTATTTGTTTGCTGATTGGTCACACATGCTGTTCAGAACGAGGTATCGAACCAAAGCCACAATCAGGTCAGAACCTATTGCAAACTTCCATATTGAGCCTTACACTCCAAGTCAGATTAATGTCAATTGGTCAATATTTGATCAAGAAGATCACCCAAGCTCTCATGAAGCTGACACTAAGGTTGGAAGCATCCCGGATCTAACTCTTGATGAATGGGCAAACAAGATACATGCTTTTGATCCTTATCAAGAAGTAGAAGAATTTGAGCTAGGGGTCTATTGTATACACAAAGAAAATCAACCTATTCCTAGCATCACCAAGCCAAACCACAAGGATGAAAATGAGGTATGGCAGCTATTTTTTGATGGATCGAGTAGACAAGGTGCACGAGGTGGAGCCATGCTTGTCTCACCTCGAGGAGTAAATTACTATTTAGTTTTTAGATTTTAGTTTACATGCTCCAATAACACTGCTGAATATGAAGCCTTGGTGCAAGGGATGCATTGGGCAATCAAGAAGAAAATAAAGAACTTGCAAGTCTTTGGGGATAGTGAATTGATTGTAAATCAGGTTAGGGGATAGCATGCTGCCAAGAATGATCTACTCAAGTGCTACAAGAATAAGGTGTGGGACCTTATGGAAGATTTTGAGGGTTTTGGCATCAAATCTGTTCCTAGGAAAGAGAATCAAGCTGCTGATAGTCTTGTAGCAGTAGGGGCATTCTTTGACATTGTGGAAAGTATTCAACAAGACAAGGTACATCCAAACATCCACGTGATTGTGAGGCCTTCAAAGTCGGATAACAATGCCGCTTGGCAAGTGTTTGAAAATGACCAAAAATCATCCATTTATTGCAAGAAGAAGCTGAGTTCTCACCAAGAATCAAAAAAATTGAACAATGAGATGGTGACCAAGTGGTACAAATGAGAACTAACAATCTTCCCAAGGGACTTATCACTTTGGAGTCCATTTTTAATCCCAATGATCAGTTTAGAAAGGAGAAAGAAAACATTCAAGTCAAGAGAGAGGATTCAGTATCCATCTTGGTAGAAGAGAACAAACCATTGTAAATTGGAAGGATGACAACTGAACAAGAAAGGTACGAGTTCATATAACTATGTCAAGAGTTCCCTAATGTGTTTTCTTGGAGCTATGAAGACTTGAAAGGTTTCAATCCCAACTTAGCTCAGGATACCATCAAATTAGATCCAAATACTAAGCCTCACAGGTTGAAACAAAGACCACTCAATCCACACATGGAGCCTCTCATGAGGAAAGAATTGGACAAGCTGATTGAGTCAAGAATCATATTCCCAATCAAGCATTCTAGTTGGGTTGCCAACTTAGTTCCAAATCGTAAAGAAGAGTGGAGAGATCAGATTGTGTGTTGACTTTAGAGACTTGAATAGAGCCTCTCTCAAGGACCATTACCCACTCCCTTCCATGGAGCAAATATTGCACGTTGTAGCTGGTTTAGAAAGGTTTTGATTGCTAGATAGATATTCAAAGCTATAATCGATAATGGTGAAGGAAGAAGATCAATTCAAGAAAGCCTTCACTACAAAATGGGGCATGTATGCTTACAAGAAGATGCCATTTGGACTGTCAAATGCCGAGCAACATTCCGTGAGCTATGGATATGGCATTCAAAGGCTTGATCAACAATATAGTGCTAGTGTACCTAGATGATATCATTATCTTCTCAAAGAATGCAAAGAGACCATCTCTTTCACCTCGGCAAGTGTTTCAGAGGTGTAGAAGGTTTGGAGTGTCACTGAATCCAAAGAAGTGTATATTCTTGGCACACGAAGGCAAATTTTTGGGTCACATTGTCTCTAGGGAAGGGCTAACAATTGATCCTGAAAGGGTTGAAGCCATCCGAACACTCCCATTGCCACACCACAAGAAATCTCTCCAAAGCTTCTTGGGAAGGATAAACTTTGTCCGCAGATTTGTGCCTAATTTTGCCACTCTTGTGAAGCCTTTAACAATAATGTTAAAGAAGAGTCTCGCATTCAAATGGACAGCAGAGGGAAAAGAGAGTTTTGAAAACATCAAGCATGCAATATCACAAGCTCCAACTCTTATCAACCCAAAATTTTCAAAAGACTTCATGTTGTATGCGTTGAAGGATCGAGACACAATCTCAAATATCTTGACATAGCTGAATAGAGAAGGTTCGAACAGCCCATAGCATTCTTCACCAAACCTTGGAAGATTAGGAAATAAAGTATTCTTTCATCGAAAAGAATGTCCTTACCATCATCGGGAGCTTGAAGAAGTTCAGACACTTGGTCTCAAACAATAAGATCCAACTGTTGGTGTCTCATGCTGGTGTCAAGGACTTCCTCCTAAACAAAGATTTAAATGAGAAGAGAGCAGGTTGGATCACTCGGGTGATGGAATATGATATTGAAATCAAAGTGACCAAGCTAGTTTGTGGCAAAGGTTTGTGTGAGCAGCTCGCTTCCAAACAACCAGACAGCTCAAAAGGTGAAGAAGATGTTGTCCTACTACTACAGAATGATCAAGAACAACCAGCTGATGATGCACCCATCCCATGTTGGACTCAAGACTTGGTGCATTACCTCCAAATAGGCTTGTTCCCTCCGTATGAGCAATTTAAAGAGGAGATACTTTAGATTATAAGCTATCCCATATGTACTCATTAATGGTATCTTGTTCAAGAAAGACATCCATGGTGTTCTATTAAGATGCATTGAACAGTCAAGTTGAGAAGATCTTACACGAGTTCCATGACGAGGAAGCAGGAGGCCACTTTGCTCCACTAGTGACAGCTCTCAAAATCATGAAAGATGGTTACTATTTGCCTACTGTGTTCAATGATTGCTACTCATGGGTTAAAAAATGCAAGAGATGTGCATTCTTCATAGGGAAAGAGAGGTTAGCAGCGCTGCCCTTCGTCCAATCTCGTAGATCAGCCATTCATGCAATGGGGACTGGACTTCATTGAGTCATCAATCTCAATTCAAGTCAAGGCCACAAGTGGATACTTACAACAACAGACTATTTCACCAAGTGGACCGAAGCAATGGCACTCAAGGAGGCAAATGAATCTAATATCTTAGATTTCTATGAAGGGATAGTCACGAGGTTTGGTGCCCTCCCGCCACTATCATATCATACAATGCATTGGCATTCCTTGCACAAAGATCACCGAATGGGCTGTCAAGAATTGTGTGTATCTTAGCACTTCATCGAATTACTACCCTCGGGTAATGGCCAAGCCAAGTCTACGAACAAGAATCTACTAAGAATCATCAGAAGAACTCTTGATGAGAATCAAAGGACTTGGCATGCAAAGCTCAAATCAGACCTATGGGCTGATAGGATCACACCCAAGAGATCTACAGGAAGCTCTCCATACAAGCTTGTGTACGGAAAAGAATCAGTCCTACCTATATCACTTGAGTTGCCAGCATTGGAACTCATGAAACAGTTGGAACTAGCTGAGTTTGAACCTATGGAAATCAAGTATGCAGAGCTAATGGAATTAGAAGAGACAAGAGAGCACACAATGCAGACCATAGAAAAGGATCAAGGTTTGATCAAGAAGACTTTTGATAGGAAAGCCAAGGCTAGAACCTTCCAAATTGGAGATCTAGTGTTGAAATGGGATGCAGATCGTGTGAAGCTAGGAAAGCATTCCAAATTTGATGCCATCTGGAGTGGCCCTTACATGATCATTGGATGCAAAGGTAGCAATGCCTTCCGACTGGCTAAGTTAGATGGTGAAGAATTGCAGATTTCGGTCAATGGGATCTATCTCAAACTCTGCTACTAGAAAGAAAGCTTCTCACCCTTGTAAATATTAATTTAAAATTTCCATTCCTCTAAGTGCCTATACACATTGTACTACTGTTAGAGTAGTTTTTTATTTCCCTAAGTGCTTATGCACATGTCCTATTGCTTCTGGTATGTGCGTGTTTGCAGTTCATCAGGCTCCTGGAAAAGAATTGCAGCCACGGAAAACTAGCTCAACGAATGTTTCAAGCTCAAGGACACAGTTTTCAAATTTCAGATTAGCCGAGAGGTTATCAAATAGACTCCATGCCCACCGGATTACTACAAATAGCTTGTCGTTCTTCATCTAGCAGTGATGACCCCACCGAGTCGCTAAAATTGTTATCCAAAATTCACCCTCAAGGTAATTTTGATAACATGCATTAGATCATTCAATCCTGAGAAAGTATATTGATTCAAGGAAAAAAATCATGTTTCTGGGGTCCACTCGCTTCTTTCTAACTCTCCTGTCCAAGAAGAAAACCAAGCAAGTTTTAAAAATGTGACAAAATCGCAAAAGCCAAGCTTAGTGCCGAAAAATGGAGAAAATCAGCTAAGTCTTGTCCTAGGCGGTCCTTGGGACAGTTGAGACGTCGGGGCATGAATCGGCTCAAAATCCACCAGGAAGTCTACGCAACACTTGGGACATTGGGACACGAGGGATGCAAAAAGGTGAATCGGCCGAAAGAGGGAAAAAATTGCCTAAGTCTTGTTTCAGACAGTCCGGGACAGTTGGGACAAAAGTACGTGGATCGGCCGGTTTAGCGCAAGTCACTCCATTTCAGGCGGATCGGAGAGATTTTTCCCAGGTAGTCTGGGATAGTTGGGACAAAAGTATGTGGAGGACGTGAACCGGCTGATTCGGCTGAAACAAGATACTTTCGTCCGAGACATTTGGGCCAAAAGTATGCGAAGAACGCGAAAAGCCGAAAGAGTCGAGAGCCAATGGAATCTTGCCATGTGTCTTCACCGCAAAGAGGGACAAGGAATCCCAAATTGTGTAGTTCAAAGATATTTGTCCCAGATAGTTTGGGACAACCAGGGAAAAGGGACGCATAGGACGCGAAAAGCGGAGAGAGCCGAGAGTAAATCAAATCTCGCCACGTGTCCTCACCTCATCAGCTCGATGGGAAAATTTTGAAAATTTTTCCAAAGGAAAAAACAAAAGGGAAATGGTCAGGAAGGGCCCACATCCAATGAAATCATGCCATGTGGCACTTGAGTGGCAGAGCGCGGGAGAAATGGGAAAATTTTCCAAAGTGAAAAATATCAAAAATTAAAAGGACAAAGTGCGCCCCTCAGGCCCGAGCCAATAAAATAATGCCACGTGTCCAAGTGGCAAGAAATTAAGAAAGGGGCCGACAGGAATTTTTAGAGGATGAACCCGCAAATGAATCAGAGCCCGACACGTGTCATCCAAGTGGCAGAGCATGGAAAAATTCAAACTTTTCCCGCCAATCCGTTTTGGCTTGTTTTTGCCCTAAATCTTCATATCGCCATATCTTTCGATCCAGAGCTTGGATTTTCACGTTCTTTATATCAATGGAAAGCTGGTGAAATTCTCTACATGATTTCGGGGTCAATATTGCATTTTGATTCAGTTTGGAGAGAGAAAATCAATAAATATATATGGCACGTGATAATGGCCGAAATGACGCTTTCAACAACTTAAATTTAAATGCAAAAACAGCTCGCTCACGCTTTGCTAGAATGAGATGAACTAAATGCGAACTAGAAGTGGTTGGGGTAGATCTGGATTTCCTCTCTCTTCCCTCTCTCATTCTTCCCGTAAATTGTAAGGAGGGGCTTCTTTCTCGGTTGTCGAACATTCCTGTTTTGCCCCTCCCTTCTTCTCTTTGTGCGAATTTGTGGGGTTCGAACCTCCCATTTAAAACTGTAATGCTTTTCCTCTTGGAATTTTGTAGTGTATTGTATCGATCTTTGGACCAATTAATGCATGTCTATGGATGATTCTCAACCCTCTCTCGTATTCATTTGCATCCTCCCGATCTTTCACCGCAAATTTTGTTATCTCAGTGCATGATCTTGCATCACATTTGAATGGTTTGTGTTTATTGGCAAGATAGGTGTTCTTCATTCCTCGGTGCATCACCTTTGTTAGCTTAGGATTATTTTTATGCATCTTCTTACCCTGTCTCCTTGAAATATTAGATTAGGTTTTGAGTAAAACCTCTACATTTTTGTGTGCATCCGAACAAAGGAATAGGAACCACCTTTCTATGAAGATTCCTTTCTCATTTTGTAAGTCCCACACTTGGAGAAAGGATTCAATGTTATGCAATCACACCGGATGCTAGCATGATCAAACTAGAAATCTAATCAACATCCAAAGTGGTGCTTTGTGATTTGGTGATAACATTTTGTTTTTGAATTGTTTTCCATTATCAATGATAAGGCGATGTGGAACACCGAAGCGAAAAATAATGTGATGATTGATGAACTCACATATTTTATCATCTTTAGTGGAGATGAGAGGTACATATTCAACCCATTTGGTTTAATATTTAGTAGTGGTGATGATCCATTGATATCTTAGGGAAGAGTGGGGATTGATCTCTCTGAAAAGATCCAAACCCCATTGAGAGAAGGGCCAAAGGTCACGAGCGACCTGTAAAGCATGACTACGTATGTGATGAAGATTGGCATGTTGTTGGCATTTTACACAACGTTTAACATAGTCACAACAATCATGATTGAGGGTCAACCAATAATATCCTAGGCGAAGAATGCATTTAGCAATAGTGAGGCCACTGAAGTGACCTCTGCATATGCCATCATGAACCTCTTTAATGGTATAGGGGATTTCAGAGCTGGTGAGGCATCATAAGAGAATACTATCAAATCCACATTTATAGAGAAGGCCACCCATGATGACATAACGAGAGGCCTTTTTGAGAAAGGCGCATTGTCCATTATGTGTGAGATCAGGAGGTAATATAGAAAGGGAAAGGTAGTCCGCAAGCTGCTTATACCAAAGGTCTTGTGTGTTTAGTGAGGCAGTTCGGATGAGGTTAACACAACAAGATTTATAAGAAGGTATCGGTATGCATTTTATGGTAACAAAGATGTCTGAATCGTCAGGCGAAGTGGGTATTTGGGAAGCGAGGCAGGCCATGGTATCCATGAATTTATTGGTGGATCACGGAACAATTTGAATTTTATAGTATTCAAAGGTAGTCAACATGATGCTGACGTAACATTTGTACTCTTGAAGTATTTTATTATGACATTGATAAACACCATTGACTTGGTTTACCACCAATTGAGAATCACCAAAGATATTAATGGATCTGACATCTAAGGCATATGCAAATCATGAGACCCAATACAAGCACTTTGTATTCGATGATATTGTTATTACACTCAAGTCCAGTTTAAATGATAAAGGCATGGATTCCCCATCAAGAGGAATGGGGTTTATGCCTGCACCACCCCCATGCCGACATTTAGAACCGTCGAAGAATAAGGTCATTTGGTAAGGGTCATCATCCAAAGAGAGGTTAGCAATGGATTCATCAATGAAATCAAAGTTTGAAAATTGATTCCCAGAAAGAGGCGCATCAGCCAGTTTGGTCAAAGAATGGCCTGGCCCTTGATAGATTTTTGGTGATGAATTCAAGGTCTAGGTTAGCAAGAAGCATGAGCCAACATTCGGCACATTGATTTTGGTAAGGTTTAGCATGCATGAAGTGTAAGGGGTCAGTGTTGGTAAAAACATAGGTTTTATGGTTGAGTAGGTAATGACAAACTTTGGTGGCAACAAAAACTAAGGCTAAGTAAAGTTTTTTAGGGTGAATGTATTGGGTTTCGTAGTCTAGAAGGGTACGGCTTATGTAATAAACCACCTGCTCCCTATGTTGTTCATCACGATGAGTGAGCATGGCCCCTAAAGAGTGATCAATAGCAAAGATGTATAGGTAGAAGGGTTGGTTGTCTTTAGGTGGGATGAGCACAGGTCATTGGAGAAGGTATTGTTTTAGGGCCTCAAAATCCTTTCGACAGTCATCATCCCATTTAAAAGAGACATCCTTTCTAAGAAGATGATGAAATGGTTGACACCGATCAGATAATTGTGAAATGAAATGGCGAATGGACTGCAATTTACCTTGCAGGCTTGTTGGTTTGAAAATGTTGAGTGGACAGATCTATCGATAGACGAGCCAACGGTTTGCCTGAGGGCATAGCCCCTCTTTGAGTCGAAAAGAAAAACTAGTTTATTGCTATTCTACCAAAGAAGAATCTTGTGCAAGTCTCACAATATTCTCGCCTTGTGGGGTTGGGATCTCGTCCCAAGAGAGGTAGTTCCGATGAAGAACGTAAAGGAAAGAAGAAAGGAAAGGAAGGAAGATGGATCTCAAGGGAGAAAAGAAATGAATTCCAAATTAGAAAGGTCGTAGGGTCTATGTTTTGGGCTGGTAGTAAACAGAGCCGAACCTACTTTTATAGACAAACAAAGCAATACTTGACGAACAAATGACAAAAAGGTAGAGATAGATCCAACAAAATAAACGCATAGATCCGACATAAGAAATATCGATGCCCATAAAACACATATTCAAAGATAAATTCTCAATATTTGTATTAATGTTTTCTTCACATTACAAAAAGTACAAAGCCTTTTCTTCTCACTTCTATTTTTCATCTGAAAAGTGTCCACCCCTTGAATACAACAAGTATTCAAGTATATATAGAAGGATAGAAGAAAAGAATGCAAAAACAAACCAACCACTTAATTACAAAAATATCTTACAAGAGATTCCAAAGTCATTTATTGACTTTTGACAACTTGGTGGATGACATCATCCCATGGTGCAACATGGATGATGTCATCATTTGTGTCAACATACTTTAGAAAATTACAAGGAGAAAGTCAGGGAAGAATGAAACTATTCATCATCGTCCCACACCAAAGGGGGTATCCTGATTTTGTCATTACTCGATGACAAGATGTGGAAGTGGGCACGGTACTCCATGAACTTGGTGATCATGGGTTGAATTTGATCCCGGGAAAGATCCTTGTGTCGATCACCGATAGCTTCGCAAGTCTCCCACTCATCTCGTGATCTTTTAAGAACTTGGAATATTCATTTTCTACATCTATCGCTTACCCAATAAAGTCACGACAAGCCAAAGATAGGTTGTTGATGGATTCGGCGTCAAAAGTGACTTCTGGTCCCAAACTTGTGAACGATCTCCTTGAAAATCAAATAGTTTCATCCACCTTTCTTAAGGAAAAAGGAGTGAGCAAGCCTCGAGACATTCTCGGGACAATTTTCTACATTTGGTGCATTGCATCCAGTGGCTTCCTCCTTGATCTTGTCAATTTTCTCCAGGGCGAACTCCATCCGATCGACCCAAGTAATCCGAGTAGAAAGGATTTTGTTGAGGGCTCTAGGGTGTCCAAAGATGCCGAACTTGACTAGATTTTTGACTGAACAATCGAACATTTTCTGAAAGGTCTCATGCTACATCCTGGCATGATCTAGCTCTTCAGAGATGGGTCCTACTATCACCTGGAGCTATTTGTTCGCCCTGCTGATATTCGATATAATCCGGTGAGCTTGGCGATCACTCCCTCACTTTCTTTGAGGATTTGGCTCCTCTGGCGAAACTACCATACCCTCGCTTTCGCCGATTTTGGCATATTCATTAATCTTGTCCCGACTCAAAGGCTCAGGAGAGTTTCGGTGGCGATTGTAGGAGGTGCATTGCCCATTTTCTCGCAAGGCATGCGAAGATGTTTATTTTGCTCCTTTAATGACCTCTTTTCTTCCTTTGCTTCGGAGCTTTTTGCAAAGGGCGTCAACCGCAGATAGGGTCTCTCCTTGAAGGATTTATGAAGATGTTCCCATTGTGACTTGGGTCATCAGTATAATCTGTTGAAGATAGATCCCTTTTATCCTTTAAAGGATTGGGCTAAACTATCTCCATTACTCTCTCTCTCCTGACGCACTCTTAGAGAAGCCGGTTATTGGATTTTTCTTCTTGGCCCCTTTGATGGGATGACAGAAAATTCCATCGGTGCGATGGGAACTTTCCTCTTTTGTTGGCTCGGTGTTTGAGAGATCCATGTTGGGCTTATGGGAGAGGGGCCGGAAATAGAAAAGGGAGCAGCTGCAGTAGTAGAAAGGAAAATGCGTGGAGACACTTGGAGGCGGCATTGAGAGGGAGGCCGAGGAAGTGCTCACGGGAGGAAGAGATATTGCAGAGGGAGGTAGACATGGGAATGGAAGGGAGCTGAGAGATGAGGGAAGAAATGGTGGGGGACACACTCCGTGAGAGAAGAGAAGATGGACAATGAGGAAGGTGAAATAGCAAAAGATGGGGAGAGGATACGACTAAAGGACTGCCACTTGGGTCTTTCAAGGAGGGGAAGGAGGTGAGGGAGAAGAGATAAAGGTACCTCAATAGTTACTGATGGTAGGGCAACATCCCGAGTGGATGTGCCCATCGGAACATCCTCATCTCGCTTCTTTCTCCTGGAGAAGCCGCAGTTATAATTTGTTCTTGTGCGGCGGAGCAGGGGACTCTCGAGTCTCTTCGGGCAGAGCTTGACTCGCCTCTCTTGTCTTTACCTTTGCTCTTTGGCGATGTTTCACCTGGAAGATGTGTTGCCTAATGGAGATGTGGTGAAATCAACTCCGAGGTAGATGAGACCATTCATTCGCACACTGTGCTATGTTCTCCACAGAGTTTCTTTGACCCTTTCTTCTATCGTCTGAGGTGCTTTAGTTCTCACAATAATAATAGCAAACGCGGCCGATTGTCCCCATCCGTGTCAAGATACACCCGATCAACTTCTTGATCAGCAAGTTTACACCCGATCAACTTCTTGATCGGGGATGATGGCTACGCCAGATCGATGATTTTAGCCAAGGCCAAGCGGGAATGGTCTTTCCTTCTGAGCTCGACCTCATGATACAGGTCGATATAAATATCCTCGATCTGTGGAATGTGGATTGGATCAAGTTTGGCCCTGAGGCAGAAATTCCTTGGGTCGAAAGTGGGCCTTGCCGGGAAGTTGTGCTTTAGATTTAGCAGCTCCAGCTCTGCAAACATCTCCCGTGCTTTGTGGTGAGAAAGACAAGTGTACCTGCCCACTGTGAGGGGGAAAGGAGTTCCACCCTTCTTTCTCTTTAAGCACTTCTTGTGATAGGTTATGAGTTGTCTTGACAGCTCCAACAGGATCAGCTTGGGGCCGGCATATCTTGGCAATTTGGTTGGTTCCCCAAGAAGTTGGCTGCCCTTAGATAAGTGAAGGTGGGGAATTGAGTGAACAAGGCCCCCCATTTCTCTGTTGCTGCAACAATGCTCTTGGTCGTACGACCGTGAGTCATGTTTGGCCTCAAAAGGCAGACGATGTCGTAGAAGAAGGCATCATTAATCTTTGTAAACTGAGAAATATTATTCTCCAGCTTCAGCTCTGGATAGTATTCATATATTTTTACTTGGTGCCAAACCCCACACCGCATCAATGCTGGATAATCTCTTTTCGAGGCCGCAACATAGACTATGTAGGAGTTCATGTAGAACCTCACTTGTTGTGGTAAGTTGCTTGAGCCGCTCGGATGTAGTACCGCTTATGATCTCCAACTACTCGAAGCGTTGATCTGGCACATTCTTGTTCATTGTCTCCAGGTATCTAAGCATCCATTTATGAAAGTAGTGGGCATTAGGAAGCCCAAATACTCTGCTTAGGAATGTGATGCTATCACTGAGTTCCTCTGAGAAATTGCTGCGATGAATGACTTGTGGCCATTTGGTCACCACCTTCTTGTTTTTCAGGTATACCTCATTCATTAATTACATACACTGATCTTCATTATCTTCCCAAGCCTTGGTGCAATCTTCTTGGCTTACTGCCACAAAGTGCCAGTGGTGAGGAATGCCAAGAATTATTTTGAAGTGCCAAGCAGTGAGGTTGATCACGACCTCACCTTTCTCATTCTGGACACACCTTGTGTCTTTATTGTAGCAGCGGGCTACTACCATCATGAACTCGTTGTTCACAACACTGACCGGGATCCCTCTAGCAAAATGTAGGCCACTGCCTACCAGTTTGTCCATCCACAAACTTCCTGTGACTCTTTTGGTTCTGGCCCAGAAGTCTTCCATATCGATATGACCAAGTTCTGAGTCTCTTATATCCAGGTCACACTCTGCCTGGGATTCGGGCATCCTGACCCTCTAATATTTGTACTTCATTTCTTCCTCTGTAAGCTTGGCTTTACCCTTAGACTTGGTAGGTCTCTTGCTTGATGTAGACATATGTAGTTCTGAACTTAGTTGTTGATCTGCAAGAAGAAGAAGTGAAACCCAACGTAGGAGAGTCATTTTATCTGATTGATCTCCAATTAAAGTATTGACAAAAGGAAGAGTTAGTAGTTTTAAGACATCGGGTGTAGGGCACATGAACACTTTGTAGGGCTGCGAGGCTAAATAGTGTGGCACACATAAAAATGGTGTTACAAGGGACAACTCAGCGCCAAAGGGCGCAAGGCGCATGGATACTGCAAGCTGCATTTTTGTTGTTGCAATCGGAAGTGCGCCTGCGCCACTTATGCGCATTTTATACCAGTGCATGGATTTTTAATGTTACACGGGACAGGATGTGCCATAGGTGCATATATTTTTCATGTTACACGGGATTTGGTGCACCAAAGGCGCACAAGTTTAGCATGTGTAACATAGACTTCAAGTGTGAAAAAGGGGAACTTGGTGTGGCGCACGGGAGGTCTGCATGACATGATGTTGCTGCAATAGGGATACTGGCTGCTAACAATTTTATACTTGGCGCAAGCATGGTTGATGTTGCATGGATGCAGGGTGTGCTGATGGCACAATTTTTTGCAATGTTACACATGCATTTGGTGTGCCAAGAGGGCGCAGGGTTAGTGGGTGTTGCAAGCAAGGAAAGTGCGCTTTGAGGGTGCAAATCGTTTTTTATGCAGTAAGTATGGTGGATGCGCCGTTGGTGTGAATTTACCTCATGTTGCAAGCGATGATCTGCGCTAAAGGGTAAAAATGCATTTTATCATTTTTTTAAGTGTAACATTCCCCAAATTAGTACATTAGAAAAAGTAAAAAAATTTAATAAATGCTTCCTAGTTCTAAATACATAATTTAGAACTCACAAAATCAAAACAACCATTCTTATAACAAATAACCATATGCAGCTGTAATGACTCGGTGCACCACCGATCTATTCATTCCATGACTCATTGATGTACCGATCTATTCATGTGTTTCACAAAGTTGGCATTTTTACAAACTCTTCACTCTTGCGGTTCTCTTCCCTAATCTGGGATTTCAAAATGCTCTGTCCAAGGAACCTATCTAAATAATCGTTACCATTATTCATCGGCATCTCGTCCCTTAGACAAGGTGACATAGACAATGCAATCGGTAGCTTGTGATACTTTGGCCAAAGTTTTGAAACATACGCTCATGTCTCATATTCCTTGATGGCATACTCGTCAACTGGAATACGTCCTCCACCCTACTCCGATGTTATATAGAATGTCCCATACGACTTCATCGCAGTCATCCCTTCCCAAGTCATTCACTCAGAAGCATTAATAACATGACAACGTTATAAGGATGCTCTTGAGGACTAGGGATAAGTGACATCTTGGATAAACCCTAGTTAACCCAAAGGTGTCAATGTACCCCAAATCTCCAAGGGTAGCCTCATAACATGACCATGTTCCTAACCGATCCCGAGTAAAAACTTGCTCAAGTTTAAGGTGTAAATCTTAATGATCAATGCAAAGAGTGTCATCATAAGCCACCTACATTGTTGTATCCTCAAGAAGATCCTAATCTTCTCGAGGGTACAACCCCGTAACACCCTGAACTGTTGTTACTTTCTCCTAAGCATTCAAGTGTTGATATGTGATTTCTTGTAAAAGGATGTGTTCCTCGATTCAGAAATCATGCTTGATATGTACTGAATTTCTTGCAGATTGCAGATCTTGACTGAGTCAAAATATGAATGGACTCTTTTATTTATTTCATTTTGTGTCTGAATATTAATCTGATCACGGAATGAATTATAGAGATATTCTTCTATAATATCTAGACTTGGATCAGTGGAATTGATCCAAGTAATGCTTTAAATCTGTATGTGATAAATTATATCACAGACCTTGAACAGGTTGCAAGGTATGGAAGCATTTAATAAGCTGGTCAGGAGTATGACTCAGGCTGATCTTGAGAAATGAAACGGTTCCCGATATCAAAGTATATCTGGAAGGTCTCGATTGTAGACCAGGTAATAATTCGTGGACATACAATTCTGCAATGAGAACAGGAGCTAACTCTGTTCTAGAAGTATGGTACAGGTCTTTCCGAGTTTCAGGGCAAGGACCAAACTGAATTATTAAGGGTTAGTAACCTGAAACTAAAACCTAACCTAGGGGTTAGATTATTGATTAGTCTAACCTAGACCTAGGCTATTTGTTAATATCCTAAGTTAGTATCTTTGTGTAAATTTGTTAGTGTGGGTATAACCCTAAACTCTAACCTAAGATACTAACCTAACTTTGGAGGAGATTATTAAGGGGCCGATGAAGGGTGGCGAACCATGGCGGTGTTTTCTATGGCAATAAATGTAGGGATAAGGATGAGGGACAGGTCATGGCGGAGGTTTAGGCGACGGCTAATTTGTGCAGACTTGGCAATTGCTAAGTTTGGAAATGGACTTAAATTTTTAGTTGGACTGTCGCCAATTCTGGCGGTCGGTGGGAGTAGAGTTTAAGCGGGAAAATTGGTTAATGGCATTCAATACTCTCGGAAGTCGAGCTCGGAACTCGCGAGAAGGCATGCAAGCGGAAATTTGGGGGTTTGTTTGGCTTGTCGCGATTTTCGGTTTTTGCTCTGCTGGTTTACTGGTTCTTCACACCAGTTCTCTTTGAGTTGCATGGCATGTAGGAACTGCCATAGCTCTTTTCTCTGTCATGGAAGATATATATGCGATGAAGACAGCGAAATTTTGTTGGTTGCTTTATCGTGGAAAAAGAAAAGGGAGTTTGAGCTCTTCCTGTGGTTTGCTTCGGGAATTTGATCAACATACAGGCATGCTAGGCCCTAACCTTTAAATATCTTGCTGTCTTTCAAGTGCTTTCATTAAAACAACTCTGTTCAAATGTTCTGTGAAGATTGGATGAATTTTCTATGAGATCTAGTTTGATTTTTAGCACTGTATCTCGTCTGGTTCGATTTTTCAATTTCTTCTTGATGGGTGTTTGTTTAAATCGAACTTCGACTCTATTTATTTGAGTATTCATTCTGGCTTATACATGTGTGGTTTTTATTCTAAAGTTTGAATGTTCGGCCTGTTTGGCGTGAGCCCTTAGAATATACCTGTGTGTAGTATAAGACCACTGTATGTCTTGATTCGTGGTCGCTGTTTCTTGATATAGAAACTGTATTAATGATTTGAAGGAATACTGTAAGAATGATTAGTATTATCGCTTCTTTGGGTGCTCGGTCGTGGGATTTGTTGACAACGACTAGTGATACTTTCGGGTTTCATTTTGTTTTCAATTTTTGGCTTGGAACAGGTAACTGTAGTGTTACCATAGTCTTTTCGACCTAGCGGAAGTTGTTTTCCTGTTATTAGGTTAGCGGGATTACTTGTGCACTGTGTATAATATAAATACACCTGTACTTTGTTGTATCGACTCAGTGGAGTCGATGATTGAATCGTATTGCTTTCTATTGCTGGGAATGTAGATTCATCCGCAAGTTTTGTGATTGGATTTTTGTAAAAGCCTGATAAGATGAAACAGGGCTTTTGTCTACTGTTATTTGAAGTAATTAAAGGATAAAGACTTCCTGTATATGCATTTTCCTTTCTATGTGAAAGCTGTTAGAAAGTTCGAAGCGGCTCAGTTGCTTTCCTTGCTAGAAATGGATATTCGATTTGCTTCGCTTGTTTCTTTCTGAATGTTAGCCATGAATAGCATATATGGATTTATCAATGAATGTCATTGTACGTTGCTGTAGGGTTCAGTGGTTATGCGTGCAAAACCTTTAACAGTCACTGTGTGAATATATAGATTTATGCTATTACGACTTGGACGACTCTGAGGAGTCGATTGAATGATTCATTTTATTCATGAGCCGATTAAAGTTAAGTTGTTGGTATTTTAAGTGCCGGCGACTTAATGGAATAACATGTACTTCGATCTTGTTATTGAGATTGGAATTCCTTCGTGTTTTGGGATTCTGAGGTACAGATTCATAGGTAGGCATGTACGTCTTCGACCTGTGCAAATTAGTGTAAAATGATTGACAGAGAGTAATTTGTTGTCTGATTCTTGTTATGCTTCGTTGATAAATGTCAGCATGAATTCATATGCATTTGCTTGAATTGTTACCTCCGTTTGAATTATTGGAATTCTGGAAAGGTAATTTATACTTCTGTCTCTTTCTGAGCTTGACCTTGGACACTGTCTTGTCACTTTTTGAGGTCCTTGGGTATGGATGACCGTTTCGTGTTCTGACCTTGTTTGGGTAAATCGCGAACATCACTCCAAGACTTGCATGCGGCAAGGTAAGGATCGTTTGGTTGAATTCCTTTCTTTTACTTCAGTCCGATTTTGACTGAGCAAGAATATGTATGCTATGTTCTTCTTCCAATCATTCTGTCCGATTTGACTGTGCGTGATTTGGAAATATCGTGTGGGCAACATAGCATAGTCCATTGGAAACCTTCGATTGCTTGATGCAATAAGGTTGTTGTTTTTAGCGATACGCTTGTAGTTTCTTGTTTTCTACTTGTGTCAAAGCCTTACTGTGTAAAAGGAACTAGCATTGGGCTTAGGATTGATACATGATTTGTTGATGTGTTAGTTGCTGTACAAGAGTTTGCTGTGTTTCTGTTCTTAGTTAAACAGTGATCTTGCTTGCGGCTTGTCTAACTTGTTCATTTATATACTGGTTGACTGTTTTCATATGTGAAGGCAGTACAGTGATGAACTTATGTGAAAGGAAGTATGAATGGTTTGGTTCTTTCTCTTCCTTTATTTAATATTATTGATAATGGACTATCAGTGGGAAATTGTTTGTAACATATTGGTGGAATCCCGAATTGTTATGTTATTTCCTTTTTGGAGAATGAAACAATCTGACCAATGTTGTGATTTTGGGTTTAATGATTGTTGTGTGCATTCGTTCCTTGTTTCTTAATATTTGATGAAATATTAGAAAATGATTAAGACTATTTGTAACAATGATAGAGTTACATATTTGTAATCATTCTGTATTACAAGGGCATAGTCTGATTATGTTTACTTATGTGAATATCTGATCTCATTTAAACAGGGTGTTTAATGAAAACAATTGATGGATTGCAATTGTTTTAAAAGTTAGTGCTTATCATGCTCAGTTCATTGAACTGACTCATGTTGACTATTTTTGCAGATGGTTGCCGTATGAGGTAAAAGCAATGCAGATCTGATAGGCTGATCAGATTGTTTATTTGATTTATAAGGAATTACAGCTTGATTTTATGGATGTACTATATGAGAAAAGATGTTTCTTTTCCGTTAGCATTATATCAAGTATGCTGTTGCATAAAATGTAATTGTATAAGTTTTGAAAGGAATGAAAATAAGTGTTTGATACTTATGTGTTGTATTCTATTCTGAAAGATGACCTTCTTCGGTATATGTAACGAAGGGGCATTGTTATCTTGTATAATATGGATGCTTTTGTGATTGACAATGAAAGCTTGTAAGTAAATTAGACTAAATTCTTATGAGTGTTTAGTAGATCTAATTTATTCTAACAAAAGCAATAGTGGAATTAATTTATTGTCTCTCTAGAAGATAGGTTAAAAATTGAGCCTAAAAGAGAGAACGCTAAACAAATTGGATTGAATTACTAATCCCTAGTCCTAAGTATAACAGGACAATAGTAAATTGGATTCTAAATCATTTATATCTTTAAACTAAAAAGTATGATATAAATTCAGTTAAGAGAACTGATAGGCAATCAATGGAGTTCAGATGGCAATCTCAAGCATTGGTTATGAGATATTGTCCCATTCTGTTGCTTTAGAATCAGGTGAATTCTAATGACTCCTCGATGAGAGCTTGACCGTAATACCTCTACCAAGTAATGAATCCTTTAGAGGAGGGTCGTCTTAAGACGAAGAATCCAGGGATCGGAAAGGCTAACCTTAGGGTAAACGTCTTTAAAGTAATTTGTACTCAAGTGCTTAACGCATATTGACGAGTAGATCTTTTCGAGGCGGATTTAAAGGATGACGGCACAAGACAACTGCAGGGTTGTACCTCCGAGAAGATTAGGATCTTCTCGAAGTTACAACAATGCAGGTGACTTATGACGACACCCTTTGCATTGATCGCTAAGATTTACATTCGTGACTGGATTAGTTACTCAGGGATTGATTAGGAATGTGGTCAGGTTATAAGGCTGCCTAGGAGGTTCGGGGTAT
The DNA here is from genome assembly GCA_018340775.1 of Taxus wallichiana var. yunnanensis. Taxonomy (NCBI): domain Eukaryota; kingdom Viridiplantae; phylum Streptophyta; class Pinopsida; order Cupressales; family Taxaceae; genus Taxus; species Taxus wallichiana. Next base: position 610,081,636 of record CM031240.1, read on the forward strand.
CTTGACACATTGGTCTAACTGTAAGGTTAAACCAGTATGTCACCGTATCCCTAATCCTCTGGATATCCATATAACGTTATCACCTTGTTAATCTATCTCCGAGTGATTAAGTTTTGAAAGGAAGGACTGACGGTAGTCAGTATAAGACATTCTATATAACATATGAATGGGGTGAAGGACGTATTCCAGATTGACGAGTATGCCGTTAAGGAATACGAGACATGAACAGTATGTTTCAAATCTTTGGCCAAAGTATCGCAAGCTGCTGATTGCGTTGTCCTAATTCACCTAGTCTAAGGGATGAGATGCCGATGAATAATGGTAACAATTATTCAGTTAGGTTCCTTGGACAGAGCATTCTGAATCCCAGATTAGGGAAGAGAACCGCAAGAGTGTTGTGTTAAACAAAAACACTAACTCTTTTTACTCATGAATAGATCGGTAGATTACCGAGTCATGGAATGAATAGATCGGAGGTATTCCGAGTCATTGCAGCTGCATATGGTTGTCTGTTATATAAATGGTTATTTGAATTGTGAGTTCTAAATTATGTATTTAGAACCAGTATGCAATTATAAAAAAAAAAATTGACTTGTTCTATTGTCTAAAATGAGGATGTTACAAACCCCGCAATCGACATGTGCCGACATCCTACAAAACCACCTTGGAAAGATCTACTTATCCTAAGGTGTTACATACGTTGAGTTGAAATTATACTTTAAGACTCTCCTTTCCGATTAGTCTTATCCCAACTCCTGGGCTCCTCATCATTGAGTTGCCTTACTTAATTAAGATCCATTTCACAGAGAGAAATTAATAAGATTTGAGATCTCGTCAAGAGTTCTTTTATTCACCATAATCTTAATCAACGAAAATGGGCAGTAGCCCTAAGTCTCCTCTTAAGGATGATAAATATACCTTTTTAGGTTTATATCGGTTTTCCAAAACTGTATTATATCATACTTATTTGTATTAAGATATAGTAATTTTAAATCATTTAATATGTTGTCTTGACTTAGATCAAGGTTAGGAAGTAATAAATTACTCTTCCCGTTCAGCTTCCTGTTAAGGTTTATTTTAACCTTAGCTTCTCGAAGAACAGTGGGCTAATTTCTAATTTAGCCTTATATAGAACATAACAGAACTACCAATCATTTACAAGTATCCAGCCACATAATCTTTACAAGGCTTACTTAGAGAATCCTAATATCTTCAAGGTATAAAAATAATAAAAATGCACTTAAAAACATTCGAACCGAAGAAGTTCAATTCATCAAGATACAAATGCAGCCACATAAGTAACAATCCCCTCATTTCATTCATTTCTAAGCTAATCAATTACAATTTATGCATTCAGCATATTTGATACAATACACAACAGCAAGAGAACAACTTTCTCAGTGTAGTACATTTAGAGAATCAAGTTGGAATTCATCATAAACCAAATTAAACAATCTGAACATCATATCAGATCTGCGTGCCTTTACCACTTACGACAACCATCTGCAAAAATTGTCAACACGGGTCAGTTCGGTGAACTGAGCATGATAAGCACTAATTCTTAAAACAATTGCAATCCACCAATTGCTCTCATTAAACACCCTGTTTAAATGAAATCATTTCATCAAACATGTAAACATAATTCAGACTATGTTCTTTCTATAATTCAAACATGACTTTTAATGCATAACTCATATTATAGTTACCAATTAGTCCTAAATACTTTTCAGATGTTTCATCATATATATTAGAGACTAAGAAGAACAAATGTATCCAAAACAACCATCCATCTGAATCACTAGGACAGCAATAATCCACAAATTATTCCATTCAACAACACAAATGAATTTCCTAACAGTTCGTGTATCCAACAAATATGTTTTTACCCTTCCACAAAGGTAGTTTATAACATTCCGCAAGCTCAACTGACGGGATTCTTTTATAATCATAACATATTTCAATGGTATTGACAAGTATACCTACTTATACAGCAACACACATTTTATACCAGTCTCTCCATACAATACCACAGTCTATTCTTGTTATGCCCTTACCGTAGAGATCACATAAGGATACAAGAAGAAAGCACACAAAGTTTCCAGACTAGGAGAGAGTATTTTCTTATTCCTCCTATTATGCATCAACATATACTTTACAGCATAGGAAAAGAAACAGAGACAGTCAGATTCCCATATCAATCATGTTCTGGACTATACCGACTCCTCTAGAATAACGCAATTACATTTACGCATGCGACTAAATAGTCGAGATTACAAGAAGAACTACAGTTTCATCTAAATCCAATTATAAAAATCACCTGTAGCTATTAAGCAATACTAGAGCTCCCGCGACAAGCAATAATAAATAATCCGACCAAAATAGACTCAACAGATCTTTCCATATCATTCATTAAACATAAAAATACCCAACGCCATCGCCTGACATGGCACAGCTAGAACCCTTTATCTCAGTCAACCAGAGTCTAGATAACACCAAAAACAGAAGACGTATCCAGATGCAAACACAACGACAATTCCACTGAGTCGAAACACAGAAAACATTCAACTGAGTCTAATCCCTATAGTTTATACAGCAAGGACTTTACAGAAGTCACCTCCATTACAAAAGCTCATCAAAGTTTTAACCTAAGTCGAGCTAATACGAAAATACAGCAGGGACTCAAATAGAGTCGTGCTTGTAATGTAAACCCAGCACACATTCCACAGAATTGAACTGAATATAAACACAACAACCTTTAGAAAGAGTCGAATTAATAAGTATGCACAGCAGGACTTACATCAGAAGTCGAGCCAACACGCAAACACATCAAGGACTTCAACAGGAGTCGTGTTCACATGGAAATACTGCAAGGACTCCAACGGAGTCGTATCCAACAAGAACTCACAGCCAGGGTTTAGATTGAAGTCGAATTCATACGAAAACATTCAAGGACTCCAACAGAGTCAATACCAACAGTCTTCACAACTAAACTTCTACAGAAGTCGAAATACAAGATACATTTCAAGGACTCCAACAGAGTCAATATCAATAAGTATTCACAACTAAGCTTATACAGAAGTCGAAATACAAGATACATTTCAAGGACTCCAACAGAGTCTATACTAATAAGTATTCACAACAAAGCTTCTACAGAAGTCGCTTTCAAGTAAAATAATCACAACAAGCATCCCATTCAGAAGGAACTTTAAGTATACCCAGCAAGATTCAACAGGATTCAACAACATGATAACACAGCCGCGTCTTCAGCCGAAAAAGAATCCAAGAAGAAGAAATAAATACAGTAACATTTCAACAGAGTCTTCACATAACCAGAGATTCCTAAATCCTCAGGAAAAGAAGAACCAATACATTGCTTCAAACCAACTGTACTAAAAATCACCTGAACAGAGTTGTTCTAATGAAATCATTTGAAGGAAAGCAAGATTTTTAAAAGTTAGGGCCTATCATGCCTGATAGTGTCGCTTAAAAATCTGAAGAAGACCTCTGAATGTGCTCGCACCTTCTCTTCTTCTTCCATGATAGATTAAACAACAATAATCTGTTACCTTCATGCCTTATAAACCTTCCCCAACCGAGAAAGGAGCTAGATATTCTCATAGTTGCCATGCAACACAAAGTAGACTGGTTCGAAGAACCAGTGATCAAGCAGAGAGAAAAATCGGAACGCATGGAAAACCAAACAACCAACAAATTTTCCTTTTGCATGCCTTCCCAAGCAATCCATGCTCGGGAACCGAAGTTCATCAATAGCATTAACTCCCATATTCCCGCCTAATCTCCATTGCCACCGACCGCCAAAGTTGGTGATTGCCAATTGAACACAAACAACCATTCCCAAATTTGGTGATACCGCCACGTCAGGTCTCAATAGATGTTTACAACCTCTGCCAAATCCCAAGTCCTTCATCCTTATCCACCTCATAAATGCCATAGAAACCACCACCTATGACTCGCGCCCCTTCATAGGTCCCCCTCCAACCATGATCATTAGTTAAGATAGGTTAGAAACATAGGTAGATCATAAGGTAAGACATTAGTCTTACTTCATAGTGCTAGGTGTAGCTAACCTTAGGAACATTTAGCTTATAGTTTAGGGCTAGGTTAGATTAATAATAATTTAACCGATAGGTTATAGTTTAGGTTAAGGTTATTAACCTTAACAAATCCAGTCTAGGTCTCCCAAGTAGGACCGATCCGTATTAGAACCAAACAGGGTAAAACATCCCTGTACAGGATCCTATCAGGTATTGCTAAATAAGCTTACTGAATACCCAGGAACATCTTACCTGGCTTAAGGTCTAGGCCTTCCCGATGTTACGGTATTTGGAACCGATTTTCATTTAACAAGATCAGCCTGAGTTAACTCCTGAATTGCTCATTCAACTCATTCAGACCTTGCAACTTTCGTAAGGTCAATAAATTTTGTTCATCATGAATAAACTTAAAACATCTCTTGGATCAATGCCACTGATCCAAGGCTGAGTCATAAAGATGGGTAAATCCACAATTCATCCCGAAATCAGATTGAACTCAGGTGCTAAAAATGAAAGAAATAAAAGAGTCCAAACATATTCCGACTCAGTCAAAGATCTTCAAATGCAAAGAAGATACAATCCAGATCAAGCATGACTTCACAATCAAAGGAACACGTCCTTATACAGAAGAAATCATATATCAACACTTGAGTGCTCAGGAGGAAGTAACAATAGTTCGGGCGTTACATTGCCTCTTCTTTCTTTGTGGGGTTTGAATGGGTGTCAAGCCTCTTCTGCAGGTTCCAGAGATAGAGAAGAGGGGGACAACAAAAAGACTCGAGTGCTTTGAGGCAAGGCTCTCTTTACGTGAAGATCTCGGGAAAGAGGAGGGAGAGCATGGGGAAATACATCCAGGGCAGCAAAGGAGGTTTTGACAAATCTATGCAACCTACTACACAAACAAACAACAACCAACAAAAATACGGGGAAAAGACCACCTACCCGAAATATATAACGTGAGAAGTTAAGCGGGGTCCACGAACCTGATACGAGGATGACAAGCGTGCTAACAAAGCGAGAGAAAAAAAGATCAATCACGTGTTTTCTGACTGGTGATAATGACAGGGCGGATGTGCCTATATATAGGCAAAGGCGTAATAAATGTGCCAACCACTTTTTGAAGTGGCGCATCAAAACACCTGTTGACATTACAAAACTTGCGCCCTATGGCACACCAAGATGCGTGTTAACATGTTGTTATGTGCAGCCTTGGCACACCAAAAGTGATGTCAACGTAGAAATACGTAAGCGTCCTTTGTGCACCAAAATGCGGCGCAACAAAAATATTGTTGACACAAAGGCGCATGCGCCTTGGCGCATGCAAGAAAGGCGCAACACGGTGAGGCACACCAAAATGTGTGTCGACACACCAAAGGGTGCACCAAAGGAAATGAAGGGGGCGCAGATTTACCCTATGTTGCATAGACAAAAGGTGTGCCCAACCCAAAAAGACCAAAAATGGCTAAGTCCGGAAAACCAGATTTCTCGGGAAATGGTTTTGCAACGTTCAGAACGCAGAGGGGTCCCTGACAAGGGACCAGAACAAAATTTTGGTATGGTTACCCGTAAAATTTCCCTTGCCAATTTTATGGGATAACAAATGGCTCTTTCTAGGGACTATCTTTGAATGGAACTCAGGGGTAGAGAATCCCGAGATCCATACATGCCTATCTATTAGGTACGAGTCAAAAACAAGGGCAATTGAAAAGGAAACACACAACCAACAAAAGCAAACACACGACAAAAACAAACACACAACTAAAGTAAATCAGAAAAGAAGAGAGCAAGCTCTACTTCCGAAGATTTTCGATGTCTTTGCTATAGGGAAGCAGGAGCCCGCCCATCCGGATACGAGAGATAGAAGTTGTTCTCTCTATTGATCTGCTTTGATCTTGAAAGGTCCCCTCCATAGGGAATCAAATTTTTGTGCATGCCCTTTGGCTCTCTTCGTTGTCCCACAAAAGGACGAGGTCTCCCACCTAGTACTCTCTTTTCTTAGCTTTTTTATCGAACAATCTCTTGACCTGATTCTAATGTTCGGTGATCCTGTTGACACTCTTAGTTTATTTTCTTTGAGATCTGCTAGATACATGATCCTCTTTTCAAGGAATTTTGGAAAGTCTCATCTTCGATTGCTCGTGCTAAGCACAGAGCAGGGAGCTCCATAGAAATGGGAAGCTCAGCATCGGTGCCATATAACACTTGAAAAGGTGACATGCCGAGAGACCTCTTGGGAGTGATGTAGTCCGCCCACAAAGTGTCGTATAATGACTTGTGTCACATTCGTTGATTTTCATCCACTAGCTTTCGTATGATGGTTACTAGGTTTTTATTACCGATTCTACTCCGACCATTTCCCGAGGGTAATAATCTAATACGTGAGCGAGTTATTCCGTATTCATAGCAAAAACTAACAACTTCTCGTGAGGAGAAGTTAGAAGCGTTATCAGCAACAATCTTGTTTGGAACGCCAAACCTGACAATGATATTTTCTTTGATGAAACTACAAACAACTTCGGAAGTGGCATATTTGACAGGTATGGCTTCCACCCATTTCGTAAAGTAATCTGTTGTCGTTACAACATAACTATTTCTGGCACTCGATTGGGGATTGAGTGCACCAATAAAATCAATTCCCCACTGCTTGAATGGTTCATCGACAATGACTGGCCGAGGGGAAAAGTAGCCAATTTGGGCTTATAGACAAACTCTAGCAAGGCTCACACTTTTCTACCCAAGTGGCTGTGTCTTGGAAAAGCGTCGGCCAATAGTACCTAGCCCGAGATGATCTTGTGTGCCATCACGGAAGAGGAGAAATGGCCCCCACAAGCCGAATTATGAAAAATCTCAAGTAACTTCACTTACTATGGCTTGTCAACACATCGCAAGAAGATGCCATCTATTCCATGTTCGTATAAACCGGCATCCCAAATGATATATCTCGGCTTATCTCGAGTTTTATAGCACGCTTCTCCTTTGTAGTTAGATGGGCCGGGCATTCACCATAGGTGATAAAGAAAGCAATATCGAATACCACTCTGGCCGCTCGTCATGACAAATAGGACCATAGGTAGTGAATCGGGTTTCTCCAGCTAGCTTTGTGCTCCATGGGTGCAATCATCTTTTCTTCCGAAACTTTTGAATCTTGGTTTTCAGCCATAAGTTGACATAGGCCTTTGCCTCTTACTAACTTGGTTGGTTTTATATCCAGATTGTACTCCTGGACTTTTGCAATCCAATTCCCCGCAAGCTTCCTAACTCCTGTTGAGTTAAAATTGACTTGACTGCCGTGTCAGGGACCAGCACTACTGTATGAGAGTTTAGAATGTAATACCTAAAGTTCTTGACTACTTTGACCATGGTGAAGGCATGTTTTTCCAAATGAGACATCTTTAATTCATGAGGCTTGAGAGGAGAGCTCATAAACGTAATCGGGGATTCAACATTTTGAGAATTCTTTTGCATTAGGATGGCCGACACAGTGTGCTTGGATGCATAGCTATACATAATAAAATCTTTGGAGAAATCGGGACATACCAGATCGGTGGAGGCTTTTATTTCCTCAAACAAATTCTTCCCTTCTTTGCTCCATCGAAAGTTGCTGACCCCTTCATCATTTCTAATATATGACAAGTCTTTTAAGCAAAGTCGGGAACAAAGCACTCGAGAAAATTCACTTTTCCGAAGAAAGAGTGAATGCCACCTGATCTTACTTGTAGGTAAAGGCTCAAATAGCCTTAACTCTTTTGTATCTATCTTTGTCCCTTCTTTGCTAACAACATGTCCCAACAATTTTCCTTCTGTGACTCTGAAAATAGACTTTTTCAAATTCAGGGAGATCCCGTGCTCTTGGCATCTAATCAATACTTGCTCCAAATGATCACAATGATCATTTCACTATTTGGAGAACATAGTTAAGTCATCTAAGTAGACTACGATGACCTTTCCCATCATACCTTTGAACGCAAGGTCCATGGCCCACTGGAAAGTGGCACCAGCATTGGTCAAGCCAAAAGGCATCCTACTGTAAGCAAACGTACCCCAAGGAGTAGTGAATGTTGTTTTAAATTGGTCTTCAGGTGAGACTTCAATCTAATTGTAGCCCAAAAAACCATCAAGCATGGACAACATTTCTGATCCAGTTACCACTTGCAGAACCTGATCCATTATGGGAAGCGGGTAGTTTTCCTTCAAGGACACCTGATTCAGGTTGCAAAAATCTACACATATGCGTATCTCGCCATTCTTCTTACACACTGGCATAATGTTTTCCACCCAAGTACTGTGATGGATAGGAAAAATGATCCATGCATCCAACATTTTCTGAATTTCATCCTGGATAGTACCTGAGATCTTAGGATTATAATGTCTCTGCTTCTGGCGAAAAGGTTTGACGTCTTCTTTTAATGGGATGTCATGTTGGATGTCCTTTGGCTTGAAAGACTTTAGATCAGCATAGGAACATGCCAATACATCCATGTATTTCTTTAGCAGTTTGACAAAGTTCCGCTTCTCTTCAGGTGTGCAACATTTTCCAATGTTTACAAACTACGGATGTCTAACCGAACCTAAATTGACTAGTTCGGTCTCCGAGGAGGAGCCAGGATCATCTCACCTTTTCTTTTTTATAAAACGATCATGTCATCACAAACAAACACTCTAGAGAAACCAAACCTTTTGGAATTTGATTTCCTTTGAGCTGACATGTGCCGTCACTTCCTTTTGATTCTTCATTTTGATCGATAACTGATTCACAACATGTAGAAGTGGATCCCTCAAAATGAAGTTCACTAAAATTTTCTGCCTTTTCTAGAAAGGAAATGAGTTGATTGTCATTGTTGAATACTTGCCAATGCCGAGAATTATCCAAAGATGCTTGGGCGGAAAACCACATCAATGGTATATTTGTTTATTTTCAAACCTGGTGAGGGAGCATGAGGGATGCTTTGAAACGGCCAATGAATCACCATGTCATTCGAGCTCTCGGATGGATTTTATTGAAAAGCGTCAAACTCCTCGATGTTGTCCCACACCGCATTGCGTAGTAATGCCTGATCCTTTCATTCTTCACTTGGTATATCCTTTTAACTTGATTTACGACCAGCTCTGCATCACCTTGTACCTTCAAATTCTTGATCCCTCTTTCCTTTGCGGCTTGCATGCCAAGTAATAGAGATTCATACTTAGCAGTATTATTTGTGTTGAAAAATTGTAACTTGAAAGAGAGGGGAATAATCTCTTCTTCGGGAGATATTAGTATGGCACCAGCGCCACATCCACTAGTCACGCAACTGCCATCAAACTGCAAAGTCCAGATCTTGTTAAGATCCCCTTCTTGGATGAGGACATCCATTTTGTCAGACTCGGTAGACAAGAAATAGTTTCCCATCCCTGATGATTTGAAGAGAATTTGGGCTTTAGGGTCATCGGAGTTAGTAACCAGGTACTTCTTTTGCGATTCAGGCTCCAAAGTTTACATTACACCTTTGACGGGGATCCTAGCCTTAGACCAGTCCATATGAATCTCCCCACCAACTTCACTACAAAAACTTCTTCCCAAAGAAAATTCCATGGGCTCTTTGGAATATCGGCAACAAGGACGGTCATTTTTACCCTTTTCTCCTGGGAATGTTGCAAACGGAAATTACGCTGGCCCTTGATTTGACCGATCAGCGAGAACTTGCTTGGTTTCCAAGGAATAACATCGGCCAAAAGGCTTGGTAAGGGTGAGGCCTAGAGCATGGGTGACTTTTACCGGCATGACATTATTGGAAGCTCCAGAATCAATTATGCAGTTGCTTAGTTTGTGGCCATTGATTAGGAGGGAGAGGTAGAAAGGTTCTATCTTGCCTGATGCGGAAGTCGAGGCAACATTTATGCGGGATGAAGGAGGGGTGGAAAGGATTCCTTTTGGGGAAACCTGATTAGTTATGACAGCCTGACTTTGGATGTATTCAGTCAACCTTACAAGTTGTTCGGGGTTTGATTGAAGGTACTCGGCTTCAGACATTTGGATCTTGGTCTTTTTAGCGTGGTCAATTATGTCAAACACGGCCAAGGGCTGCATTGATGGAGGAATGAGTCCTTCATTTCGCGATGGTAAAGTAAGGTTATTGGCCTTCATGGAAATAGAAGAAGGCTGATTTGGAGGAGAGATGGGAGGAAAAGATTTATTTGTAAAAGACTTAACAGGGGGTTGATCAGAAAGAGGATTACCTCTTTTAGCAATAGTTGGGGGCATGGATGACGCAGCCTTCTCTTTCTACACATTGGCAGTGACCTCTGCTTCTTTTCCTTGTGAGTGGGTAAAAACAGCATATGATTGTCCACTTGCATATCCTTGGGTACCCTCTTCTTCGTTAGATTCTTCCTCATCAAATTCCATATACCCGATAGTAGAGTCATCAGTCGGTTCACCGACATCTTGATCATCTTCACCTTGAGACGAAGGTTCTTCATAATATTGCTCTTCTTCTTTGATTTTGGCTAAAGCGTTGACCGAGGAGCCTCAAGCACCAACCACGGAGTAGTTGCAGGCAAACACGGCCTATGCGGGACCCTGTTGGGAGTGAAATTTCTTCGTGGAATATCCTGGTACGAGGAACTAGGGGAAGCTTGGGCTGACTGCTTCTTTAATGCAAGCAAGTCATTCACCATCTTTTGAAATGTCGATCGATCGGGCGAAGTAGTGGGAGAAGGGCTCAAGCTTTAATCTTGGGCGATTCCCTTTTTAATTCGCCTAATATTAACAAGCTATCTTCGATTCGGATGGCGCGGCTGGCGAGAATCAAAGTAGCTACTTGTTCTTGTAAGAGTAAGAAACTTACTTTCAAGCTCATATCGTTTACGAAGAAACACTTCTGATTTTCCAGTGTTGGAAGCATGGTAGGCGGAACACAGTTGATCAGTGAATTGAAACGAGAAATGAAGTCACGCATAGTTTCATTGACTTCCTTCTTTAGGTGAGTGATCTTTGACAGTAACGCAAATGTGTCTTCAGAAGGCTTATACCTGTCTTCAAAAGCAGCCCACAAGGTGGCCCAACTAGTAATAGATCCGGTGGCGAATGCTTTGGAACCATTCTACCGCAGACCACTTGCAAAGTTTCTAGAAAAAGGTGAATCGAATCATCTTCATGGGTCACATCTAGGATACTAGATGACATGATGAATGCAGATATGTGTGAGTCTCAGCTTTTGGTTTCCACTCCCATAAATTTGGGAAAATTCTTTCGCCTTCCATGTGGGAGCGTGTGAACAAGATGTGGCAAAGCCGGGGGCCCATAGCATTTTCCCATGGTACTAACATTTAGGCACGGCCGGAAAAAGAACGCTGGCCGGAAGCACAGCCCACTGAGCGAGCAGAAGGAACTACAAACCGATGTAGATGTTCCTGATGAGAGATGCTTCCTTCATGGAGGTGAGACACTCCTGGATGACCGGTCAGCTGAACTCAGTGACGAGAAGCGAGCTGGTGTTACACTGAAGTTGTGCCTTTGAATCAGGTCGAAGGTAAGATCAACTTCTCCATAAGCTCTCTCGCTACGAGTAAATGGTTCACCTACTAGTGTACCTTCCAAATCTGCAATTTTGGAGCGGATTTAAGAAATATTTTTGGCTGTACCTACTGATTTTCTGATTATTCTGATGAAAATCAGCAGCATGTATTTTTCTGAATATTTAAATTTTATCCTCCTCTTGAAAACCGATTGCGGTTTATTTGTTTGACTAACAAGGATAAAATGATGGTAAAACTTAGTAAGCTGATTTTTAGATCAAGAGTTGACTTTTCAAAGAGTTTGAAAATTTTGGTAAACTGTTAAAAACTCAGATCTACGGAAAAATATAGATTTTTATAAAAACTCAGTGAACTAAAGATCTCCAAAGGGCCTAGATCTATGGATCTCAGAAGAAAATTTTCAATTTGGAGTATTTTGCAAAAAAATTGGATTTTAAGCAAAAAGTTCAGATTTGCAAACAGGTAATGATTTTTCTGATTTTCACTAATTTTTTAAACACACCACCATCATAGATCTGATAGATCTGTTCGATCCCCAGTGAGTCACCAAAAACTATTGGTTTGAAAATATGTCGAGTGGACAGATCTATGGGCAGACGAGCCAACAGTGTGCAGAGCATAGCCCCTCTTTGAGTCAGCAAAGTGAAACTGGTTAATTGCTATTCTACTAGCAGGAATCTTGTGTAAGTCTCATAATATTCTACCTTCAGGGGTTAGGATCTCATCCCAGTAGAGGTAGTTCTGACGAAGAACAGAAAGGAAAGAAGAAAGGAAAGGAAGGAAGATGGATTTGAAGGGAGAAAAGAAATGAATTCAAAAGTAGAAAGGTCAGAGGGTCTATGTTTTGGGCTGGTAGTAAATAGAGCCGAACCTACTTGTATAGACAAACAAAGCAATACTGATGAACAAATGAAAAAAAAGTAGAGATAGATCCAACAGAATAAACGCATAGATTTGACATAAGAAAGATCAGATGCCCATAACACACATATTCAGCACAAAGTCTCAATATTTGTATTAATGTTTTCTTCTGTTACAAAAGTACAAAGCCTTTTCTTCTCACTTCTATTTTTCATCTAAAAGTGTCCACCCTTGAATACAACAAGTATTCAAGTATATATAGAAGGAGAGAAGAAAAGAAGGCAAAAACAAACCAACCACTTAATTACAAAAATATCTTACAAGAGATTCCAAAGTCATTTGTTGACTTTTGACAACTTTGTGGATGACATCATCCCATGGTGCAACATGGATGATGTCATCATTTGTGTCAACATACTTTAGATAATTACAAGGAGAAAGTCGGGAAGAATGAAACTATTCATCGTCGTCCCACGGCTGAAAGGGGGTATCCTACTTTTGCTGCTGCTCAGGTGACGAGATGTGGAACTGGGCACGGTACTCCATGAACTTGGTGATCATGGGTTGAAGTTGATCCTAGGAAGGATCCTTGTGTCGATCACTGATAGCTTCGCAAGTCTCCCACTCATCTATGAGCTTTTCTGGGAGCTTGGAATATTCATTTTCCGCATCTATCAGGTACCCAATGAAGTCACGACAAGCCAACAGGTTATTGATGGATTCAACATCGAAAGTGCCTTCTAGTCCCAGCCCTTGTGAAACGATCTCCTTGAAGATCTAAATAGTTTCATCCACCTTTCTTAAGGAAAAAGAAGGAGTGAGCAAGCCCGGAGACATTCTCAGGATAATTTACTCCATTTGGTGCATTACATCCAGGGCTTCCTCCTTGATCTTTTCAATCTTCTCTAGGACGAACTCCAGCTGATCAACCCGGTAATCCAGAGTAGAAAGGATTTTGTTGAGGGCTCTGGGGTGTCCAAAGACACCGAACTTGACCAGATCTTTGACTGAATAGTCAAGCATTTTCTGAAAGGTCTCATGCTACATCCTAGCATGATCCATCTCTTCGGAGATGGGTCCTGCTATCACCTGGAGCTCTTTGTTCACCCTGCTGATATTCTGATATAATCTCGTGAACTTGGCGATCACTCCCTCAATTTCTTTGAGGATTTGGTCCTCTAGGCAGAAAACCGCCATACCATGCTCACCGATTTTGTCATATTCATTAATCTTTTCTTGACTCAGAGGCTCAAGAGTTTCGGTGGCAGTTGTAGGAGGTGCACTGCCCATTTTCAGCAAGGTGTGGAGAAGATGTTTATTTTACTCCTTTAACAGCCTCTTTTCTTCCTTTGCTTCCTGGAGCTTTTTGCGAAGGGTGTCAACTGCAGATAGGGCCTCTCCTTAAAGGCTTTCTGAAGATGTCCCCATTGTGACTTGGGTCGTTGTATAAGCTGTTGAAGACAGATCCTTTCTATCCTTAAAAGGATTAGGGTAAGCTATCTCCATTACTCTCTCTCCAGACGCACTCTTAGAGAAGCGGGTTATTGGCTTTTGCTTCTTGGCCCCCTTTGATGGGATGACGGAAAATTCCATCGGTGCGATGGGAAATTTCCTCTTTTGTTGGCTCAGGTGTTGAGAGATCCATGTTGGACTTATGGGAGAGGGGCTGGAAATAGAAAAGGGAGCAGCTGCAGTAGTAGAAGGAAAATGTGTGGAGACACTTAGAGGTGGCATTGAGAGGGAGGCCGAGGAAGTGCTCACGGGAGGAAGAGATATTGCAGGGGAGGTAGACATGGGAATGGAAGGGAGCTGAGAGATGAGGGAAGAAATGGTGGGGGACAGCTCATGAGAGAAGAGAAGATGGACAATGAGGAAGGTGGAACAATGAAGATGGGGAGAGGACACGACCAAAGGACCGCCACTTGGGTCATTCAAGGAGGGGAAGGAGGAGAGGGAGAAGAGATAGAAGGGACCTCAATAGTTGCAGTAGTGGTAACATCCTGAGTGGATGTGCCCATCAGAACATCCTCAGCCACTTCTTTCTCTGGAGAAGCCAGAGTTATAACTTGTTCTTGTGTGGCGGAAGGGGGACTCTCAGGAGTCTCTTCTTGGGCGTGAGCTTGACTCGCCTCCTTGTCTTTACCTTTGCTCTTTGGTAGATGTTTCAGTTTGGAAGGTGCATTTCCCAATGGAGATGTGGTGAAATCAACTCCGAGGTAGATGAGACCATTCATCCTGCACCAGTGCTCTATTCTCTGAAGAGTTTCTTTGACCCTTTCTTCTATCGTTTGAGGCGCTTTAGTTACGTCAAATCGAGTGAATGGCTAGTTGTCCCCATCCATGTTAAGATACACCCGATCAACTTCTTGATCAGCAGTTTGATAACCTTTTGGGATGATGGCTACGTCGTACTGGATGATTTCACCCAAGTCCAAGTGGGAATGGTCTTTCCTTCTGAGCTCGACCTCGTGATACATGTTGATATAAATATCCTCGATCTGTGGAATGAGGATTGGATCGAGTTTGGCCCTGGGTAGGTAATTCCTTGAGTTGAAATTGGGCCTTTCCAGGAAGTTGTGCTTTAGATTTAGCAGCTCCAGCTCTGTAAACATCTCCCAGGCTTTGTGGTGAGAAAGACAAGTGTACCTACCCACTTTGTGAGGGGAAAGGAGTTCCACCCTTCTTTCTCTTCAAGCACTTCTCGTGATAGGTTATGAGCTGTCTTGACAGCTCCAACAGGATCAGCTTGGGGCCGGCATATCTTTGCAATTTGGTTGGTTCCCCCAAGAAGTTGGCTGCCCTTAGATAAGTGAAGGTGGGGAATTGAGTGAACAAGGCCCCCCATTTCTCTGTTGCTGCAACAATGCTCTTGGTCATACGACCGTGAGTCATGTTTGGCCTCAAAAGGTAGATGATGCCATAGAAGAAGGCATCGTTAATCTTTGTAAATTGAGAAATATTGTTCTCCAGCTTCAGCTCTGGATAGTATTCATATATTTTTACTTGGGGCCAAAACCGCGCACCGCATCAACACCGGATAATCTCTTTCCACGGTTGTAGCATAGACTACGTTGGAGTTCATGTAGAACCTCCCGTTGTGGTAAGTTACTAGAGCTGCTCGGATGTAGTGCTACTTATGATCTCTGCCCACTCGAAGCGTTGATCTGGCACATTCTTGTTCATTGTCTCCAGGTATCTAAGCATCCATTTATGAAATTAGTGGGCATTAGGAAGCCCAAATACTCTACTTAGGTACATGATGGTATCACTAAGTTCCTCTGAGAAATCACTGCGATGAATGACTTGTGGCCATCTGGTCACCACCTTCTTGTTTTTCAGGTATACCTCATTCATTAATTACATACATTGATCTTCATTATCTTCCCAAGTCTTTGTGCAATCTTCTTGGCTTATGGCCACAAAGTGTCGGTGGTGAGGAATGCCAAGCATTATTTTGAACTGCCAGGTAGTGAGGTTGATCACGACCTCACCTTTCTCATTTTGGACACACCTTGTTTCTTTGTTATAGCAGCGGGCTACTACCATCATGAACTCGTTGTTCACAACACTGACCAGGATCCCGACAACAAAATGTAGGCCACTACCTACTAGCTTGTCCATCCATAGACTTCCTGTGACTCTTCTGGTTCTGGCCCAGAAGTCTTCCATATCGATATGACCAAGTTCTGAGTCTCTTATATCTAGGTCACACTCTGCCTGGGATTCGGGCATCCTGACCCTCTAATATTTGTACTTCATTTCTTCCTCTGTAAGCTTGGCTTTACCCTTAGACTTGGTAGGTCTCTTGCTTGATGTAGACATATGTAGTTCTGAACTTAGTTGTTGATCTACAAGAAGAAGAAGTGAAACCCAATGCAGGAGAGTCATGTTAGATGATTGATCTCCCATTAAAGTATTGACAGAAGGAAGAGTTAGCAATTTTAAGGCATCGGGTGCGGGCACATGAACTGCCGCAAGTTGCAGTAGGCTAAATAGTGTGGCACACAAAAAAATGGTGTTACAAGGACAACTCAGTGCCAAAGGGCACAAGGCGCATGGATACTACAGGCTACATTTTTTGTTGCAATCGGAAGTGCGCCTGCGCCACTTATGCGCATTTTATACGGCGCATGTATTTTTCATGTTGCATGGGGGCAGAGATGCACCATAGGCGCATATATTTTCATGTTACACAAGGATTTGGTGTGCTAAAGGCGCGCAAGTTTAGCATGTGTATAGACTTCAAGTGCGATAAAGGGGAACTTGGTGCGGCGCACGGGAGGTCTGCATGACATGATGTTGGTGCAATAGGGGATGCGCCGCGCCACTAACAATTTTATACTTGGCATAAGCACGGTTGATGTTGCATGGATGTAGGGTACACCAATGGTGTAATTTTTTGCAATGTTACACATGCATTTGGTGCGCCAAGAGGGCACGGTGTTTAGTGGGTGTTGCAAGCAAGAAAGTGTTCTTTGAGGGCGCAAACCGCTTTTTTTATGCGTGGCATGGCGGATGCACCTTTCGCACGAACTCGTACCTCATGTTACAAGGGCAACAATTGTGCCAAAGGGTAAAAATGTAGTTTATCGCCTTTTTAAGCCTCTTCTTTCTCTCGTGTGGTTTGAATGGGTGTCAAGCCTCTTTTGCGGGGTTTGTGCATAGAGAAGGGGGACAACAAAAAAACCTAAGTGCTTTGAGGTAAGGCTCTCTTTACTAGCAAATCTGGAAAGAGGAGGGAGAGCATGGGAGAAAGACAACCAGGGGCAGCAAAGGAGGGTTTGATAAATCTAGGCAACCTACTACACAAACAAACAACAATCAAGCAAAAATATAGGGAAAAGACCACCTACCCGAATATATAATGTGAGAATCAAGCGGGTCCATGAACGCAATACGAGGATGACAGCGTCTTTGTGGTGTAGAGGAAAAAATATCAATCACATGTTTATTGACTAGTGATAATGACAAGGTAGATGCGCCTATATATAGGCAAAGGCGTAATAAATGCTCCAACCACTTTTTGAAGTGGCGCATCAAAACACCTATTGACATTACAAAACTTGCACCCTGTGGTGCACCAAGATGTGTGTTAACACATTGTTATGTGTGCCGTTGGTGCACCAAAAGTGTTGTCAATGCGGAAATACGTGCGCCCTTGGCGCACCAAAATGTGTGTCGACATGCCAAAGGGTGCACAAAAGGAAATGAAGGGGGCGCAAATTTACCTGTGTTGCACAAAAAAAAAGTGCGCCCAACCCAAAAATACCAAAAATGGCTAAGTCCGGAAAACCAGATTTCTCGGGAAAGGGTTTTGCAATGTTCCAAATGCAAAGGGGTCCCTGACAAGGGACCAGAACAAAATTTTGGTATGGTTACAGGTAAAATTGCCCGTGCCTATTTTACGGGATAGCAAGGCTACTGATTTTTTTAAGGTTAGTGGGCGGAGGCATTTCCAAAATGGCCTTGACTTTAGCAGGGTCAACTTCTATACCATGGAGGGAAACAATAAATCCCAGGAGCTTTCTTGAGAGAACCATGAAGACACACTTTTTAGGCTGAAGGTGGATGCAATATTTAATTAGGTGGTACAAGATGGTTTCAAGGACGGCAATATGCTCGGTGCGACGTTTAGATTTGGCCAAGAGATAATCCACGTAATATTCCAATATACGATGCATGATATCATGGAAAATGTAATTCATAGCATGTTGATATGTGGCACCAACATTTTTAAGGCCAAAAGGCATGACTCGATAGCAGAAGGTCCCCCAAGGGGTAATGAATGCGGTTTTTTGTTAATCCTCTAGAGCGAGAAAGATTTGGTTATAACCCAAGAAACCATCCATAAGTGATAGCATCTCATGGCCAATGGTAAGGTCAACCAATTGGTCAATACCAGGCAGAGGAAAATCATCTTTTGGGCAAGCAAGGTTGAGATCACGGAAATCGGTGCAAATGTGAAGTCCCCCTGTCGCGTTAGTGATAGGATGATGTTAGAAATCCTTGGAGGTAATCGATGGGTAAGATGAAGGAAATTAAGAGAAGGTGTTGAAGTTCTTCTTTGACAAGGAGAGCAATGTGAGGGTGCATTTTCATCAACTTTTGTTTTACGGGTTTGGCATCAGGAATGGTTACAATATTGTGGACCATGATAGTGGGATCAATTCTAGGCATGTCAACATAGGACCAAGCAAAAGCATGGCTATGATTTTTAAGAAAAGAAGTGAGGGCTTCCTATTCAGCAGCATCCAAAGATTGGCCAATCTTGAGAATGTGGGGTCATCCTAAGTGTGGATGTTGACTTCAATAGTCGATTCATTCAACATTGTTTGCGTCTCAAAAGGTAATGACCGGTGAATATAAGAGTCTTCAACACCAAGGTAGGTGAGTATGGACTCGTCATCCTGAAATTGAACAACATTAATAAAAGGAGTATCATCCCCTATCATGTCAGGATACAAGAAAGGAAGAGAGGAAGGAGCCTCGCCATCACGGTGATAGGTCAGAGGCCCCAAGGAAATGGTATTTATGAAAAAAAGAGGTAGGAGGGATAGATTCAGGGTCCATCGACTCCGTTGGTAAAGGTCTTGAAGGTGGGGTAGGTGAAGAAGGTGGAGAGGGGTCAATGTCTTCAATGAGTTTGTTACGGGGTTATTTGGCGGGTAGTTTGGTAAAAACGATTCCACTACGATCATTGTGTTTACATGTGATACATGAAATAACGGTTTGATGACCTTGCTCATAAAGGCAAAATCTGAAACCCTTCCAGCACGCGCAGTAGGTAAAAGTGTGAGCAAAGCAAAGGCTTGGTAAGTGACTAAGGTCAGCCAAAAAAGGTCGAGTTTGTGATGGTGGTTACAGTGTTTAAGTGGAAATATCAAGTCCCCATAGGTAATATGGGTATGGAGGTGGGGAAGACCATAAAGGATATGCTCACCTATGTGATGATCATAGTGAGGATGGTGGTGAAGGTTTCCATACTCTTGTGGAGTAAGGAATGTATTGACATTGTATAGGCGATACTCCCCCATAGTGAGGCGATGAAAAACACCTTCAAAGGGATCATTGATTGATATATTGGTGGCTGGAATGGAGAAACTATTAGAAGTTAGATCGGTGAAGGTATCGGTTAGTTGGGAAGCGATGTGTGGTAGTAGAAGCGACATCGGTGGTGGGAATAGAAGATTTGGGTGAAGGTGAGGTTACAATGGCACTGGTGCATGGGGTCATGTGTGAAGAAGATGTAGGTAGGGAGGTAGACGCCTTAATAGGTACAAGGATATCATTGGGCGATAGAATCATGTTACATGTTTTGAAAGGTGATGGGTCAGCTGGAATGGTATAGGAACGTCCTTCATGTTCAAACTTTACACATCGGTGCAAAGTAGAAGGAACATAACCCATGGCACGAATCCAGGGTCTGCCAAGCAAAAATTGTATTGAAACTCCCCTTCCAACACGTAGAATAGCTCGGGAATAGTACGGGGACCCACACAAATGTGGAGGATGATAGTGCCGAGTGTAGAGGTGATAGCGTCATTGAATGAATGTAACATGACTGGATGTTTATGCATGCAATTTTTGGGTATGCGCATTTGTTTGAATGTGTGAGAGGAGATGATGTTAATGCTAGTGCCCCCATCGATCATAACACGTCGGATGTGTATATTATTGATATGGATGGAGATAAAAAGTGCAGGATCTGGGTCATTGGTTTGGTGGGGGACAATTTCATCATCTAAGAAACTAAGGATAGAAACTTGGTGAACAGGTGGAGGTGATGAGGTAGATGGAAATTTTGTGAGAGAAGCAACATGATGAGGTGTGATAATAGATGCTATAGGTGTGGGGTCATTAGGTAAAACCTCAATAGATTGAAGAACCTCCATGAGAGCTTGACGATGTGATTCTAAGGTTTAGATGAGGTCGTATAAGGACATTTTGAGGGGAGATTGGTGTAGTTGTTTGAGCATGGTGTGATGTGTGACACCATTAGAAATAGGGTACGTGGGGCCATGGATGGTTATTTTAGGTATGGGTGTAGATGGTATGTTGGGTATAGGATTGGTTGGTGGGTCAGTTGCTTTTTCTTTACCCTTCTATGCACATGTGGTGACATGTACCATGTTGATCTGAGGGGAGTTGGAAAATGGAGAAGGTGTAGGGTGAGTGGTATAACGACACAACGGGAAAAAACCTATTGGAGGAGAAAAACCTTGTGAGGTGAGTTGGGTGCAACGACATTTGGGTGGTGGCGTGGGAAGTTCTCTGATGCAAACCATGTTAATTTTGAATTTCGAGAGATGGAAAGAAAGGTCGTGGCAGTGAAGATGGAGGTTGTGGTATAGGTGTAGGAGGAAGGTGTGAAGAAGGTGGCGAGGGTGAAATAGGTTCATCATCCAGAGGTCATCATCATCAAAATTGGGATCAGAAGGACATAATTGAATGAGGGCAGCCTTTAGACCCTTAAATTTCTCAACATCATGCCCTGGCACACAATGGTAAGTGCAAATTTTAGTATCATCAAACCCTTCCGATTTAGGTCTAAGAGGGTCGTAAGGTCTAAGAGGAGGGAGGGTGATATCAGAGCTTTCCAGGAGGTTAGCCAAGATGGTGGCATATGATCCCACTAGTGGATTACATTGCGAAGTGAAAGTAGGTTTGGTTGGAAGATTGGGTAGTTGTGGTGGTAGTTGAGGTGATGCAGTCTTCGATTTGGGTTGTACTTTCTTTGGTGTAGGTGCAGCAACAAAAATAGGGGTAAGTTTAACCCCTCTTTGGAAATTAATGGTTTTATTTATTTTTGGTGCTTTTTCTTAGGTAGAGGTGTAGGGGGAGCACATGATGTAGATGGCAATGCTGATGGTGGGAGAGGACGAGTGACCCAAGGGGACAATTGAGGTGCCATTGTAGGTGTTGGTCGAGCTTGAGAGGGAGGTACAGTGAGGCAAAAGAAAATGTCATAGGTAGTGAAGGAGGTATAGAAGGTAATGGTGGTATAGGAGGAAAATAAGTTATAGGTGGTGATGAAGGACATAGGGTTTACCTAGGTAGAGATGCGCAGGCTGTGGTGAAGGGGTCAAAGGAATTTTAGGTTTACCCCTGGAGAGAGTAGATTTTGTTAAGGTAGAGGGGTGAGGTCCTAAGATGGATGGTAGGGGTGAAGGTGATAAAGGTGTAGTTGGTGAGGTTGGTGTGTGCGGATTAGAAGGTTGGGTTTTTCATTAAGGTTGAGGGATTACTTCAATAGGTATATGGGAATATGTGGTGAAGTGTATCCTGATAGGAGGATGTGCAAGGTTTGATGTGGGTGTGACCCCTAGAACACTAGTGGGTTTAGATACAAGAGATGGTGTTGGAACATGTCGGCTAGCAAGTAGAGGGGTGGGTATAGATGAGGATGATGCAATAGAATATGTATCGAGAGTTATGTTCATGTGCGGTTTGGGTTATTGAAAAATCTTCAGATAAATGGTAGAAGTGTTAGTGGAAGATGATTGCATTTGGGTCGAGACCGGGAGTAAGAGACCCCCAAAGTGAAGACCTATCAACATAGTCTAGGCGGTCAGCCAAATGCAAGAACAAAACTGTGGTAGATGAGGTAGATGTGGAGTGAGTGGCGATTCCCGTAAAATGTGTCTGAGAAACAGGAATTCACTGGCTTTGGCCTCTATAGGTAAGAGAGTCGAAAGTAGGTCGGCAGGATCTTGGGTAGCTGATGGAGAATGGTCACCAAGCGGTAACGGAAAATCTATTAGATCCTGAATAGGTGGAGAAGACGATGGGTACTCCTCTGTGGGTGGAGGAGATACAATTGGTAGCAGCTCACTAGGTAGGGAAGCTGAAGGGGAAATGATATTGGTGCTAACAGAGACTCCTCCATACGTGTATGGGGAGGTGAAGAGATTTCCTCTATGGGTAGAGGAATGGATAAAGTAGGTTCTTGTGTGGGTAGAGGATTTCGGGCTAGGATTTCCTCGATGGAGGGGATAGGAGATATTTGGGAAACATGTGGTAAGTCGGTAAAGATAACATGTACCTCATGTGTATTACTTTCATTGTGTGAGGCATCACCAGTTTGATCATTAGATGGGGAATGGTTAGGGAATGGTTTCTTGAATATATGAAGGTTTTGATTGGCAGGTGCATTAGGGTTATCCAGGACTAACTCGCTGATTTTGAGCATTCCCTAAACAATGTTTTTAAAGGTGATACAATTTCTATCATTGTGACCATTTACATGGTGATAGTTACAGTAGTCATTTTCCTTGTACCAACTTGGTATGGGGCGAGAGGGGTCAAAACCAGTATGTGGTTTGATAGGAGGAAGGGTGATGGCATTAGCTTTAATAAGCTTTTCTAAAATAGATGAATATGGTTCCCCAATTGAGGTGTATTTATTTTGTTCTCGTTTGAATTGGAAGGCTTGGACTGGTGACAGATTGGATGAAGGTTTAGCATGATTGGATGGATGAGCAAGGCCAGCCTTAAGTACCACTGCATTGGCAAGTTCCTTGGCTTTGGAATAACTCATCTGAGGTTTCGAGGAAGAGGAAGTATCATGTGATTTAAACGAGGAGTTCTTGTTTCGTAATTGTATCTTCTTCTCTTCGATGGCGCGAATTTTGAGCTTACGTGCCATGGTGAAAGCCTCATCGAATGTGTGGAAGGTTTGCACCTATAAGGTAGGTGAGATATGTCTAGCATAGGCTCATGTGAAGAGCTCTATGAGTTTAGTTTATGGTAATTGGAAAGTGAGTTGGTTGATTAGGCTACGCCAACGAGTGACAAAATATGTGATAGATTCATCGTCATATTGACGCATAGAATAAAGATTGGTCATGGTAACCTTCTTGATGACGTTAATAAAAAAATGATCCAAGAAGGCTTGGGCTATTTGGTTGAATGAGAAGATGGAATGTCTAGGTAATCCACTATACCAATCCAATGCTGGACCAGTTAGGGACATGGGAA
Source organism: Taxus wallichiana var. yunnanensis (assembly GCA_018340775.1). Lineage (NCBI taxonomy): Eukaryota > Viridiplantae > Streptophyta > Pinopsida > Cupressales > Taxaceae > Taxus > Taxus wallichiana. The sequence goes on from CM031240.1 coordinate 610,105,047, forward strand.
AGGTTCACAAAATTAAAGCATCAACATGGGAAATTAAGTAACACCCATGTTTGAAGGATCACAAATGTTGTTGCGGGTATTTTTTACTTGTTTAGAGGTTAAACTTAGGAATCTCCCAGTATACAGGATATGGGTGAATGGGAATGGATGGGTGAATAGGCTCATTACAAATATCATCATAGGTGAGAGAATTGCGGGAGCTGAAACAGATGCTTCTAATGTATGCATCTTGTCCATCATTAACTTGATAAAGTCATTGTTAGGTTATGAATATTGGGTACCCCAAGAGAAATGAGTTGTTGTTTGACATAAGAAGAATACGACATTCCAGAGTATGGTGGTGTCGAATAAGGTGGTGGGAATTGAGAGACAAACATAGAGGGTATATACCCGGACTGAATGACCGATGAAACAGAGGTGGCTGGTAGTAGGTATGTGAGGGTGGGACACTCGTAGTGACCCTAGTAGAGATGGGAGGTAGAGATTGGGGAATAGAAAGGACAATGTTTTGAAATGGGGTAGAGGTTACCAACACAAAGGGTGGTAGCATTGCGACCCAGTATATATATGGACAAAAGGTGCGAGATGATGCTATGTTTTGGGTGGTGGATGAAGGTATGGTGGAGACTATGGGTGTTATAGAGGTAGCGGATGTGGTAGTCAAAGCTGGTGTGGGACCTAGGCTGCGGTAAGAGCGGGGATAAAACAGTGAGGTCACCATGGTAGGAGGTGGAACCAACGCGGAAGAAATCGTAAGGGATGGAGATAACAATACGGGCATGCCATAGATCAATTAACCCGAGGCATCTAGAGTGGAGGAATGGGAGTGGTAGTCACTCAAAGCGGTGGGATTTTGATCCAGGAGTCGTACAAACTCCAGGTCACCTATAGGAATGGTGATAGGTTGATTAGGATCCATGGATGATGAGATGGAAGGTGGTGAAGGACTAGGTGATGAAGGGCTAGGTGGGAGCAGTAGTTGACTAGCGTGAAATACGAGGGCACTCACCTGACTACGGGTCAACACCATGTGGGTAGGAACTGATTTGGCGAGACTGTATTATGTCTGAATGGATTAGAACACAACAAAACTAGGAAAATAGTCAACAGTGAGTGAATTAGGTCGGATGGTGAGTCAGTAAATAGCCGCAGGTGATCGACTCGATTTGGGTAAACCAATGTCGGTTAGGCTTAAGCTCGGTGTCGATTCTTATGAAAAACCAATAGTCTGTTAAATGATAGTCCCAGAGTGACAATTTTTGCATAGGATGAGACGTAAGGTAACTATGATTGAAATAACGACAATATGAAAGGTGATAGGAGCCTTTTATAGCTCAGAAAGTGAAATAGGTATCTTTTGGATAGGTATCCAAGAATACTTCAGACCGATGCCAGGTTGGGTTAAACCGATGCTAGGTTAAAGATAACCATAGCTGGTTATTGTGAAATTGAAACAGAGAATAAGAAAAATGGTTGTGATTTAAAAATCTGGTGTTGAATCAAACCCAGAAGTCTGAGAATGATGTAGATGTGGTCCAGAACACTCAGACGAAGTCAGAATACACCAACTATGATTGGGAGTGTGCAAGGAAAGATTAAAAAAAAGATCGAAATCTCTCACCTCAAAATGCAAATCAAGCAGAACACTAAGAAAGAATGTTCCTAGAGTTCCTATTCTATTACGTTTGTTCATCTTATGCTATTTATATGGACTAACTGTTATGAATAGAACAATAGAATTTCTTGGTGAGGAAGGCTTCCTACGAAGAAAGAATTCTAAAGGGTGAGGTTTCAGGAATGTTATGGCGGGCGGGATTTGCTCTGAAGTATGACTCGACAGAGCGTTAGGAGTGGCTGGGTGCCCACTGTACCGTGATTGTGTGATCACCTACAGCTTCTTCCATGTAGGATGTTGTTTAAGAATGTATGTATTTTGAATTTTTGTGTGGTTTGGTAAGACTCGAGAGAAGAGAAAAGGATAGAAGTGCTTTTCTACGATTCGTTTGTCAACCATCAGCTGGTCATGACTTCCAACGTATAGGTTTCCCTCAATTAATGTGAGCTAATGAGCTAAATCAGAATGCAGTGCACTTGTTTTAAACCCAAATTGAATTTATGATATTCAATGACAACAATGGATGAACAGGAAGAGGGATGCTCTTTCACTAAAATGCAAAAAACAAGAATAAGAAGGTTATTTTTAAATACACCAAAAGAAATGTGTCTTTTGGAGCAAGTAGAAAGAAGAGAATGTTACCAAGGAGAAAGTTTTAATGTGAATGCTACTAGAAGGGAAACAAACACACACAATTTTTCACCTAGGAATGAAGAAAGATGCAAGGAACCCCGAATGGGTCCCACTGGGCATGCCAAAATGTTTCACCTAATTTCTTAGTTTTCTGAGAAGTACTTGATGAAATAGATAAGGTAAAGGTGGTAAGAGGAATACCTGTTTTGGGATGGTTGAAGGTTATATGCGTGTGTATCTGAATTCTAAATCGAAGTGATTGTGAGACCTTCCTTTTGGCTAGGAGGAACTACCTGTATAAGAACCAAAACAAGACCACAAAAGAGAGTTAAACAATATATGCAGTGGACTACCTAGCATATGTTAGATCCCGGAAGTGCGATACTTCCCGGATGGTTGTCAATCCACTTATTTAAAACAATTCAACACTAAAATAAAGTAAATATTGTCCTCTTTGTAGTTTAATATGATTTAGGCATCTCATACAAAATGCAATAGGCTAGATCTAATCTAACATGCTAGGCTAGAAGGAGATCCAAAGGTCAAGTAGGTTGGTTATAGGTGAATTTGAGCTAACAGGCTAGGTTAGATACATATCTGAAGGTCAAATAGGTGTTCAAGTAGGTATATGTCGAAACTAGTTGTTATTCGGTAGAGATTAGGCGACACGAGACCGACCATGGTTTTATAAAATCTCGATGATTTTATTAATCGCTAATGACGAGTAGAGATGACCAACGATGTTTAAGTTGGGGCTGGTGGAATCACATAGTCTAGGTTTTTGGTGTTTTGGGGCAAAAGTGGCTAGGATAGAAGGCGGTGATTGATCACGAGAGGGGGTGTAGATATCTCACAAAGGTCCGAGAATACTTGAGGAAATCAAAATGGGAAATTGGGCCAAGTATTAAGATGATTGGGTATGGAAGGTGGCTACAACTGGAGAGAGGGAATGGATAGAGAGTAAAAGACTAGGTTCCTTTACCACAAATACTACAATTGATGATAAGAAAATGAAATAGTTGGAAGGAGGATACTTACTCTTACTCATGAGGTACAGTCTAAAGAATAATGAATAATTTGTTGCATTGGAGGATGTTGGGAAGAAAATCTCACCGCTGTTGTGCGCTTTATTTGGTTGCCTTTGGTGATCAAAAATCAATCTTTGTTCTATTATCGATTCTAAAGAGTTCAAATTTGAGATCGAAGTTTTTCAACCAACAACCAACATGTATTACAAAGTCAGATGGATCTAAATAGGCCATTTGGTCAATTCTGTATAACTTAAGCATCGATTTAGGTGAATTGACATCATTTTGGGAGAGATATCTCAGTTGTTCAAAAGTTTCAGGAAGTTGTTCCGCCATTTGAAAAGGGTCTCTTCTTTTCTCGATCTGCGCCGACCTTAGGAGGCTTTTAAATGTGAGGTAAGGGGATGGGTCTAATGTCGAGGTTTTATTTAGGCCATTGGTTTAGGGTTTAGGTTAATGGGTCAAATGATGGGGATGGTTAGGTGAGGTGCATTTAATAAAGGTAATTATATTAAATAGGTGTGTGAGGGTAGTGAATGAATTTAATGTAAATAATTAAATTAATATGTGTGTGGGTAAAAGGTTATTAACTTAATTAAAGTAATTAAATTAATATTTATGGAGGTGTAGGAGGTAGGTGATAAGGTGTTGAGGATGAGGAAGTGATTATAGGGTTGTCTTTAGGGGACCAAGGTGATTACGACACGTTTTCGAAAGTGTCTACAACAATATATAAGAAGAATAAGAGAGAGAAGAGGGAAATTTTGTATTGTATTTCAACCACCTCAAGATGCATTGAATTCTACTTTGAAAGCTCAACCACTATCAATCAATGCCTCTCTAAAATCCCCCAAATTTGTCTTGACTACATCAATTACTAGTTCAAGTGCCTCGAAGGATGGAGAAACGAAAGATTAGATCGAATCCGATCTGGTTGTTGGGGCAAATAGATCCTGTATTAAAGGCCTGAAGAGGTTTCTCCATTTTCTCCCCGCCTAACTTCTCTAAACTTAAAGTTTCATATCTTCATAGCATACATGAGGCCGAGATATTTCTAACAAAGGTAAGATTTGTTGGATTTTGAGCCCCGAGTCGAAAGATATGCCCATTTGAAACTTGGATCGGGTCCATATAAAATAATGGGAAAACTAGTTCAAAAACGGGCCCCATTTTGAAATTGGACACGTGGAGGGTTGGCGCATATCCGAGGAAGCTTCTATATTTTCTTTTTAGTGGTGTGGGGTTAACACATAGCTTCTTTCGCAACCTACTTGATTTCCTTATGTTTTTGGCTAAGTCCTTTGCTCGGCAGGGTCATATATCTAACCGGGGACACGCGGTAGCCTGGTAATTCTTCGAAAACCCTCCCTTAATTCTGCTCTTGAATTAGCATCATGCTGACACTTGGCATTCTCCGTTGTCCTTTCTTAATTCATTGACTATTCAACTTGGCATTGTCCCTTTATGAAACTAGACGCGTGGAGGCTCCGTGCTCACTTAAAAGCCAACTCAGGATTTGCCTTTGAAGGAGCATCAAGTTGACATGTGGAAGCCTCCGTAGGTTCTTTTTACTTTTCAATGGCCTCCCTTACCTTTTTGTACCCTAGACAACGTGGCGAGCCCGTGCTCATTTGGGTCGCCACTTTTGTACTAACTTTTGGAGATGCGCCACGGCGACGCATGGCGGATTCTACTAACACTGTTATACTTAGCCTTTTTGAGTCCTTCCTTGCCTCGCCTTTGACTTTTAGCTTTGAATCTACCTTTGTTTTGGGCATGGGACACATGGAAGCCTAGCACTTGTTCGAGCCTTCCTATTTGAATTCAACTTTGAAGATGCACCATTTGGACACTTGGCAGAATCCGCTGTCTCCTCCATACTTAGTCGATTTTGAGCTCGTTTCGAACTGCTCCAGAGCTTGAAGACCTCGAACCTTCGCCATTTCTTCTCTTTGAGCCTCTAGCCTCTTTTGACACTATTTTATCCTTCCCTGACCCTGCTATTCCTTTTTCGAGCCCACCTCTAATCTGTTTGTCAGATTTGAAGCACCTCGCTCGCTCGATAGAGCCATTTTTTTAACTTATTGTGTAGGGTCAAATTTGACTCTTTTGGGTCTCTAGTTTCTCTTGTGTTTTTAGCCTCATTTTTCTCCTATGCTCCTTGAGTCGAGCTTGCTTGCAACCCTATTTTTCATTCTTGAAAGTGATCCTGTAGGTCTGAATCATTTCCTTCATAGTTTATTTATGTGTGGGGCTTGTTTTGACCAAATTTTTGGTGGATGAATTTGGGATAACAATTTGGTGACTCACGGGGACATCTACATGCTAGATGAAGAGACCAATAGCCTTGAAGTATCCATTGGGCATGGAGTCACAATTAATGGCCTAGTACTGACCCTTTTCTCAAAATGGACTCTCTGATTTCCTACTTTTCTATGTTCTACCTGACCCTGAGCCTACCTGCGCATCTGCACTCTCAATTTTCATAAGAAAATCTTGGAAATGGAGTTTCTGAGAGTAGAAAATTATATCGACCTGGGGCTTTCATCTATCCCTAAATGAAATGTTTCAAGGCGTCTTTAGTGGCTCTGCATTTTTTTCTTTATTGAACTAGCAACTACTATAGAGATGACTAAGGATCTTTCTGCCATGAATACTGAAAAGCCTGGCCTTGGTCTGGCTGAGAATGGAATGTTACAATACTTACCTTGGGCATATTAAAATGCATAATGGTGCAACCTTGGAGCAACAAAACACAACAAAAATGCTATGTAACATAAAATCAAATCATACAAGCCTCAAATGATACATGCGAGTGTGTTCAAGCACTTCTTCTAATGAAAACAAAGTCTACTCCTATTCTAAAACTAATCAAAGAGTAAGAAAATATTTAAACAAACCCTACCAGAGGCGGAGAAATAGCTTCCTTTTCTCAAAAATGGCAGCCATGTAAATTATTTGACACTAAATATGGCTCCCTGGATGAGTGAAAAACTAGCAACAAGCTAGTCTTCCACCCAAATTAACAAGGTATCAACATCAATGGAAAATAACTCCTCGAGCTGACTTGTATTGGTTCCTGTAGGTATTGATGGTGACCCTTGGTACTTTGATGCTTATCCTCACACCCTGAGGTAGGCATGACTAGTTTTGAATTCTCCTTGCTCTAATGAAGCCAAGTATCTGATTGGGCATGGCCTGATCCTTTGGTTGTGTGCATTATTATGATTCTTAACTCTAAAAATGGATTCTTCTTATGGACCTTCCTTGATTGATGGTGAGAGAGAGAGATGATGACATCTTCTTGCTTTTTGCCTTCCTCTTCCTTTGAAGAACCTCGGAAGATTCATATCTTCCAACCTTGGTTCCAAAGGGTCATTTGTTGTGAGACATAGGTTGTTTTCCTTAAATACCCTCCTTTATGGAAACAAGCTCATACGCTTGGAATGTGGAAGATAGAGGAGTAAATGATGCAATCTCCTTGTAATCCTCTCCATCAAATCACTCCTCCAAGTCTGATCGTAATTTGTCTCCTTGTTGTCCTGTTGCATATGCTCAACCTCCTCGATGGTGTCTTCTTGATTTGCAACTGGCTCACCATGGTTTCCTTCTTCTTCAAACATGAAGTTTGAAATCTCAAACTCTTCTTCAACATCATAGCTTGAAAGGGATGAAGTGGAAGGAAGAACTAAAGCTTCTTCTGTGGCTTTCTCCTCACTTGGAGCCTCTAGAACTGTATGGTCCTCCTCCATCATGGGTTCATCAATCAAATCAGGCCCTTGAAATGAAAGTAAAAATATTCAATGATGCTTTCTTCATTGAGTGGTTTCAACTCTTATTTGATCTCTCCCATCTGCTCCTCTCCAATGGTAATTGGAGCTGATTTTTCTTCCTCCATGACTCAAGTTGTGCACTTGAATCGAGATCAGCATCCTCTTAAGATAAAGTTCCATTAGGAACATTGTATTCAAGGCAAACAAAGTTGTTGATCTTCTTCCTTCTAGTCTTGTTCTTCTTCTGCTGCAAACTCAACCTCATCCACCACTGGTTCTTCAACCCTAGCTTCCTCTGTTCACTTGACCATCAATTGGATCTTTGTAAACCCAAATTTGGTAGCCCACTCTTCAAATATTCTATCATTTCTTCTTTGTCTTGTTCCTCTTCTTATTGTTCTCCTTTCATCGGATTCTTAAGTCTCTTCCCAACATAGACTTGGGAAAGCAAGAGTGACAAGTTGGGGTTCAACCAGCTTTGCCATTGTTTTTGGTGGGGAGAGAGGTGGAACTTCTTGTTTCTTTCGAGGGATGACTGTTTGGAAGAGAAAAGGGAAGAATAACTAAGATGAGGTGGAAGATTAAGGGATGGAGAAGAGAAACCAACACTTGGGGCAGAAACTGAGGGGCTTGACTCTTGATCATGTTGAAATGATAAAGAATGAGGAAGAGAAAATAAAGAGCTAAGAGGTGGTGGACTTACCCATTAACAAGGTTCTCTCACACTTTTCTCATAAGCCTCGATGTCCTTAATCCATTGTGTAAGTTGAGGTAGCACTTCAACCATGAAGTCAAGCTTCTCTTGAGGGTTGTAATGTCTTGGAAAAGGGCCTTCCCATTGACAATGTGCCCTGCAACCAATCTTGAATGCTTTCATTTGTGTTATTCCCTTGACTGAACCATGCCAGCCTCCATTTTTTTTAATTTTCTCCAATAAACCAGAATTCTCGACATAGTTGTCACCATTGTATGCGTCCCTTATTCTTGATAAGCTCCTGGATAAACTTACTTTGACCTACTCATATGGGTAAGCATAATGGTCCCGGATCTGATTATAATCTGATTTGGAGGAGTTGGGAAATGATTGGATGTGGATTGCATTGTTGTAAGTGTGAGTTCCATTAAGGGAATGAATTCATGATTGCACAACCTCATGGAATGAGAGAAAATGAAAGAGATGGAATAAGAAAATGGATGAAAATGATTGTAAATGGATGGAAAAGGTCTTCAACTAAGAGAATGGGTTTTTAACGAGATGGAGTCACCAGATGTGCTTGCATGTGCCTCAAAAGGCTAAATTTAATAGGAACACACCAACCTACTATATGAAGTGGTAAGGTGCTTTACACCTCTCCCACCGGGCGTGCCAAAATTGTTAGTGCAAAATCACAAAGCATGCCCAAATGTCCTAAGTTACGGTGTGGGGAATTTGATGTGATTGCACAACGTGGGACCATCTCTCAAGCTATGGGACTTCCAAACCTGAGATGGCCCTCTGGAGAAATTCGTTTCTTGCTTCCTAATCTATCTCGCCACAAGCTACTCCAAAGGCAGGAAGGATCTAACTAATCCTAATCTAACCATTCCAGGGGACATGGAGAGAGAGAGAGAGAGAGGTGAAAGAGCCTACACTAAGCAAAGGTGATAAACCGAAAAGAAAGTGGTTGAATCACATACTCGGCCACCCAAGTGGAGAGAGATGAGTAGAGGAGAGGATGAGCAGAATACACCATGGACCGTAGATAGATTTCACATAGACACCACTTTGAAACCCATTAAACACAACTCCTAGGACCTATAACGAACATCAAAATATGCACAGTATACCCTGCAACGATGAGAGGTAAGAAGAGACAACAAAATAAGCCAAGGATGGATAGATGCATCACAAAATAGATTTTATTGCTCCAAAATGTTACACAATACATCATCAGTGGGAAAGAGGCAAGAAAATGCCATTACAGAGCCATGGGAGGAGGCTTAGACTCCGCATTCTACCCTAAGGAAGAAAGAGAGAGGGGAGTAAGAGAGAAACAATGACCAACCCTTTGAATATGCCCCTTCATTACAATATATAGGAAGAATAAGAGAGATAATAGGGAAAAATTTGTATCCTGTTTCAACCACCTTAAGATGCATTGAATCCTACCTTGAAAGCTCAACCACTATCAATCAATGCCTCTCTCGTATCCACCCCAAATTTTTCTTAACTACATCAATTACTAGTTCAATGCCTCAAGGATGGGGAAATGGCGATTAGATCAAATCGATCTTATTTTTGGGGCAAATAGATCCTGTATTAAAGGATCAAAGACATTTCTCCTTTTTCTCCCCACCTAACTTCTCTAAACTTAAAGTTTTAGATCTTCAAGGCATATATGAGGCCGAGATCTTTCTAACGGTGCCATATTTGCTAGATTTCAAGCCCTGAGTCAAAAGATATGCCCATTTGAAATTTGGATCGGGTCCATATAAAATAGTGGGAAAACTAGTTCAAAAACAGGCCCCCTTTTGAAACTGGACACATGGAGGGCTGGCACATGTCTGAGGGCAGCCTCTATATTTTTCTTTTTGAGTGGCGTGGGGTTGACACGTGGCTTCTTCCATGACCTACTTGATTTCCTTATGTTTTTGGCTAAGTCCTTTGCTCGGCGGGTCATATATCTGACCAGGGACACGCGGTGGCCTAGCACTTATCTTGAAAACCCTCCCTTAATTTTTCTCTTGAATTAGTGTCATGCTGACACTTGGCACCCTCTGCTGGCCTATCTCAATGCATTGACTATTCAACCCGACCTGTCCCTTTATGAAACTGGACGCATGGAGGCTCTGCACTCACTTAAAAGCCCGCTCAGGATTTTCCTTTGAAGGAGCATTGGGTTGACACATGGAAGCCTCCATAGGTTCTTTAGACTTTTCAATGGCCTCCCTTACCTTTTTAGACCCTAGACAACATGGCAAGCCCACGCTCATTTGGGTCTCCACTTTTGGACTAAATTTTGGAGATGCGCCAAGCTGACGCATGGTGGCTTCTGCTAGCACTTCTATACTTAGCCTTTTTTATGCCTACCCTACCTACCTTTTGACTTTTAGCTTTGACTATGCCTCTGTTTGGGCATAGGACACATGGAGACTTGGTGCTTATTCGAGCCTCCCTATTTAGATTTGAATTTGAAGATGTGCCATTTGGACACTTGCAGCGTCACATTGTCTCCTCAATACTTAGTTGATTTTGAGCTCGTTTTGTTATGTTCAAAGCTTTGAAAGACTTCAAACCTTCATCGTTTCTTCTCTTTGAGCCTCTGGCCTCTTTTGACATTGTTTTCTCCTTCCTCGACCCTGTTATTCCATTTCCAAGCCTGTCTCATGTCTGTTTTCTTGATTTTAAGCACGAGGCTTGCTCGCTCGATGAGGCTATATATATTCCAACCATTTTTTTAACTTCTTATTGTGCATGGTTGAATATAACTCTTTTGGGTCTCTCGATTTCTCTTGTGTCATTCAAATTTCATTTTTCTCCTATGCTCCTTGAGTCGATCTTTCTTGCAACCCTGTTTATCATTCTGGAAAGTGAGCCCGCGGGTCTGAATCATTTCCTTCATAGTTTCTTTATGTGTGGGGCTTGTTTTGACCAAATTTGTTGGGGGCGAATTTGGAATAACAACAATTTATCCATCCTTTGCATAATATGTACTGTCTTCGATAGCCTTTTTTCAACGTGGATAACTATGCATGTTTTTATGCTATTGTTATCTTTAGAAGTTTGTCTTAAATAGTTTGGATTAGTGTTCTGTGTGATTCGCCTTTAGTCTGCGGTGCATCTTGTCCACCTCGTTTATTGCTCACTAATCGGGGGATCATTTTCAAAATTTCCCTAAACATCCCTAAATTTTTTCAGTGTAGAAGATCATCTAGAGAGATTTCCAACAACTGTGAGAACGTGACAAACGGACATCGGGAGCTCTAGATATGTTCGGTCAAAGTTCAGACAACAGGAAAGTCAACTCTGGTCAACTAGTCAATATTGGACCGAATCGCACTGTGACACGTGGCTTGCCACCACTCATCGAATTCGCTCGATTTGCCTATCGAGAGATGACAAGTGGACTACAGGATTACCGAGTTAATTATTTCCATACCACATTACGGGGTCAAAATTATATTATCTTGGTAAGTCCACTTTCCAAATGCCACATATATATATTAATGTTTAAAACATTAGTATAAACCGCCAAATCAAATGCATATGCTTTGACCACGTGGAAGGTGGTGAAGCGGTTGTTAGGGGGCATTAGACCCATGCGTGGAAACTTCCACGTGGAGAAGGAGGATGAAGCGGTTGAGATGGGGGCGGTTAAGTCTACCACTTTATATGCGTGGAAAGGCTATTTACAGCCTTAGGCATTATCCCCCACCGCCCAACATGTGGGACCTTAAAAATATGCGCCTCTTTTGGGATTTATTCCCTCTTATCAACAAATTCCGCTCCTTATGGGATTTTTATCCTATTAAAAATGCAAATGCCGCCCAAATTGGGATTTCTTATGCAATCCGTCATTTTGGAATATTTTATCCAATATTAAAAATGCTACGGTTAAGGTTTAAAATAGCCTTAAGATAATATGTATTGCATTTTTGAGGGACCTATTTTTTGTATAAATAGGGAACCCGTTCATTGTAAAAAACACATCGGTGCAACGGAGAAGCTCATTCTTTAGAGCGCGGAATGGTGGATGCACATTAGTCCAACAAGCTTATTATTTGTTAAGATTTTTTGTGGGATGTGTCAACAGGTATTGTCTATTGGCCTATTATTTTAGGCAATAGTAGATGAAATATTTGTGATTGGGAGTAAATTATAAACTACCCAATAGGCCCATTGAGCCACACCAATTACTTGCAAATCCTGGATTGTCGACCGGAGTGCTAGCTTTGCATTGTTTGCGTCGGGAAGGCCGATCACAGCCGAAGGAGATTGTACGCCAGGAAGGTGGAAGTCGGGTGCTATTTTTCACCCTTGTCATCCGAAGAACTGGTGTACTGATAGGAAAGTAAAATTCCATTAGGTTTTCTTGTGAAAGTACTATTGTAACTTACAAGTTTTGACTAGTGGAATGGTTCGACCACGAACCCGGAGACGTAGGCAATTTCCGAACTCCGTAATCAATCTGTGTGCAATTGTCATTATTGTCTTGCATTATTTTAAATTGATTACTTAAAAGGAGAAAATTGTCGGCAAATAATTAAATCCTATAAGGGTCCGAGATCAGGTAGTAATAATCTATTTATTTTCGGATCACTCACCTTTTCTCTATTCTAGGCAGTTGCGTTACGGGTTAACTCCTTCACTTTTCGGCACATCACCCCCATTAATTTTAAAGTTTTATTTCATTTTCTCTAACCCTCACCTCTTACCAAATAGAAGAGCCAACTTCTTTAAAATCTGGAGGTCACCTTAGGGCGCATGTCCCACTAACCTAAGGTTTGCTACTTACTCTAACGGTTCATCATCGAGGATCACTTTATCAACAACAAGGATCTAATGAACACTTAGAAAATTGTGTTTTGAGATACAAAAAAACTTAGCTAAGATGTCAAATGTGCTTACGAATCTAAGCTTTAGGATTTATTCATCCAAAGTCTATTACCACCTCTCTAGGAAAGTGTTCTCTTTGAGACCTCTTCTTCATTCAATAAACTCTGCTATACTATTAAGCTCCATCAAACCAAACTCTTATGCTGTAAGAAAGCTTAAAAATCAAGAGAAAGCACCATCTTCTACGCATTTTCAATTAAATTCAACATTCAAACCATCCAAAAATAAACCAATTGATACCAAAATCATTGTCAATGCGGTAACTACTACTAAAGAGCTTCAGTCATAATCACCTTAGCATACATTCACTAAATTTCCTATGGTCACGCATCTTATACTGCAGCAACTCCTTGAGATAAATATTATTACACTTCCTCCTCCACTTAAATTATACCCATCATGACCAAAACGAGGAAATTGTAATGAGAAATTTTGATGCGACTATCGGTAATGTGTGAGGAACTCTATAAATAGATGTCTCAAGCTCCACACCATCATCCAAAACAACAAGCTTGATTTTCCATAGCCTACACTCTCTGCACCAATAAATGAAAATTATAATCTAAAACTATTTCATAACCCGCTTCCACAACATGACAAGAAAGCAGTTGAATCTTCATCTAATCATGCATATCACACAGTGTCTCCTCCTACATCTAGAGATCTTGAATTTTTAGTAGCACATACTAACACTTCTCCACCGATCATTTCCTTCTCGACCATGATTATCATGTGGCTTTCACATCTAATCACTTACATATCAATGCATCTATTGGCTCAATCTCTATCAATAATACTAAGTTTGACCTATCTTGGCCCATTAGTGCATGCTCTATTCCACTTCTCATTGCTATTGGTTATCCACTATCAAAAATTTCATATCCGATGAACAATTCATATGGTGTCATCAAACTTTGTGTTATGGTAGGACCTCTTACTATGCTTGTACCCTTCCTTGTTGGACAAGCATTCGACGATTGTGACATGCTTCTAGGCCTCAATTGGATTCGTAGGTCTAAGTCCATCATCTATATGAATCATTTGTGACTCAAATTCATTCATAACAATCAAGTCATTTCTATCGACAGGTTTGCCTCCATCTACTCCATTTTCATCATCTCTTCAAGCACTAATTAATGCATCTCTTACTTCATCTAGTACATCACAATCCATGTTACTTAAATTGCAATCTACTCCTATCTCACCTACTTGCATACAACCAAAGACACACTCATTGCTTCTCTACTAGTCTAACGCATCAATATAAATCCATTCCTAGGATAGTGTTGGCAAGAAAATTTATCGTGTAGACAAATCTATGGGATTCTTGCCAATGCTCTAGGAATATAAGTCCCTTTACTTGTGCAGTGTAGGTCCGTGTTTATATGCACAATGAAATGAATTTTTCTCGTGTCCTTTTGATAGGGGATATAATAAGGGCACTCCACCGACCTTTTTGTGGTAAATCTAGCGATTGCTTGCTAGAAAGGACTTTGCAAGATAACGGGAAAGGGGAGTGAGAAATAGGAAAAGAGGGATTAATGTTGTAGGTAGAAAATCAGAGTCCTGCAATTATTAACCAGAAGTTACCATCACACATATTCATAGAAATAAAACAACGATGCTTCAACACTAACGACGAGAGGAAACCATGCATACAAAGATGCACACATTCATACATCTGAGAAAATGGAAACTTCTTCCTTGATTAGCATTTCAGAAAAGTTGTACAAAGTAGGGAAAAGGAGGAAACATATGCAAGAGGGGAATGGAAGAAAATAGCTATCTCATTTTCTCTCTTTAAGCACAATGCACTCTTGAGTTTACAAAATCAACAACCAACCCTTTGGAAAGGGATGCCTTTACAAGCTATAGAATTTTTAAATATATTCATCGACCGCCCATGTGACCTTCCATATTCCTTTGTGAAACTTAAGACTTCTTACATCCTTTGGAAAATATTAAGTTCCCTTTTATAAAACAATGGTAACTTACTATATTACAATTATAAAGTTAGTTTTTGATAAAAATAAAGGCATTATGAAAAAGTACAACCTCAATGAAGAATTAGAACGTGGGGAGAGAGGAAGGGGGGGAAAGAGAAGAGGGAGAAAGAAGATAGAGAGAGAGAGAGGGAATAATGTGTCGATAAAGAAGACACCTCTCGATGAAGTAACTGATCCTTGTCGATGATTCGATGAAATACTCCAATGCATGAACTTTGAATCCTCGAATGCTTTACACCATGAGAAAACTCCTTTAGATGACACATGAACACTGTGAACTAAGTTCTTATAAACATTGTTGAATTATTCTTTTATTGACAACAATTGTTGTTCATGAAGATCACTCTAAAGCAGTTGAAGATGAAAATTAACCTTTGTACACATTGAGAAGGGAAGCCTCGAACATTGATGGAGACACCATGGATGACAATGAATAATTCCCACTCTCTTACGAACAACCAATCCAAACCATGAAAAAACACCATTATTTTGATCTTCGATTATACATATGAACAGAAACGGGAAAAGATGTGAACTTGAACATCATACTTCCTTAGAGCACTTGCTATATGTGGAAAGAGGGGGTTATTTTTAGTAAATGATAATTTACCCTCTTTACGGTCCCACCAATGAGCTTAGATTTCCAAGTTATCCCTATGTATACCGCTTTTTCCTTGACTACCTTTACGGGATGACTTAGTAAAAGTGGCTAACACCCATATGGGAGACTTACTACTTTTAGTAAGTGATGATTTTTATACTTTTCTAAATTAACCAATCAATCTAACCTCATTTTCCTCCTTAGTGCACAATTTATTTGTCGCAACTTATTCTAGTAATGACTTACCCAAAATAGCAGATCACCCATGTACAAAGGCTTACTATTTTTGGAAAGTGGATCTCTGGTGCTCGATTCACAATGAAACAAAAAAATTTGATGTGGGTTTTCGATCCTTAGTAACCTCTGAAATTTCAACTTGATCTAATGCCAGAAACGAGATATTTTAAATTTCCAAATTTTCACCACAGAAAAGCCAGGGTTTCTTTACTACAAAAAATCTAGAGCGTGTATGAAAAAACATTATTTTGGATCTTCATGGCCACTAAAAACTAAGACATTACAAAAATGGAAAATTGATCTGTGCATGGGTTTGTGAGATATGAACAATTCTTCATTACACTGACCTTGAGGGTTTCTAGTGAGAGTTTCATCATTTTTCTTCATTTGAATCTAGATTTTTTTTTTCTTCTATTTTCAGATCATGGAGGATTTCATGGAATCATTCAAGCATGAAAATGGTAGATTCAATTGCTGGAAAAATTTTGCCAAAGATCTGGAAGTGTGGGGGATGAAGAATTGAAAAAATGGCTATCTCCAACTATTTATAATTTGAAAATGGAAGGACAGAGAGGGGGTGCATTTTTATGTCCCTTTCCTCCCTTTGCAAATGTGAAAATGGGACATGAAAATGCACCCCATCATATGCTCACCATTTGTCACGTTTTCATGCGTTGAGCAAGTTAGAGGGCGACTACTTGAAGGTCATGTGAGGAACCAAAAGGCATGCTAGGGGTGGGGAAAATTTTTATGTCCCTCATGTCCCTTTGTAAAAGTGACAAAGGGTGCAATAAAATGTACCTCATTCTAGAAAGGACAAGTTTCACGCATGCACGGTTAGGTGAGTGTGCAAGTTAAACTAGTCAACGAGGGGCTGAAAGTGAGTACAAGGTCATATTGGTGACTTGAGGGATAAATGAGGGTGTGGCACATTATTTTGTACCTTGTGTCCCTTTGCAAAGGTGCAATTGGGACATGAAAATGCACCTTCACCATAGGCTGCCACGTGTTCGGTGTAAAATTGACTAAGTGTTGGAAAGTGTACCTTGAGGGCCAACTTGCGAAGATCATATCTACGACTCCGGATGATTTTTTGGGCACTTCCTTATATGATTTTTCATGAAAAACATCATTTGATAAGAATGGTTCTGGTCCAAAGGCTCAATTCTGACTGAGCACCTTCAAATGGCTCTTTTTTTCTTAGACTCCAACTATGCACGGGAAGAATGAGCTGCCTAGAAAAATGCATAGGGTTTCAAGATGTCCCTTTTATCCACCATGTAGAGAATTGAAAATGATTTTCATAGGTAATTTGTTTGGATTTCAAATCATTATGGATCTCCCGCAATTTCACTTTGAAGTTCTAGTCCTCTTACGAGGTGCATGTTCCTTTAAGCCCAAAAACTCGTTTCTAACAAATCAATTCCAAAACCTTTGAATCTTCCTCGAAATCTTTCAAAAAAAAATCTTTGATGTTTCTAACACTTTAATACTCCTTCATGATGTTTCTTTTCCTTCCGATCCACTCCGTGGATGATGCACCAGTATTAGGAAGGGTGGTGATATCCCTTCCCAAAATTGCTTGAATGCTTGAATGCTCCAGAAGTTCATTGAACACTTTTTCTTCCTAAATCACCTAGGAGGAATACATGACACGAACTTGGGGATCATTTTACTGATATGATAGGATTGGTGTTGGGGATAGATTGACCTGGGGATGTCTTGGGAAGATATGAATTTTAATTTTTTCGACATTGTGGTATGGTTGTCCTCTTTTCTAGTGAATTTTTCCTATGCAAAAACACGTGACAATAAACAGTTAATATATCTAGACATAGCTCACCACCTCATTTTGTTCCATGTAGGCATTCATCACGGTTGCACTCTGCTTTACATAGATCTCCATCACCTACACTTCTACATCATGTCATTTGCAGTATACTCATCCCTCACATACACATAGACTTCACTCAATTATGCGGTGTCTATCTCATATATCACTACTCTTAGAGCATGGTTACACACCTTCATCACCTATATCGGGTGGCATACCTTTGCCCTTCACTTTCATCGAGATAGTTTATTTACCAACACCCACTTGTGGGCATGACATCTATACTCCCCTAATATCATGCAACATCTTACTCTCTCCTCACTTCTTCTACATACTTACACATACATCTTAGCATATGCATCTACATCATCATTACTCGATGACACACTCTTGTGCTTCGGTTCACACTTGATTGTTGAGGGAATCTTACACACATGAACCCACACATTGCACCATGTAGACACTACATATTACACATTTTCACATATCATACACTTTGCATCCTACACTTTATACCTTCTCCTACATACATCATACACATTCTACATATACGTCACTACACCATAGCATATTGTGTGTTTTCACATATCATACACGTCATCTTACATTTTATATCTTACACATTACACATCACATCTTATGTCTTACTATGTATCCACACATCTCATATCAGCCAAATCTCATACATTACATAATATACATCCTACATTACACACTACACATTACACATCACATGACGATTTCTCATCACCACATCTACTACACATATTCTACACCTTGCACATCTACTTATTTGTGTTGCACTCACTTTGCTCGATGACACACTCTAGTCACACAATCCATACTAGATTGTTGAGAGTATACAAATCAAATGGATCTCATCACACTCACACGTTCATCATTCAATCTTTTCTCATGCGCCATTCCTAGATTAATGATATACACTTTAGGCTACATCATCACTTCTTCTAGCATCATTTAGTGATATACGTCATAGGATAAATCATCACTTCTCTCATTACCTTGTTGTTACATACGCTTTATGTGAAAGGATCACACATTCTCACACCTCATATATATATATCACATTTTATCGCTACACACTCATCACAATACACACACACACAACACATAGTTTGACCATTTCTTGATGACACACTCTCATTTATGGTTCATTCTTGATTACTAAGGGGGAAATGAACCTCACTACATACACTTCCATTCACTCGGGGGCACATGGCTCCTATCATCCACTCTGCATTCCATTCCACCCATCCACAACATGCTACATTTTATGGTTGTATTTACTCTTGCTTACGTTTACTTGTACATGCTCACTTTATTACACATGCTATATAGATATATTATATGTCATTACATTTATTATACACACATGTGCATTCACTTGCTTTTTAGTTATGATCGTAGACTATACTAGTCCATTACATGCAACATGATGCTTGGAACCATTCCCACAATAGTTCCTAGGGGCATCCACATTTGTACACTTCAGGTGCTATTGTTTCATTTTTGTTCATAAAGACGTTACTTTATTGTTTTACACGTGCTTTGACATACGTTTTATCTTTATAACATGCTAACTAGTGTTTCATGTGCAACATTTTTCATGCAAGGATATTTTCTTCCATACTTGTTTGTTACATTGTTTATTATTGTTTGTTCTTGTTTGCGAGGCTTTTCCCTTTGTCTTGTGTGCACACTTGGTTTGTTTGCGGCCATTATAGCCTTGAGTTTCTTGCGACATCATGAGTGATGTCCCATGTTTGTAACCCGCTTTGTGTGGTCTACACTATCTTCTTGGGTGTTTACATTATTTGTTTGCATACTAGCTTACACATTGTTTGTTTGGCTTACACTTGTCTTCTATATACATGCTTTTTCGTACTAACACTTGTTTTCTAGCCACCTTGTTTGCATGTTCCTTGGTTTCTACCAAGCACATCCCCTTCCCCCTGCAGGGCATAGTTTCAGTGGTTGGTCCTCTTTTAGGTTGCATTCTCCTACAATGACGTCACATGCACTCCCAAAGAGGGGGGCATAATTTGGGTTTACACACACTATGTAGCGTAGTACCGTGCACATTCAGTTTTAGTTTTTTTCATGGCACAAAGGGTTACATGATGATTGGGTTTAGAACAGTCTACGTAAATCCATACACATGTAAATTTTATAGGGCAGATTGTCCTTAACATTTTGAGGACCAGTTAGAGGTTAAAGGATAAACCAGCCCTTCCTCTTTACACTACTTCGAATAGTGACGTTGGATTGCCCAAAAACCAGACCATATAGAGATCTCTTCGCTTCTTGGGAAGCGATTACACGTTGGAATATAAATCAGACTTTCCTCCCTACACTTCTTTGACAAGTGGCATGAGATCACCCAAAAACTCATGTGCGTCAACATCATCTACAGGATCCTTTCTACACCCTTTTTCTCATCATGGATCAAGTGCACATGTTCCTTTTTCATTTTCATACTTTCCTTACACACTTTTTACATATATACATGCATTTTTACACATTATACATGGGTATTTGACTACTTGATCGTATTCTCTTTTATAGGTCCGTCCATATGGGAAGCAAGCAGTCAACATCACATATAGCTATACCCGATACTAACCATGTAAGTACACCACACACATTAGTATATACACACATGTTTCCACCCTAGGTTCACTTTCATCACTTTTTACGCTTTTGCATCTTTAGTCTCCACACTCCATCTTTTTGTCACTCCATGCTTTGTCTAGTCCCTCGGCATGTTTTCTACATCACTCTACATGGATATCAAGTATGCATCTCTATCTAATTTATGTTACCAAACATTCTACTCACTAACATAAAGTGGGGACAAATGTAGATACAAAATCATACACTTTGGGTAATTATTTACTTGGGTCTCATAGTACTATTCATATGGTTATTAAGTGAAAAAGAGTACTAATTAACCCATGTCTTTAGCCATCTTACATTGTTTTTTTGTTTACTTTTGATCTTGTGCTCATACTTTCCCAATCTGTACTTTCATGTTTTGTTTTCCCTATTTTCGAGTAGGGTGCCCAACTAGGAATAGGCGCCCTAGGCACCCTAGTCCCCTCTGGGTGCCCTGATCCTTTTTTGCACTTTCCTCTCACTTTTTGGGCACTTTCTATCTATTTGAACTTCTTATATTTTTGGTGGTCAACCTTTTCGAGGTTAGTTATGAAATTAAATCAAGACAATCATATAAATATAAATTTATGTGACCATAATGAGGGACCAAACACTAAGCACTAGCTATCAACACCTAAGGTTGCATCCATCAAAGGCTTCTACTATTCCATTTCCATCCATCTAGCTGCATCACAAGGGGAAAAGGATGGTTCATCTGCATCACACTTCATAGGAGGGGAGTTTATTTTATTTCATGCACACATTATTTACATTCTAAATCTAGTTATTGCTTGCTCGCTTCATAAAGTGTGACTAGCACAAGAGCAACCTAGGGCACAATTCCACACACACGTGCATCGAAAACTACATTGGGTTTGAGGTGTAGTACAATGCTCAATTAGTAAGTCCACCATTCTAGCCGTTGAGGACAATCTGACCCCTTCATATGCATATTTCTTTTTTAGGGTTTTGATGTGTTGTTTAGGGTTTTACAGGTGATTCTTCTATTGCAAGTTTACCAAAGGTTGCTTCAGTGATCACACAGAGACATTCACGTGACATGAAGAGAACACAAGTGAACATTCAATGAAACCTCAAAGGAGTTCTTTGGTCATTTGCACGAGACTAAGGCATGAAGATCTCAAACCGGGGGTGCGCCAAGCGCCTTATACCTTTTAGGGGCCCCGATCTAGCCAGGACACCTGGATCTATATTTTGCGAGCTCTTGTATGACATTTTCCTCTTCTTATTCATACGTCTCCATTTCGGCATAGTCCCACGACATTTTCAAATCAGCTAAGGCTTTTCCTAACCCTCTTTACACATTAGGGTTTTACATTTCATTGCTTTGATTACTTGGGTGTATTTGCTACATTTTATTGTCCATTATTTAATGCTCCTATAGAATCTATATTACACTAGAATATTCACATTTTAGTTAATTAGTATGAGGAGTCAAGGCTAATATTTGACAACTAAAATATTCCTCAAATATCTCTACTTATCCCCTAGAATCTCTCATTCTAGTGAGTTGCACTCATGTACAACTCATTATTCATTTACAACAATATAACTATTACAACTTTATATGAGTTGTTTATATCACAACTCATATATTACAAACACACACACATAATTAATGTTCACAATAACTAATATTTCCTAACATTCACCCCCTTAGTGTGAACATGGGGCAAAGTGGAATGAAACTTAAATGTATGCCACCACATACTTTTAGGTTTGTATACTATTGTCTAGATCTTGCTACACATGACCACTACTATGTATAGAATACATCCCACATTTACTCCATGTGAATGCAATGAACGTTTCACTAGACAATCGTCTTCATAAAGAAGTACAACAGTCAAAGGATCTCTACAGTTAGAGGATTTCTGCAGTTAGTTTCCCTCCTATACAATTGTTTCGTTGTTTCGCACCTTCCATGTTATATCACAATACGTTAAAGAGTCTACATTAGGAAAGCTCACATTTTCCAAGTTAACATGCACAAACTTGTGTTCTTATTCTACATATCAAAGTAAAAAATCAACTGAAAAAGATGTCACCATAGTAGAATGCATCTTGATCGTTGGTGGCTGACGAGAGCGTTGATCGACTTCCTTCATCCATCGTAATGTTGTTAACTCAACTAGATTGATCATAACATTCAAAATTACAACTTCCCATCATTTGTATGTCACGTACAAGCGATAATATGTCAATAAGATAATTTATTTTTATTTTTAGACTTTTTGACTCACATATTTTGACAACAATAACATAATGGTTACATTCATGATATTTTTAACAATACCTATATTTGAGGACACTTGACACAAAAGAAAAAACTATATAAAAAATAATAGACTATTACTTTTTATTTTAACAAACATTAAATATAAATACTATTCTTAAGAAAAAACATAACTTATAAAGACACTTCGTGACAAAATTAAAATAACACCTTTAAAAAATCGTAGAACCTAAATATATTTAAAAACTAAGACTATAATATAGTCAATATTATACTTCATACTTAAAAATAAACCATTCAAGAGAAAAAGGGAAACTTACGTATTAGAAAAGAAACTCAAAAACACATAAATTTACTTTTTAGAAACAACCTAAAATATAAAGAGAAACTAATCTACTTTTGACTTTACTTTATGGTGATATTGGCATCGATGGAAGAGAAATGCATCAAAGTTACATCTAAACATACTACCTATAAAAGACAAGGCCATGAAATGGCAAATCCTGCCGATGAAGGTGCATTTTAGTGGAGGAAGAGGTTATGGTGTTGCTTGTGGACCACGCGGTCGATTGCATTTACGGTGGCAAGTATGCGTAAAGAGTCGGGCGAGAAGTTATGATAGAACAATTGGTTATATAATATAGTTAAGTCCCTAGTTCGTTTCTTCACAGTTGCAAATTATATGTTGATGTATGGTGGGAGGCTTATAACCACACTTTCATTTTGTGAAGACTACTATGTAAATTGTAGTAGCATGTCAATATTTGCAACAATTTGGAATGCATGTAGAGTAAATATAGTAATAAATAGAAATTGGAAGCAAAAAATATCATAAAGTGATATTATAATGTTTAAAGTATAGTATATAAAAAACTTGAAAATTCTTGTTTTTATTAATAAAAAAACTTGAGATGCTTATAATTTATTTTCAGCCAATAGAAAAATAGAATCTACTTTTTGAAAAAATCAAATAAATACATATTTTTAAAAAACTATATACAAATGATCTAAAATGTAATATGCTTTATTGTGATTGGTCATTAAAAAAGTGAAAATTTAATGTTGTACTTGATACATTAATTACAATAATTTAATATTTTTGTAATTATAATGTTTAAAGTATAGTATATAAAAAACTTGAAAATTCTTGTTTTTATTAATCAAAAAAACTTGAGATGCTTATAATTTATTTTCAGCCAATAGAAAAATAGAATCTACTTTTTGAAAAAATCAAATAAATACATATTTTTAAAAAAATATGTACAAATGATCTAAAATGTAATATGCTTTATTGTGATTGGTCATTAAAAAGGTGAAAATTAGTTTTTTGAAACCTATATATATCTTGTCGACGCAGGATAATAACAAAAAAACATTGAACATATTATAAAAGCTAACAAAATAAACTATACACATGTATGGAAGGCAGACCTATATCGATATACAAATTTAGGATTACATTGTGCATAATATATATACTACTACCTTTAATAAAAAAATGTGAGTGGAAGTATTTTTTTAGGAGTAGGCCCAATTAGAATTATGTTAACTTTTGTGTTTATGTTTTGTCTATTTAATTGTAATATAAGAAATATTTGATTACACCGAAAAGTGTTCTTCCTATGGTAAAGAGCTTTGTGGTTGTTTACGACTCTAGGTTAAATTTGATGGGTGTTTAAACTTTTTTGTGTTTTTATTTTGTCGTATTTTTTTGTTTTTTTATCCATTTGTTGCATGCGAAGATGCGATTTTAATGCGAGAATGTGGTTTTAACTTTCACTCCCACAACATGTTGAGCGAAATTCATGAGACCGTCCTAGAATTCATCCTATGCTCTCTCAACGCTTTGTGCTTCCCGCTCTCACCTTTTTGTGCTTTGTATCAACTCGTATATTCACGTCTTAGGGTTTCTCGGTAGCTTGTGGTAGTGGATGCATACGGTGTGCTATGTTTTTGCAGCGGAGGAAGAGGCACCCATCCATCCATGTTCACATGTGATGCATGAATGTAGATGCTTCCATATATAGCGGCTCTTCTCCTTGGATGATTTTTTATTCATTGAGTATTAGTGCCGATTGAAACTGTGATTGTATACATCAATTTTGGGGATTATTTTTCATTGGGTTTAAGCGTAGATCAGAACCCTAATTGAATAAATATTTTTCACTGATCTTTTTCATCGGCTAGGAGTGTAATAATTTTTTTGTTGGGTTTTTTCAGGCACCCAAGAAGGACAAGGCCCCTCCCCCATCTTCTAATCCTTCCAAATCTGGAGGTGGAGGCAAACAAAAGAAGAAGGTGCGTCAAATCATTATTTTATGTTTTTGGCATAAAATATTTTTTTCATGTTTATTGGATGGATCATTTTTTCATTTTTATTGGAATGGAGTAAAGAAAATCAAAAGGAGGTCAAAAACATGGTGTTGTTCAATTAGGCCGATTATGATAAGCTCCTCTCTCAAGCACCTAAAGACAATCTTATCACCCCATCCATTTTATCCGACACGCCGAGGTAAGCCCTCGTATTTTGTATTAGGTTTAGTATGGGTTTTTTTGTGGATGATACTTTGATATGTTGGATCTATTGCTAGGATAATTTTGTAAAGCCTCGATTATATTGATAACATATTGGGTCTTAATTTGTATTCGTAAAATCTAGTGGGAACTTGTATTTTGTATTAGGTTTACTATGGGTTTTGTGTTAAATGAAATGAAGATGGTTTTGATATTTAGGGTTTTTTCTATGCATATTTTCTTCTCGTCTTTGGCTATTTAGTATTCTTTGGAAGATTGGATGTGTGAATTGGAGAGTGATAGGGTCTTTAGTTTAGTCTTGCACCTAACAATTTTCCCTTGTACTTGTATTTTTCATATCAGATTAAACATTGTGCCTCTATTTTCCCTTAGATTCTATTTTTAGATTTAGTTTGCCAAATATTTCCAAAACTTCTCCAAGGATTTCCATTTTTAGTATGTGTTTATTATGTATGCATGTTGTCTTATATTCCTGATTCATATGATTTTCCGTTAAAAATAGTTTTTCTTAATATGATATGTGGTGGTTTTGCTTAATATGAATTGAACTTGCATCCGAAACCTTATATTGGTAATGAAGGCAATGAACACCCTAGATTATTTTGAATCTTGGTTTTACATGCCATGATCATGCATATTTACTTTCATTAAATCTGAATTTGCTTTCTAGGCATAAACAAATTAGTTCGATGAGTTATTATATCAATATACCCATTCGGATAAGAGAAACATCATACAAAGAGCATATCTATAACATAAAGAAGAGATACTTAGGGTTTGCACCCATGAACAATATATTCAAAATAGAGACATATATTTATATTGATCATAGTTCTAGTAACCACATTACATTCAAAAGGGTCATAACAGACCAAATGTATCAAGACAAACATGACTCATGTATCAGAGACCCTAGCTATGCTTCCCATATTCCATAAATTTTCATAGACCCATCCCTCTAGATATGATATCATTCCTACAACCCTCTAATGGTAACCCCAACCCTTAGAATATCCTACTCTTTTCTATAGGGCTTCACCTTTCATCCTCTCTGTGATGATCCTGAAGCTTCCCTTCATCACCTCTCTCCATTTAGGTGTGTCTGTCTTCCTTGCTCTAGAGCATCTCTTATAAATAGGTTTAACACCCACCGCCATGCCTTCCTCTAGGAGTAGATTGCTTTCCAAGTGTCCATGTGGTCCTTCAATGGAGCATGCTTCTTCTGATCCAAGCTCTCCACTTTCTACAATGATGTCTTTCGGGAATGTTCTATGCGTGGGATATTCTTTCCTTGACCACCAAGTCACTAGATGGCACCTTATCCACTCAACATGCCTAGTTGGGTCACATTTTTCTTCAAGTGCTTCTTGAGAGCCGAAATATGGCTAAGTCCTAAGATCCTTTGTTTTTCCTTACGTGCGTGCCGTGGTTTCTACTAAACCCTTCTAAAACCCCTATCCTATGCACTTTTCCCCATGTGCCCTTCTTCTTTACTGGTCCCACACACGCACATGCACCCTTTGGTACTTAGCCAATATTTTGAGGCCCAACATCACCCCACACTAAGATTGTTCTCCATCCTCGAAAACATCCTCTCCCCAAAGAATAAAGAATGGAGGACTTTGAATGGTTGGAATAAAGAATGAAGGAATGAAGAATGAGAAATGGAAGAAATAAAGAATGGAGGAATGAAGAAGAATTTTTTATTGTTGAAGGATGAGTGGGAAATCCTTCCTTATATCTACCTCAATCTTCTCCTAGGCATCCACTTCACCTGCGCCTTTATTGAAAGAGGTCACCTACTAGAGCACTTACCTCATCAAAACTTAGTTCATCATCCTTAGCAGTCAGCGTACTCACAATGTCTTCCAACTGTTTTCCGAGGTCGTCCAACGTACATCCATCCTGCGGGTGATCTTGGGGATATAATTCCTTAAGCCAATTTTTGATCGAGCCCCATAAGGTCTCGATGGATTCTGAATTCTTCTCTACCTTGGCTAGGATTTTATCCCACTCTTCCTATTTCCCTTATTTTTCTCCTAAAACTCCTTGAGATCTACCTCATGTGTAGTAACTAGAATGCTTGTTACTCTATCCTGTCAGTGTAATTTTCATAAGCAGCTTTAACTATCTACGTGGTGACCTTTACAGTGGTAAGGAGCTTAGTGTATCAAGCAACTATCTCCACAACCTTCTGATTTTCCTCCTTCTCCTAGCGTGTCAATGCCTCTTCTGTGATTCTAAGGTGAGTGGCCACCTTTCCATCGTAAGGATGCGATGATTCAAATCTTCCAAGCATTGCAAGGTTGATTCATATTTCTACTCAGGGATGCTAGGTTTGGATGCTTCAAGACAATAACATCTATAATCATCTCAATTTTCTTGTATACCTCATGCACACCTTTTCCTTTTCCTCCCTCATCTTGCATGCCTTAACTTTGTGCGTTGATCAACTCTTCCTACTTTAGATCCTTTCTCTTTTCAATGAGCTCCTCATTTTTCTTCTCCAATTCTCCTTCTAGGAATCTCACCCTGTCATTCCTCCCAAAAAGTCTTGCCTCCACCTCAACCAACACCTTGTTGAGTGCATTGCAAACTTGTTCATCAAACAACTGCTTGAGAATTTACCAACGGGTTTATTCCTTTGGTCTTGGCACCTTCATTAGCACCCCTTGGTTAAATTCAACTCAGGCTCATCGACATGGGACTCAAATGCCCAAGATAGAATTTTCCTAGTTCATGGGTATGCCCTTCTTCTTTGAATGAAGACATTTCCAGGAGTTGGTCTATAGGAACGATGCTCTGAAACACATGTGCATACTACCTTATTTGGGTCATTGATGTAGCTCATCCCTTTCCCTTGCACTATCACACCTTTTCCTCTTGTGTGCACTACCTTTAGAAAGCTCACTACTAAGTTAGGATCTCCACCCATGCTTCCATACTCCTTTCCTATGCTCTCTTCTTCTATCTCCTTGAGTATCTCATCAACACTTCACTCCACTTCCTACTCCACTAACTTCTCTATTATGCCCACTACTTCTCTCTCTACGTGGCCTCTTCTATCTGCTCCTTGGTGAGGTTGGGGTCCTTTAATCCTTAGTATTTACTTCTTCACTCTCCCTTTTCCTTGAGTTCCTTCCTCTTCTTCACCCTTTTCCTCACTTCTTTCTTCCTCCGAGTCAGTGTACATCATACACGAGATGATCCTAAACTTCTTCATCCTCATCATCATCTCTTTCGCCCATGTAGGCCTCCAAGCTCTCTATCTCTTCTGAGTCTACCTTCCCCACTACCTTCTTCTTCTTCTTAACTGGGGATTCTTCTTCCTCTTCCTCTCTAGTAGGTGATTCCTTCCTTGGTAACTCTTCTTTCTCTAGAACCTCTTCCTCAAGTGTCTTTTCCTTCTCCTTGATGGGATACTTCTTCCTACGCACATGTGCTTATCTTAGTGCCTAGCTCTGCGTGCCCATAAATTGTGTTATCTTTCTGCACACTTGGTGCTTTCTTCTCTGGCGCCTCTTCCCTCTCCCTTTTCCTTGGTGTGACCTTCTTCCTACCAGTGGGATCCTTTGGGATGGAGACATCATTCTCCAAGTAAGTTCCCTTTTCATACTTGGGCCTAATGCACAAGTATACTCTTGTTATGGTTCTTCCATTAGAATTGGTAGCATCATGGGTTTTGTCATGCACACCTCATGGGAGACATACTTCTCCACATAAGTGCTTCTTGGGGTATATGAGATTTCTCCATAATTCACGGTGGTCCTGGTCCACCTCACTAAGGGAACCTTAGTATTTTAGCTTCCTTGAAGTGGTTGACCCCTACTTGGAAATACTTGTGCAGTGAAAGAGAAGGGTAATTTACACCATGGGATCTTGGTCCCATCTAACAGAGTGAACCTGCTAATGTAAAAGTGCTGATAGAAAATGAACTCAAATTCTCCATCTACTAGTGTTGGAAACTATTCAGTATCCTCCACTCATCCCCAAATGCATCGTGCATTCACTTGTACCATTTCTCTAGGCGCGCCTTGTGGGCGGCCATGTCATGGTGTCGCATGTGTATTTTTCAAACCTCTTCACGGGGGAGGGGTCTTCATCTAGATACTCCCATATGAACTTCTCTAGCCCATCAGGCACTCCAATTTCTGAGAAGATGATGGTGAGAAGAACATTTCCAAACATAATCTTATCTCCTTCTTGCACGGCATTGATGATCTCTTTTGCAATGTAGGTGGATAGGTTATAGATGGTTCCTTCTAAAATTTTCTGACACACATTCAACCATGCCTTGTTTACATGTGTCCACCTCTCTTAACCATTTATCTTGGTTACTAGGCGTGGCCATCCTCATCATAGGGTCAAAGATATCAAGGATGTCAAAGTAGCGAGACCCCTTCTTATAGTCATACTCCTCCACGGTCTTCTTAATAGCCTCTTTATCCTCCAAGTCATCATCTAATGAATATCCTTTCAATCACTAGGTCGGTCAAATTAGAGATGATTTAGGGAGTTATGCACATTTTCACCCCATAAAGTATAATGTGCTCCATGTCACATTCATGATATCAACCATTAGTATAGCCTCTTGGGATTGCCAAAATAGGGCAACTTGTAAACCTTGCAACAACCTAGTTGATGAGTTTTTTCCAATTCATTTAATCAACTCTTCATTGATGTCAGATTGGCATCCCTTCTGGAAAATAGTCCTCTTATACTATTGGGACAAACTATCTCTTTGCCATATCCTCTAATGAGTTCTTGTGTCCATTTTTGTCTTTTTTCCATTCTAGGGATCTTTTCAATGTCTTAAGGATTTCTTCCATGAAAAGCCTTATTTAAATCATACTATGAAAACTTTGCTAAAAGGAAACACATCAAAAGTCTTTGGTGAAGGAAACACACTTTTTGCTCAATGGAAATTAACACATTTTCCTTTTTCTTTTCAAAAAACTCTCACAAGGCTTTGAGTTTTTCTTAGTGGTTGCAAAAAGAATAAGAATCTCTTCACTGTGAAGATACGATCCTTTCCTCTCTTCAAATCATGTTCTTCACTAGAAAGGAAGCCTTCTCTGGAGACTGCATATCTAAACTATTTTCTTGGAAAAATATTACTTTGGCTAAATAAATATCCATCAAAACTTCTTCCAATGCTAGTGTTATCCTTCCTTAGCTTCCACATACCTTCTTCAAGATTTAACAGACTTTTCTCTCCTTAACCTGGCTATTTATTGATAAAACATTCAATATTACAAAACATACTTAGATTTTTGTATTCGATATGCTATCATGTAAGTTAAATGTGAATTATTATATATCTAAATATTCTTCTAAGTTCTATAATTTATCTACTATAGGTTTGCCCATTATATATACAGTTTACAATCATAGTTGTCTCTACGATTAGAAGAAATTGAATCGTTCTCCCATAGATGTTGACTAGATTGTGGCTGATTCGGATATTGAAGATAACTATCCACTCTCCCCAAAATCAGAAAATTTCTCATCATTTCCTAATAATGTAAAATTTCATTAATGCTAAAAAAGATGTTTCTAATAATATGTGGTTAGAATAGATAAACTTTCATCGAATTGTGAACTTCCTAGATGGTTTAGTTCCACTATTTAAAAATGGAAATAGGTATAATGTTAAAATCAAATATCTGAGACATCTGTTTAGCTATACCATTCAGAGTTTCATAACTTGAAATTCAAAATTCTAGAAGGCAACTTAATCTTGCAGCCATTATGAAGAAAATCAGTTCCCCTTGATGAATCCGGGCTATGAATGTGGTCATGGAGTTCCGAAATAGATTGAAGTTTCTACCTTCTACTTCATTCAAGACGCCTTGTTTACTTGTCAAATGCTACTGGCAATTCAAACATGGGTGTGGCCATCCTCATCATTCTTCGGTCGATTATATATTCTTTATTAAAAAGTGAGTTCCCCTTCTTATACATACTCCTCAGGAATTTCTTAATAGCCTTTTATCCTTAGAATCACAAATCAAAAGAAATCTCCTTACATCCTAACTCATATCGATGGTAAAATTAGAAATGTTAAATGTGTGTTCTGCAAACTTAATAAAAAGTAGAAGTGATCCTCGTGCACAATTTATCAACATTTAAGCGAGCATATTAGGACCTCATGCATATTCCAAATGCACTTACCTTTTACCTTCACCTCATCATTGTAGATTGACATCCCTTCTGGTGTCCTCTTATCTATTGGATGAACCAACTCTAACGCCATTTCCTTCTCTTGTGGTACTTGTGTGATGGTTTAGTCACTCACGATCCATCTTCTCACATGGGATACCCATTCTTTCCCAAGTAACACTCCATCTAGGTATTACATCTCTGCATACCACTCCTCATTAAACTGGTGGTGGTGGTAGTTTGTTTGTTTTCCTTTTCCCTTTCCCTTTCCCTTCTTAGGTGAAATGGTTTCCTTCTTTGGTGCCATCTTCTTGTCAGGTTAAAAAAAAATTTCCTTGCTCCTCTTCCTCACTCTTCTCAAATATGTGGCTCAACTTCATGAAATAATCCTTCTACTCTCATGCCCTAGTCTACAAAACCCTAACCTAGAAAATTATTCCACAAGATGGCGTACTCTACTAAACCTCCCTACATGCCCATGTACTCCTTCCACTCTAGTTCACAGATCACCCTAGTCACGCACTTCATATTTTCACTCTTCTTCCTTCACACAAATATTTCTTTGCAGATGCCCTAGTTCATAAGAGCTCTTCAATCTCGTAATAACAAGGTAAATAATGATGTGCCCGACCCTTTACTTATAGCTTTTTTCTATCCCCACAATAAATGTTATGCCACCTACCAACATACTTAGCATTAAATGTAGATTTTCCACTAAATCCATCTCTTAAGCACTCTTTCCCATGTGCCCAATCCTATGTGAAAAATCCTTACAACCTTCTAGCATGCAAAAAATCCTTAATGACCAAAGACTCTTACGCATGCACTTGCAGTGCAAAGGCACTTCTTCTCCTTGACCTGATTTTTTCCCTTACCTACCTCATGTTGTTCCTATGCTTCTCATCCTTTGTATGTGGTCCTTTGTAAATCCTTCCTGACACCAAAATTTCTCATCCACCTTTTTCCATGTGCTCTCTCTACCTTACACTTTTGATCTTTTAACCCAGGGCCATTAAAACACAAATTTCACTTCCAGCCTCTATTTCACTTCACTCTACTCCACCCCACACTAAAATAGATGTGCATGCCCTCTGCATACATAACCCTTGAAAGTAATAAGTGGTTACTGGTGCACAAGGTGCGTAAAAAAAACACAACAAAAAAGGAAAAGCAACGAAAAAGGGAAACACAAGGAAAGAAAAACATTAAGGGAAATCCTAGGCTAAATGGAAATACTACCTTATTTACAAACACAAGACTTATTTATAGTAGGGCTTTAACCTACTCCCATTGAAATGGCTGGTAGTCTCATCCCATCCAGTGCTTATAATCTAGAAAGCACCTAAATCAAGGATGTACGAGATGATGTATGGTCCCAACCAATGGAATTTCAACTTCCCAGGATGGTGCATAAAAATTTAGAGTCATATAACAAAACCATCTTCCCAACCTCAAATTGTTTGTTTTTGATATGACGATCATGCCATGCTTTTTGTCTTTCCTTCTCTATCTTTTGACTCCATCTAGTAAGTGATCACCTTTCATCTAGCTGCATTAATTTATCAATCCTTTCTTCAAGTGCTTGTTCATCATCCAATCCTCCTACACATGTTATACTATAAGTGATGGTAACATAAATTCAACTGGTAAAATAGCCTCCATACCAATACCAATTGAAATGGTGTGGCCTTGTTCAACCTCTTATAGGTTGTTCTGTATGCCCATAGAATGATGATGATACCTTGTCATCCCAATCTTGTCTTCCAACATCACAAATTTTGGTTAATGTGTGACTTAGTATTTTGTTAAATGCCTCAAGTTCCATTCACTTGGGATGATAAGGGGTGGTCTTGTGATGGGCCACCATAAATTCTACCAACATAATCCTTGACCATTTCATTCAAAAAATGTGTACCCCTATCACTAGTCAGGCTTAAAGGACATCCATACCTATTGATTATGTTCTCCCATAAAATCTAGTTGTTGTCCTGTATACAGTGTAATCCTTTGTAGGTGTTGCCTCTTCCCATCTTGTCAAGTAGTCAGTGTAAGTGATGATGTAACGTGAGCCAGTCCTTCACGTGGATAGGTGAAATAGGTCCTACAAAGTCAATTGCCCATTTTTCAAATGGTTTTGCTACGTTGGCTATTGGTCTTAAGGGGCATCTCATCCCTCCTTCTAGGTTTTCCAAGGCACTAGAAAATGGTCACAGGCCTTGTAAAAACTCAATACAATCTTGTAGATACTCTCCCACCAAATCCCTACAAGTAGAATCTTCCACGTGGTTGCATTTCTACATAGTGTCCTCTTGCAATCCCACCATGTGCTTCTTCCATAATTGCAATGCACTCATGTTCTAATACACATCGGTGTAAAACCTCATCTCATCCTAACTTGTACAAATCTCCACTAATCAACATGTAGGGCATGACGCGTATAGCCAACTTTTTCTCTCCAAAGCCTTCATTCCTTTTGGTGCCACACCCATTTTAAGAAACACTGCAATATCCTCTAAGTCAGAGGGTGTGCACTGTAACCTAAATAGTTGCACATCTGGCATGGTATCCTCAATGCTCTACACATCCTCCCCTGAGTCAATTCTTGATAAATGATCAGTCTTGAATTACTCTTTCCTAGGTTTTACCACAACTAAAAACTCAAATTCTTGAAATAATAGGACCCAACAACATATGTGCCCTTGCAAAATGGGCTTGTTCACCAAGTACTTCAATGCCATGTGGTCCATGTAGAATATGAATGGTGTTTCTAGTAGATATTTATTTGAACTTATGCAAGCATAGATCATCGAAAGTGCTTCACGCTCAGTAGTGGTGTAGTTTTTTTTCTACTGGTGTCAACTTCCTACTTGCAAAACAAAGGGGTGATCAACAATCCCCTCACCAGGTTGTGCTAACACTGCTCCAATGGTTGTCCCTGAGGCATCAACATGCACATGGAAAGGTTTATCCCAAGAGGGAAACCATAATATGGGCACAATGACAAGTCTATCCTTCAAAGTGTCAAATGCCAACTATTGCGCCTTTCCCCAGTAAAAGGCACTCTTGTGTTTTAGCAATTTTTCTAATGGCGCGGTGATCTTGGCATATCCCTTAATAAATTTCCTTGTAGTATCCCATATGTCCAAGGAATCCATGCACTATGCTCTGAATGGTAGGCTCCCCCAATCCCACAATAACTACAACTTTGGTGGGATCCACAAGAAACCTTCCTTACATATAATATGCCCCAACAGGGTTCCAAATGGAGTAGAAAAACACACTTCTTAATGTTGAGGGATATCCTCAACTACCAACATCTCTCAAACATCAGCCTCAAATTGTCACAATGATCTTTTACTAGTCCATACACAGTCTAGTCATCCAGGTAGACTTGTAGAAAACTTATGAATGAAGTCCTAAAATGCTTGTACCACAATGCGTGAGAACACGGTAGACAGTGCATTCTTCAATCCAAAAGGCATGACCATGTGTAGGAAAATATTCCCCATTCAGTGGAAAAATTCATCTTCTTCTAGTCTTCCTTTGCAATCCTAACTTGGTGATACCCTGAGAACCCATCCATGAAGGAATAGACCTCACACCCGGATTACTCCTTCCAGAATTTCTTCAGTGAAGGGGGTTGGAAAAGGGTCAATGACACACACTACATTCAGTCCCTATAATCAACACATATCCTTATCCTTCCATCCTTCTTAATGTTTATGACCATTGGACTTACCCATTCTGATTCCTCCATAACTTCAATGATGCCTAAAGTGATCATCTTGTCTATCTCTTCCTTGACCCATACGTGTAAAAATTTGGATTCATCCGATATGGCCTCTTCGGATCGGTGTGCACCTTCCTTCAACTTGATCCTCATTTCCCCCAAGGAGTGGTGAATGCCTTTAAGTTCATGGTACCCACATGGGAATAAATCCTAAAACTCACATAATAGGTCAATGATCTTAGAAACTTCTTTCTCCACCAATAATCCCCAATGATAGCTTCCTTAGGTTCACCTCTGAACCAATGTTAACCTTATTTTTTTCAAGGGCTCATGGTAAGTGTGCACTCTCATCAACACTATCCATGACTTTGCATACCTTCAATATGGTTAACATCCAAACTCTCCATCTCTTCACCATCTATTATGTAGACCATCTTTCCTTTTCTTTTCCATGCACACACGCTCAAGTTGTATCTCCTTTGATTCTTCCTCATCAAGGCACGGTTCCAAACCAGGTTCACCCAATAACTCTTGATATCCTATCTTCTTCCATGGCACTATCTCCCATCGTTAGGTGCTTAACAACCTAACACTCTATCCACTGATGGTTTAGTGCTTTGATACTCAAAATCTTGAAGAAGGTCAGTTGTTAGCTCCTACCAATTTCTTGTGCAGGCACATCTCGTGTAGTGTATATACCATGCATGCACACACATAGCCTTGTAAGGTGGAATACAACTTATGTACCCATAAAGAAGGTGGTAAGGCCTCTCATGCCTCCCATCCATGCCTTCTCACATGCTTGGATGTGGAAATGAGGTGGGTTCCTTCCCATGGTAGTCTTGTATGATAGTGGGTGCATTACTTCTAGAGAACCTAATAGAGAACACTCTCACCTCACACCACTCTAGAAGGCTATCATGATGTGTTTCCCACCAACATGTGTTTGTCCCAAGTAGTTATAACTTGAGCATTCCTCTCTTTCATCCTCATTTCTCCACTGAGCCTCCATCTCCCATAAGAAATCATCAGGTTGGCTCCTCTAGAGTAACTTGGAAACTTCTTCCCTCCCAGGTGCTTGACTGAGCACACCTTTATTACCCTTGTCACAGAGCCTCTTAACTATCACCCAATTAACTCATAAGTCTCATGTGCCCAATTGTCACATGTTATGCTAGGTTGTATCACTCATAGACTAAGCATCTTCAAACTAAATAACCCCTTCCATAGGATGAATTACTTTAGGGTCCCTAATAGAGCACACATAGATTCTGTCAAGGAATTCCTCTCCCAAGGCTCAATATAGGGTGCTTGACTTCCCATCCATTAAAGGGATGATAACCCATTCTTCCTTGTTCTCAAAACTGATATACCCTTTGTTAAACCATAGGTCGGCATTGTTTTTGTAACACCAAGGGCACCCAAAATGCTGGAAAGTTATCCACCTCGATAGCACCAAGACTTCAAGTCTTCAAAGTCTCCAGTGAACTTGGCCCCTTGAATAGTGATAACCACATCCTTCAAGACACCAATGGGAATTTCCTTTGTCTTGTTTTCCATATATAACACATTCAAAGATGGTTGTAATGGGGGCCTTCCCATTTGATGCCATGCATCCAAGGTGAGAACATTGACTTCTACACCCATATCGATCAAAATATTGCTCAGAAGCCATCCATCTACAACAACATTCAAAGTTATCTCTTTTCATAGTCAAGGTTGTGGGGAGGAAGGTTAGCATGCAAAACCTACCTCTCGTGCTCTCCTCCAAGCACATGGTACCTTCTCCCATAACCATTCTCCTAGCAAGGGGATGATATTCTCTTGCCTTAACATCTTGCATACTTCCCTAACCTCATCCAGATCCTTCTACAGAGCCTCAACATTCTTCCTTTTCTCTAACTACCTTGACTTCTCCTTCAGACACTAGGATCTCTCCTTGTAGACTCCAATCACATCCATGGTTTCTTGATACACCTCCTTCTGATGAGAAGGGTTCCAGATACTTTCCATGTACCACTTCTTCCCTTATAACTAGTGTTCTTTGTCTTGGTATCTCCTGGCATGTGGCCTCCACTTCTCACATCATCACAACATACGTACAGTTCTAGTCCGACTCACGCCACCACTCTTGGCATCCACTATGAGTCGGCCTTCTTTATGCTTACCATCCCAACACCTTTGTCTTTTCGGTGTTGTTGGCTCATGTGCTCAAATAACTCAGGAACTCCTCATACTTATGTTTCTTTCCACACCACAAGCATTGCAACAGATCAGGACACTCACACTTATAATGCTCTAGACCCACAATTATAACATGTCCCATGTGGAACTCACTTCTTCCTCCACCATGTAGTTACCATGACCACAAAATCCTCCTCAAAAACTCTCTCCATGCATGCTCCTCCATCCACATCCTTCATAATGATGATCATCATCCTTGGAACTACTTGCAAGGCTTGTCTGGCACACACCAAGATCAATGGCATCATGTATCTGGTCAATCAACCTATAATCCTTGGTGTCATGGGTCATAGAGGTACAAATATTGCAATAACAAGACACATTCTTATGGATCACATGCTGCAGTAGTGGGCATCTACTTTACATCATGATCCCCATGGAAAATCTCACAGTCCACCATCATGGCGTGTACCCAACCTTCGAGGAAAACTATCCTTTGTGTGCCCCTCTATCTCACAATCCATGCACCATAGACCACTGAGTCTCATGCACAAGTTCATAGATAGTTTTTCTAGCTACTTGGCCATTACAAAAATTTGAGCCTCAAGGAAAGGGCTAACACCGATATCTATGCTTCCAATAGCCTCAACACATAGGGTAGCCTCCAAGGCCTCACAGCACGGGTCATGAATGTCTTGTGTGAAAGCTCTCTCTAAATGGTGTTATCAACCCTCCAAAAACCACTTGAGCATGCTTGAGAAGGATGAATATCATAAGATAGTTTTGATAAGAGAGTCTTAAAATGCACATCATATTCCCACACACTCTCTTTCATTCCCTGTTGGATCTCTTTCAAAGTGCTAATGCTCTTCTTCTCAAACTCAGGGATATGGAATTCAACTAAGAAGGCATTCCGCAACATGGTGTAATCTACCACCATCTGATGGGGGTCATACTTTCGGTACCAACTATGCGCCCCCTACAACATCGTTGCAAACTTGACTTTCCTTTCACTCTCAGGGTAGTGATCCCCTTCACATGCACCATAGCAGCTCACACTTGTGCACATGCTCTACAACATCCTCAACACCCTTGTAATCTGGTAGATGTAAGGACATCTCAAAAATACTTGCGGAGGTGGTTGAGGTCCTTGTCCTCTGATCCAGAACCTTGATTCCCTCTAGTGTTTCCTCCACCACCAGATCCACTAGATCCACTAGGTCCTATCCCTCCTATCCTCTAGATCCTCTAGATCCACCAGTCCTCCTCTAGCTCCTACTCCACTAGATCCTCCTCCTGTAGCTGGTAATGGGCCTTAAAGTGGTTGTGCCTAGCATTTCCCAATGTTCCACTAAACTACATGCCAATGGGTTTGTGATATTTCTCCACTACTAGACGTGTATCCTGCACCACTCCCAGATGTGATACCCAAACTTTGTGTACTTTTACTTTTCCCAAAAATCCCTCCAAACACAGAATTGTTTGTGTGGCCATAGATGTCCCAAATGAGAAGTTATACCTCCTAGGTGTAGATCGGTCACTTCCACCGATACCAACTAGGTTAGCAATACTTGTTTCTTGATTTGGAAAACTAAGCACTAGGGGTTGGTCACCAGGTGGGTTTAGATGCGTGTCGATGGCTCTCCTTTCTCCACGTGATGAAATCTCTCATCAAAAGTTGAAGGGGTTTCTCTCCCACACTTTCCAAGATGGGGTAACACATAATGCTTAGGTTCCACATCCTCTGCATGAACCTCAATTCCTTCCCAACATGTCTTCCTCCATAGATCCATCACTCCCACAACCTCACATTGTCTAGCCAACTCCCTTTCACACATGCTTCACTATACTTGAGTCATCTCTCTTCCCTCTCCTTTTCCACCGCAAGGTCTGCCATCTTCCTCCACCCTAGCTTCCTCACCCAATGCTCAGAGAAGCTTAGCCGGCCATAGGAATGCCTCCAAACTTAGCATAATGATCAAGATCTTCATAGCCAATGGGATAGCTCACAAAAAAATCCTCTAGGTTCCCTTAGGAACTCAAACTCAACAACCTCTAGACAAGAATACATAGAAATGGCATATTCTAGGGTATAACTAGTCAACACTCTTTTCCACCAATGATCAACAACACATGTCCAAGTCAGATCCACATCCTACAGCCTCTGGTAATCATCTTGGGTCCACATGCATGATCTATAGTACCACTTGATCTGGATGCATATGTTGAGAGCCATTCATACAATTCTACTAGAAAAAACAAAAAAGGTCTCATACAACTCATGATATAGGTGTTCTTCTACCCATTTGTGTGCATCAAACTCAGTCCAATACTAAATATTTGAGAAAACTCATCCTCTATGCTTTTAAACCATGCTTCGACACTTTCCAAGGTCAAGCACTCTATCATCATGCATCATTCTCACAATAACTTTGAAAAGAGGTCCCAACAATGGAACCAAGATGTAGTCATTTTTATGTGCCCTTAGAAACAACACTCTAATCCCATGCGCATCGCCTATATCACCCAACGGGTGCTGGGCACTCACCCGAGGCACATGCACGGGTGCCGAGCCCTCCTTTATGTGAGCATTGTGAGAAGATGATGCCATTGATAACAAATTAAATGCAGAAAAGTAAATGATCATGCATACATTCTGAAGGCATAGGATGAGTTATTATATCAATATACCCATTCAGATAACAAGAGAAACATCATACATAGAGAGATATATTTGAGTCATGACATAAAGAAAATACTTAGGGTTTGCACCCATGAACAATATATTCAAAACATATATTTATATTGATCATAGTTCCAGTAACCACATTACATTCAAAAGGGTCATAACAGACCAAATGTATCAAGACAAGACATGACTCATGTATCAGAGACCCTAGCTATGCTTCCCATATTACATAAATTTTCACAGACCCATCCCTCTAGATATGATATCATTCCTACAACCCTCTAATGGTAACCCCAACCCTTAGAATCTCCTACTCTTTTCTACAGGGCTTCACCTTTCATCCTCTCTGATGATCCTAAAGCTTCCCCTTCATCGACCTCTCTCCATTCAGGTGTGTCTTCCTTCCTCACTCTAGAGCATCTCTATAAATAGGTTTAGCACCCACCACCATGCCTTCCTCTAGGAGTAGATTACTTGCCAAGTGTCCATGTGGTCCTCCAATGGAGCATGCTTCTTCTTGATCCGAGCTCTCCACTTTCTGTAATGATGTCTTTTGGAATGTTCTATGCGTGGGATATTCTTTCCTTGACAAAGCATGCCTAGTCGGGTCACATTTTTCCTCAAGTGCTTCTTGGAGAGCCGAATATGGCTAAGTCTGAGATCCTTTGTTCTACCTTGCGCTTGCCCTGGTTTCTACTAAACCCTTCTAAATCCCCTGTCCTACATGATTTTCCCCACATGCCCTTCTTCTTTACTAGTCCCATGCACACACGTGTTTTCTAAACCTTTTTTCCATTTTTGACCCCTATTTCAGCCATTTTCTTTTCTTAATTAGATTTATTTCTTTGGTATTTCAAACTATACAAGTAAATATTTTTATTAATGACTATACTAAACATTATCTAATGGTCATATGTTAAAATCCAATTGAATTACAACATTCCATGTACGAGATTACATAGGTCTATAAACAATGAGCT
Source organism: Taxus wallichiana var. yunnanensis (assembly GCA_018340775.1). Lineage (NCBI taxonomy): Eukaryota > Viridiplantae > Streptophyta > Pinopsida > Cupressales > Taxaceae > Taxus > Taxus wallichiana. The sequence goes on from CM031240.1 coordinate 610,145,583, forward strand.
AAATGTGTCTACCAAAGAGGAGCTCACTTTGATTGTCTTGGGAACTCATTATCATGCATCTAGTTTTGCTTTTAAAATACATATATGATGGAATAAATTTAATTATGGACCATTTTATCTTAATAAATATCACAATTAATATGTTATATCTATATGAAAATTTAGAAGGGTGTGGTTTGAATGTTTTAGTTCTTTCTTTTATGTCTCGGCTTTGGTCCATTTCCGATAAATAGATTATGCAATGATTAGGCTAGGGTATCCTTGAAATTAATTTCCTTTTCAATGAAATTATTTCATTGTTTTATTTTCATGTGAAGGTCTCTAGTCCACTCCCAAAATTTCAATTTGAATGCCTTTACAGCCTCTCTCTGTCTCCAAAACAATATTTGAATATTTATAAGGCATATATTATATTACTACAAATTTAAAATTCAAGATTTTGTAGTCATACAAATTTACATGCTTGATTCACATGATAGATAAATTCTGAATCTCCCCATGTATGGATACAATCAAAATAGCTTAAGTTTAGTCGCAATTCTGCTAAGTTTTTGCAAAGTTCAATTCTGGTCTCGAAACCCATTTTCTTTGTAGGTATATCAGTCAATGGGGATTCTCAAGGAATTAAGCACATTCAGGAAGCTCTTTCTGCTCATATGTGGCCTGACATGATAATGAAATCCCAAAGCAAATCTCCTGGTACATTTGTGCCTCCAAAAAAAGATGGTAGGTTGTGATTTTAGAATTTTCAGATCACTATCCTATATCTTTTATTGTTTGATTAACATAAAGTGTTTGACCATTTTAATTTCAAGAATGATAATCATGTCTGACAAATGGATATGAACCACAGACTTCTTTGACAATGATTCCGAGTATGAAATTGAATATGAGCTTCTATCTAATGGCTTGGCTGAACCTTGGGATGGGGTAGATGATGAGTGCATTATTTGGCTCATTTATGTCATTCCTATGGTTAATAAATTGTCATTTAGATATGATTTGCTAGTGCATGGGGATGCTTTGTATAGTTATATCTTAGCAAGTTTGATGCATTTTCCTTGCCTTTGTTCATGCAACCTGATTACTGTATAACCTCCTACTAACTGTCTTCGTGAGGGAAATGTGATGATGTGTGCAGGGAAATGATGAACATTTATTACCGATGCAATTAAGAGGTCCGAGTTTGGAGCTGGAATGCGGGAGCAAGAGACTTTTTCCACCCATCAACCTATAAGTATGGGACTTGTTTCTAACAGTCCCATAGGAATTTATGAGTCTTGGTTAATGTTGATTAGTGGGAGATGTTAGTGCCGCCTATTATGGTGAATTTCAGTAACTGTTTGTGTCTATATAAAGACACCTTCTTAAGAACATGATAGTAGCTATTATTTTTATATACTCTGCAATACATAGCCTATGGTATTGAGAAATCTTCTTTTCATGTATTGGATATGCTATGGAATGTGTTTGAATTAATATAAGTAAGCATCATTTTGAGGATCTAAAGTCAGAGATTTCCTCTATCCCAAGGGAGAGCAAGGGCCCACTCAACCAAGGAGACAGGAGGCTATTTACACTTACATGCACATCTGGTTTTCTGATAAGTTTCACTACAATATTTATTTCAATATATTTCATGCAATCTCAGTTTGAATGTATTTGATTTTCCTATTGGAATTTCTATTCAGAATGTGTGTTTCCTTTTATACAAAGTTTAACTTAGCATATGCTTTTACTTCTACTAATTCTTAGTTATGAGTGTGCAATTTCAATTCCGTTCTTTCAGATTTTGTGTGTGCATTTCCATTTAATTTAGAAGTCCATCTTTTAAACTTCATTTCATCGCAGATCTTGAATTCCATAGATTTATATTAAGATTCTGTAGATTAGTAACCAAGGAAAATCTCACAACAACCACCCCCAATAGGAGACCCAACAGGAAAATTGGTTACATAAAGCTCCATTGCATACAGCCTAGGACACAGCCCCAGTTTATAATGACACTAACAGAAGATTCAGTTAGTTAAATAATTGGAGAATACAACGATCCATTAATAGAAGAGCCTTAGATGATTGTAAGTCATGATAAAAATTATATCCTTGTAAGGGAGGAGGGATAATATAACAATGAGCTATAGGATTTACCTGAGAAACTTAGCAACATTGAACTCCAAGAGAAGAATGTGGCTACCACACTTCCACCACAAGGAGATGGTCTGGCATCTCAAAATCTTGCTTTTTCTGCACAAGAGGATAAAAATTCAAAAGAAATTCGTTCATTGAATTCAATCATTACTGCACAAAATCATTCCGCTTTGAATAGGGGATCATTTCAAAAAAATTCCTAAACATACCTAAATGGTGTCAGCAGTAGAAGATCATTTCGAGAGCTTTCCATAAACTGTAAGAACGCGACAAACAAACATCGGGAGCTCTAGATATGTTCGGTCAAAGTTTCGTCAACGAAAAAGACAACTCGGTCAATTGGTCAATATTGGACCGAATCGCACTATGACACGTGGCTTGCCTCCACTCGTCAAATTCATTCAATTTTCCAATCGCAGTCGACAGTGGTCTTATTCGCCAAATTCCACATACCACGCATTATGCCACAAACTATACATATTAATGTTTATACATTAGTATTAAACCGCCAAACTCAATGCTATGACCACGTAGTGGTAAGCGGTGGAAGTGTCCACGTGGAAGGTGGTGAAGTGGTTGTTAGGGGGCATTAACCCATGCGTGGATGTTTCCACATGGAAGGATGGAGGATGAAGCGGTTGAGATGGGGGCGATTAAGCCTAACGTGGTCTTTTGACCACTTCACTTGCGTGGAGGAAGGCTATTTAAAGCCTTAGAAATTATCCCCCATTGCCAAAAATGTGGAACCTTATCCAAATGTGGCTACATTTTGGATTTAATCCCATTAAACATGGAATCTGCCCTAATATGGGATAAGCATATCCAAAATGCTACAGGTTAAGGTTTAAAAATAGCCTTAGATAATATTTTATCACATATTTTAAGGGCCCTATTTTTGTATAAATAGGGAACCCGTTCTTTGTAATGGACACACACACAACCCAAGCTTATTATTTTTTAAGCTTATTGTGGACACACACACAAAATACGAAGACAAGCTCAGAGCTTGGAAGGCGAATAAGAAATTGTTGTCGTGTGAAGACCTAAATTATTTAGGCATTATTATTTTGATTATTATTGACCTATTATTTGTTAGGCAATAATAAATTAAATATTTGTGGCTAGGAGTTATTCAAACTACCTAGTCGGCCCATAGTGCCACCACACCAAAAATTATTACTTTGGTATATCGACCGAGAGCCATGGGCGTTGTATTAGCGTGCTAGAAGGCCGATCAAGAACCGGAGGTTTCCGAGGAAGGCCGAGTTGGAGCCATCGAAGGAGATTATATCGGGAAGGTGGAAGTCGGGTGCTATTTTTCACCCTTGTCATCCGAAGGTCTGGTTATTCTTCTAAGCAAGTTTAAATAGTTTCCATTAGGTTTTCTTGTGAAAGTACTATTGTAACTTACAAGTTTTGACTAGTGGAATGCTTCGATCACGAACCCGAAGAAGTAGGCAATTGCGAACTCCGTAATCAATCATGTGCGATTGTCATTATTGTCTTGCATTATTTTAAATTGATTACTTAAAAGGAGTAAATTATCGGAAAATAATTAAAGCCTACAAAGGTCTGAGATCAGGTAGTAATAATTTGATTATTTTTGGATCATGTTTGGTATCAGAGCTAGTTTAGCTCCTTATTTGTTTTTCAAAAATCGATTAACAAAGTGATTGCTTAGTTGGTGTAGTTAGTTAAGTTTGTGTGAACATGGTACAAGTGCACTATGGGCAAGATGTCTAAACAGGAAAAGCTCAAGAAATTGAAGCTTATAATCACCAGATCCAGGAAGAGAACTCTCTCCTGCGATCAATGTATTACTCCTTGGAAGAGGAGAATGCTCATTTGAAATCAGAACTGCAAACCAAGGATGAGCTCTTGGCAAGGTTGCGATGTGTGTGATCGAAGGAAGGAAATACCTTGAACTTCGGATGCGAGAGGCCATGGCGAGATGATTTCACTGTAAGTTGTTCACCACGGGAATCTTCTTCTTCCTCCCATTTGGTTTTGGATTCAGGTAATGAAGTCTTTGGTTTGTTTGAAAAGCATACTAGAGGCATTGGATCTAAGTTACTAGATAAAATGGGATTTGATGGAAGAGGCCTTGGTAAAAATGGCCAAGGTATTGCTAACCCAATATAGGTCGAGGATCATCCTCGTTTTGTAGGTTTGGGTTATTTTAGTGTGGGAATGGAAATTGGAGAATGCTCCAAGAACAATGATGGGAGACAAGCTTTTGAAAGCAAAGTGAATACCCCACTAGTCTGCCGCAAGAAGATTACGAGCGGAAAGTTGTGCTTCCTCGTCACGGGCAAGATGTGGTAAGAGAAATCAACGAAGAGGTAATGAGATTCCACCTCCGTTTCTTACCATAATCATAAGCACAATAAAACTTTGATCCACTTTTCTAGCTTAAGAAGTATGGTTATGATTTTCAGAAGATGTGGAATTCCTTTCCATGTACTTTTTGTGGATTGCATAATCATTCGGTGGCCGATCTTTGGAAGAGAAGGACAACTTGATGAAGAAGTTGATGTCGTTCGTCAGGAACAAGGCAAATCAAAAAGACCAATCTCATCATGCAAAGTCGAGAAATGGCAAAAAGAGTTCCTCATCTCAAAAGGGAGATTAAGAGGAATTTTTGTGCTCATTGCTAGAGGAATGGGCATCAGGTGGAAAATTGCTGGAAACTGCATCCATCTCGCCATCAGAGTAATGGCAAGCCAAAGATGGAATGGAGGCCTATTATAAAGGTAAAGGAGTTTCTACTCACCACCGGTTGACAATCAACCCGGGACCGAGTAATACACGAAAGTGAAAGTCCTTTAAAATGGGTAAGTCAACAATTTTTCAATTATATATTGCATAATTCATATTGATGAATAGTATGCAGTATTAAGTTTGGAGATCAAATTTGTGAGAAAATGCTTTGAGAGAAAGGTTTACATACTCAGTGGATTTTCTTACTTAGAAAATTTGATTAATGCTCCAAATATATCTCCTAATCAGCTTGTGAGTACCTGTTACAGCTTGGATACAAGAATTAACTCATATAAAGCTTGGAGATTGATCTGCCATTTGTGCAGACATTAGAGTTCGTAGAGATCACAGCTCGGAACTTCATTCTATGTAGAGGCATTGTGACCGTGCAGCAGAATGGTAGCTGAATCATCATTGGCATTGACGTCGGGTCGAAACTTCATTTTGTGTAGAGGCATTGTGACCGTGCAGCAGAATGGTACCTGATATTGTATGTCAACAAGAAGAGCTCTCAAAGGATTAGCTCAGAACGTCATTCGGTGTCAAGGCATTGCGACCACACATTCGAATGGTATCTGATCAACAGACTTAGCATCATGCATTGGAGGCTCGAGGTCTTGAAAGAGGCTTAGCATCATGCATCGGAGGCGTTGAGGTCCTTAATAGACTTAGCATCGTGCATTGGAGGCTCGAGGTCTTGAAAGAGGCTTAGCATCATGCATTAGAGGTGTTGAGGTCTAAATAGACTTAGCATCGTGCATTGGAGGCTCGAGGTCTTGAAAGAGGCTTAGCATCATGCATCGGAGGCATTGAGGTCTGTAATAAACTTAGCATCATGCATCGGAGGCTCGAGGTCTTGAAAGAGGCTTAGCATCATGCATTGGAGGCATTGAGGTCTACAAAGACTTAGCATCATGCATTGGAGGCTCGAGGTCTTGAAAGAGGCTTAGCATCATGCATCGGAGGCGTTGAGGTCTATAACAGACTTAGCATCATGCATCGGAGGCTCGAGGTCTTGAAAGAGGCTTAGCATCATGCATTGGAGGCGTTGAGGTCTGTAAAGGGACAAGGCATTGTCCATCACCGACATCGGATCAATCAAAGCTCTACGTAACATGGAGTTCCTTCAAACCAGTTCGGATTCTACGGAATCAACTCGGAGCCAGGAGCTGTGTTATAGAGTCAAAGAAGATCCTTGTTGTCAGATATCAAGAAGCTTAGCACCACAGAAGAGTGTTGAGGTTTCATTCAGAAACTTAGCACCATAAAGCGGAGGCGTGGAGGTCTTCTTCGGATATCAGAGTGGCGCAGCGAAGCGTCGTGGGCCCATAACCCACAGGTCCCAGGATCGGAGCAGAGTTGTCGAAGTGAGAAGGTTGGAGGAGAAGACCCAGGGTCTCTACTAGCACTTCCAGGTGGCGGCGAGTTTTTCAGATTCAAGGATAGTATGGAAGCTTTTTGGGACAAAAAGCTTTTCTCGGTGGGGAGGTGTGATCAGGGGATCATTTTAAAAAATTTCTAAACATCCCTAAATGGTGTCAGTGCGAGAAGATATCATTTTAAGAGCTTTCCATCGACTATTTAGAACGCGACAAACGGACATCGGGAGCTCTAGATATGTTCGGTCAAAGTTCGGTCAGTCAAAAAAAGTCAACTCGGTCAATTGGTCAATTGGACTGGACCAAATCGCACTTGTGACACGTGGCTTGCCTTCACACTCACTCAAATTCATTCATTTTCCAATCGCAGGAATCGACAGTGGTCTTATTCATTCACAAAATTCCACATACCACGCATTATGCCACAAACTATACATATTAATGTTTATACATTAGTATAAACCGCCAAACTCAATGCTATGACCACGTGGGTAAGCGTACCATGGAAGTGTCCACGTGGAAGGTGGTGAAGCGGTTATTAGGGGCATTAACCCATGCGTGGAATGTTTCCACGTGAAAGGATGGAGAATGAAGCGGTTGAGATGGGGGGCGGTAAAGCCTAACGTGGTCTTTTGACCACTTCATGCAGTGGGAAGGATATTAAAGGAAAATATTTAAAGCCTTAGACATTATCCCCCACCACCAAAAATGTGGAACCTTATCCCAATGTGGCCCTCATTTGGGATTTAATCCCATTAAACATGCAATCTGCGCCTTTTATATGGGATAAGCGATCCCATTTAATCCCATTTTCTACGGGTAAGGCTTAGGTTTAAAATAGCCTTAGATAATTTTTAATCACATATTTTAAGGGCCCTATTTTTTTGTATAAATAGGGAACCCATTCTTTGTAATGGACACACACACACCCAAGCTTATTATTTGTTAAGATTATTGTGGACACACACACAAAATACAAAGACAAGCTCAGAGCTTGGAAGGCGAATGAGAAATTGTTGTTGTGTGAAGACCTAAATTATTTTAGGCATTATTATTTTGATTATTATTGACCTATTATTTGTTAGGCAATAATAAATTAAATATTTGTGGCTAGGAGTTATTCAAACTACCTAGTCGGCCCATAGCGCCACACCAAAATTATTGTGAATCTGGTATATGTCGACCAGAAGAGTGCTAGCGTCGCATTGATTAGTGTCGGGAAGGCGATCGATCGAAGAGGCTTCCGAAAGGGAGATTGGAGCCATCAAGCTTGTCGAATACGCCAGGAAGGTGGAAGTCGGGTGCTATTTTTCACCCTTGTCGTCCGAAGGTCTGGTTATTCTTCTAAGCAAGTTTAAATAGTTTCCATTAGGTTTTCTTGTGAAAGTACTATTGTAACTTACAAGTTTTGACTAGTGGAATGGTTCGATCACGAACCCGGAGACGTAGGCAATTGCCGAACTCCGTAATCAATCTGTGTGCAATTGTCATTATTGTCTTGCATTATTTTAAATTGATTACTTAAAAGGAGTAAATTATCGGCAAATAATTAAAGCCTATAAGGGTCCGAGATCAGGTAGTAATAATTTGATTATTTTCGGATCATGTTTGGTATCAGAGTTGGTTTAGCTCCATATTTGTTTTTCAGTAAATCTGATTAACAAAGTGATTGCTTCAAGTTGGTGTAGTTAGTTCAGTTTGTGTGAACAGGGTACAAGTGCACTATGGGAAAGATGTCTAAACAGTAAAGCTCGAGAAATTGAAGCTTATAATCACCAGATCCAGGAAGAGAATTCTCTCTCCTGCGATCATGTATTACTCCTTGGAAGAGGAGAATGCTCATTTGAAATCGAACTTCAAACCAAGGATGAGCTCTTGGCAAGGTTGCGATGTGGTGATCGAGGAAGGAAATACCTTCACTTTCAATGTAATGTTGATTCACCTTTGTAAGTTGTTCACCACGGGAATCTTCTTCTTCCTCCCATTCGGTTTGGATTCAGGTAATGAAGTCTTTGGTTTGTTTGAAAAGCATACTAGAGGCATTGGATCCAAGTTACTAGATAAAATGGGATTTGATGGAAGAGGCCTTGGTAAAAATGGCCAAGGCATTGCTAACCCAATACAGGTCGAGGATCATCCTCGTTTTGTAGGTTTGGGTTATCTAGTGCGGGAATGGAAATTGGAGAATGCTCCAAGAATGCTGACGGGAGACAAGCTTCCGAAAGCAAAGTGATTACCCCACTAGTCCTGCAAGAAGATTATGAGCAGGAAAGTTGTGCTTCGTCGTCACAGGAAGATGTGGTAAGAGAAATCAATGAAGAGGTAATGAGATTCCACCTCCAGTTTCTTACCATAATCATAAGCACAATAAAACTTCTGATCCACTTTTTCAGCTTAAGAAGTATGGTTATGATTTTCAAAGATGTGGAATTCCTTTCCATGTACTTTTTGTGGATTGCATAATCATTCGGTGGCGGATCTTTGAAGAGAAGGACATTGATGAAGAAGTTGATGTCGTTCATCAGAACACGGCAAATCGAAAAAGACCAATCTCTTCATGCGAGTCGAAAATGGCGAAAAGAGTTCCTCATCTCAAAAGGAGATTAAGAGGAATTTTTGTGCTCATTTCCAGAGGAATGGGCATCAAGTGGAAAATTGTTGGAAACTGCATCCATCTCGCCATCAGAGTAATGGTAAGACAAAGATGGAATGGAGGCCTATTGCAAAGGCAAAGGAAGTTTCTACTCCACCACCAGTTGACAAGTCAACCCAGGACCAGGTAATACCTGAAAGTGAAAGTCCTTTAAAATGGGTAAGTCAACAATTTTTCAATTATATATTGCATAATTCAGATTGATGAATAGTATGCAGTATTAAGTTTGGAGATCAGATTTTGTGAGAAAATGCTGAGAGAAAGGTTTACATACTCGGTGGATTTTCTTACTTAGAAAATTTGATTAATGCTCCAAATATATCTCCTAATCAGCTGTGAGTACATGTTACAGCTTGGATACATGAATTAACTCATATAAAGCTTGGAGATTTATCTTCCATTTGTGCAGACAGTAGAGTTCACAGAGATCATCTCGAACTTCATTCTATGTAGAGGCATTGTGACTGTGCAGCATAATGGTAGCTAAATCACCGTTGGCATTGACGTCGGGTCAAACTTCATTTTGTGTAGAGGCATTGTGACCGTGCAGCAGAGTGGTACCTGATATTGTATGTCAACAAGAGAGCTCTCAAAGGATTAGCTCGAAACGTCATTCGGTGTCAAGGCATTGCGACCACACATTCGAATGGTAGCTGATCAACAGACTTAGCATCATGCATTGGAGGCTCGATGTCTTGTAAGAGGCTTAGCATCATGCATCAGAGGTGTTGAGGTCTCATAATAGACTTAGCATTGTGCATCGGAGGCTTGAGGTCTTGAAATAGGCTTAGCATCATGCATCGGAGGCGTTGAGGTCTATAATAGACTTAGCATCGTGCATCGGAGGCTCGAGGTCTTGAAAGAGGCTTAGCATCATGCATCGGAGGCGTTGAGGTCTTATAGACTTAGCATCATGCATCGGAGGCTCGAGGTCTTGAAAGAGGCTTAGCATCATGCATCGAGAGGCATTGAGGTCTACAGAGACTTAGCATCATGCATTGGAGGCTCGAGGTCTTGAAAGAGGCTTAGCATCATGCATCGGAGGTGTTGAGGTCTATAGAGACTTAGCATCATGCATCGGAGGCTCGAGGTCTTGAAAGAGGCTTAGCATCATGCATTAGAGGCGTTGAGGTCTGTAAAGGGACAAGGCATTTTCCATCACCGACATCGGATCAATCAAAGCTCTACGTAACATGGAGTTCCTTCAAACCAGTTCAGATTCTACGGAATCAACTCGGAGAGCTAGGAGAGTTTGTGTTATAGAGTCAAAGAAGATCCTTGTTGTCAGATATCAAGAAGCTTAGCACCGCACAGAAGGAGCGTTGAGGTTTCATTCAGAAACTTAGCACCATAAAGCGGAGGCATGGAGGTCTTCTTCGGATATCAGAGTGGCGTAGCAGAAGTGTCGTGGGCCCATAACCCACAAGTCCTAGGATCAGAGTAGAGTTTTCGAAGTGAGAAGGTTGGAGGAGAAGACCCAAGGGTCTACTACAGGCACTTCCGAGGTGGCGGCAGAGTTTTCGATTCGGGACGGTATGGAAGCTTTTTGGGACAAAAGCTTTTCTCGATGGGAAGTGTGATCAGGGATCATTTTTGAAAATTCCTAAACATCCATAAATGGTGTCGTGTAGAAAGATCATTTCGAGAGCTTTCCATCGACTTTTAAGAACGCGCGACAAAACGGACATCGGGAGCTCTAGATATGTTCGGTCAAAGTTCGGTCAACTAGTCAACGTTGGTCAACTCGTCAATTGGTCAATATTGGACCGAATCACACTATGACACCATTGCTTGCCTCCACTTGTCAAATTTGTTCAATTTTCCAATTATGGTGTCGAAATTATAGTGGTCTTATTCGCCAAATTCCACATACCACGCATTATATCCCACAAACTATACATATTAATGTTTATACATTAGTATTAAACCGCCAAAAAATCAATGCTATGACCACGTAGTGTAATGCGGTGAAGTGTCCACATGGAAGGTGGTGAAGTGGTTGTTTTTTTAACCCATTCGTGGATGTTTCCATGTGGAAGGATGGAGGATAAGCGGTGGAGATGGGGGCGGTTAAGCCTAACGTGGTCTTTTGACCACTTTTTAATATGCATGGACTTCACGTGGAAGGAAATCCATTTAAAGCCTGTAGACATTATCCCCACCACCAAAAATGTGGGATTTACCCATTATCCAAATGCGGCTCCATTTGGGATTTAATCCCATTAAACATGCAATCCGCCCTAATATGGGATAAGCATATCCAAAATGCTACGGGTAAGGTTTAAAAATAGCCTTAGATAATATTTTATCACATATTTTAAGGGCCCTATTTTTGTATAAATAGGGAACCCGTTCTTTGTAATGGACACACACACAACCCAAGCTTATTATTTGTTAAGCTTATTGTGGACACACACAAAAATATGAAGACAAGCTCAGAGCTTGGAAGGCGAATGAGAAATTGTTGTTGTGTGAAGACCTAAATTATTTAGGCATTATTATTTTGATTATTATTGACCTATTATTTGTTAGGCAATAATAAATTAAATATTTGTGGCTAGGAGTTATTCAAACTACCTAGTCGGCCCATAGCGCCACACCAATTATTGCAAATCTGGATATCGACCAAGAGCCATAGCGGCATTGATTAGCGTCGGAAGGCGATCAAGAACCGCCGAAGGTGGAGTTGAGCCATCAAGCTTGTAATACGCCATGAAGGTGGAAGTCGGGTGCTATTTTTCACCCTTGTCCTCCGAAGGTCTGGTTATTCTTCTAAGCAAGTTTAAATAGTTTCCATTAGGTTTTCTTGTGAAAGTACTATTGTAACTTACAAGTTTTGACTAGTGGAATGGTTCGATCACGAACCCGGAGACGTAGGCAATTGCTGAACTCCGTAATCAATCTATGCGCAATTATCATTATTGTCTTGCATTATTTTAAATTGATTACTTAAAAGGAGTAAATTATCGGCAAATAATTAAAGCCTACAAGGGTCCGAGATCAAGTAGTAATAATTTGATTATTTTCGGATCATGTTTGGTATTAGAGCTAGTTTAGCTCCTTATTTGTTTTCCAGTAAATTTGATTAACAAAGTGATTGCTTCAAGTTGGTGTAGTTAGTTAAGTTTGTGTGAACAGGTACAAGTGCACTATGGGCAAGATGTCTAAACAGTGAAGCTCAAGGAAATTAAAGCTTATAATCACCAGATCCAGGAAGAGAACTCTCTCCTGCGATCAATGTATTACTCCTTGGAAGAGGAGAATGCTCGTTTGAAATCAAAACTGCAAACCAAGGATGAGCTCTTGGCAAGGTTGCAGTGTGGTGATCAGAGGAAGGAAATACCTTCAACTTCAAATGTAGAGGCCATGGCGAGATGATTTCACCGTAAGTTGTTCACCACTGAATCTTTTTCTTCCTCCCATTCGGTTTGGATTCGAGTAATGAAGTCTTTGGTTTGTTTGAAAAGCATACTAGAGGCATTGGATCCAAGTTACTAGATAAAATGGGATTTGATGGAAGAGGCCTTGGTAAAAATGGCCAAGGTATTGCTAACCCAATACAGGTCGAGGATCATCCTCGTTTTGCGGTAGTTTGGGTTATCCTATGTGGGAATGGAAATTGGAGAATGCTCCAAGAAATGACGGGGAGACAAGCTTCCAAAGCAAAGTGATTACCCCACTAGTCTGCGAAAGATTACGAGTAGGAAAGTTGTGCTTCCTCGTCACAGGCGGGATGTGGTAAGAGAAATCAATGAAGAGGTAATGAGATTCCACCTCCAATTTCTTACCATAATCATAAGCACAATAAAACTTCTGATCCACTTTTTCAACTTAAGAAGTATGGTTATGATTTTCAAAAGATGTGGAATTCCTTTCCATGTACTTTTTGTGGATTGCATGATCATTTAGTGGCTAGATGCTGGAAGAGAAGGACACTGATGAAGAAGTTGATGTCATTCATCAAATCAAACATGGCAAATCCAAAAAGACCAATGTTGTCATGCGCAGAGTCGAGAAATGGCAAAAGAGTTCCTCATCTCAAAAGGAGATTAAGAGGAATTTTGTGCTCATTGCCGGAGGAATGGGCATCGGTGGATAATTGTTGAAACCGCATCCATCTCGCTATCGAGTAATGGAAAGCCAAAGATGGAATGGAGGCCTATTATAAAGGCAAAGGAGGTTTCTACTTTCACCACCGGTTGACAAGTCAACCCAGACACAGTAATACCGAAAGTGAAAGTCCTTTAAAATGGGTAAGTCAACAATTTTTCAATTATATATTGCATAATTCAGATTGATGAATAGTATGCAGTATTAAGTTTGGAGATCAGATTCTGTGAGAAAATGCTGAGAGAAAGGTTTACATACTCGTGGATTTTCTTACTAAAAAAATTTCATTAATGCTCCAAATATATCTCTAATCAGCTTGTGAGTACACATTACATACTTGGACACGAGAATTAACTCATATAAAGCTTGGAGATTGATCTCGCCATTTGTGTGGATATGGGGAGTTTGCAGAGATCAGCTCGAACTTCATTCTATGTAGAGGCATTGTGATCGTGCGGCGAGAATGGTAGCTGAATCATCATTGGCATTAACGCTCGGGTCGAAAACTTCATTTTGTGTAGAGGCATTGTGACCGTGTAGTAGAATGGTACCTGATATTGTATGTCAACAAGAGAGCTCTCAAAGGATCAGCTCAGAACGTCATTCGGTGTCAAGGCATTGCGACCACACATTCGAATGGTATCGATCATTAGATCATGCATCAAGGCTCGAGGTCTTGCAAGAGGCTTAGCATCATCACATCGGAGGCGTTGAGGTCCTTAATAGACTTAGCATCGTGCATTGGAGGCTCGAGGTCTTGAAAGAGGCTTAACATCATGCATTAGAGGTGTTGAGGTCTGTAATAGACTTAGCATCGTGCATCGGAGGCTCGAGGGCTTGAAAGAGGCTTAGCATCATGCATTGGAGGCATTGAGGTCTGTAATAAACTTAGCATCATGCATCGGAGGCTCGAGGTCTTGAAAGAGGCTTAGCATCATGCATTGGAGGCATTGAGGTCTATAGAGACTTAGCATCATGCATTGGAGGCTCGAGTTCTTGAAAGAGGCTTAGCATCATGCATCGAAGGCATTGAGGTCTATGACAGACTTAACATCATGCATCGGAGGCTCAAGGTCTTGAAAGAGGCTTAGCATCATGCATTAGAGGTGTTGAGGTCTGTAAAGGGACAAGGCATTGTCCATCACCGACATCGGATCAATCAAAGCTCTACGTAACATGGAGTTACTTCAAACCAATTCGGATTCTACGGAATCAACTCAAAGGAGCAGTGCATGTTTGTTAAAGAGTTAAAGAAGATCCTTGTTGTCGAGATATCAAGAAGCTTAAGCACCGCAGAGAGCGTTGAGGTTTCATTCAGAAACTTAGCACCATACAGCGGAGGCATGGAGGTCTTCTTCGGATATCAGAGTGGCGCAGCAGCAGAAGCATCGTGGGCCCATAACCCACAGTCCCAGGATCGAGAGCATAGTTTTCAAGTGAGAAGGTTGGAGGAGAATACCCAAGGGTCTACTACAGCAGCACTTCCGAGGTGGCAGCGAGTTTTTCAGATTCAGGACAGTATGGAAGCTTTTTGGGACAAAAGCTTTTCTCGAGGGGGAGGTGTGATTAGGGATCATTTTTGAAATTTTCCTAAAAACCCATAAATGGTATCGATCTAGAAGATCATTTTGAGAGCTTTCTATCGATTGTAAGAACACGACAAATAGACATGGGAGCTCTAGATATGTTCGGTCAAAGTTGGTCAACAAAAGTCAACTCGATCAATTGGTCAATATTGGACCGAATCGCATTTTGACACATGGCTTGCTTCCACTCATCAAATTCATTCAATTTTCCAATCGCAGGTCGACAGTGGATGGTCTTATTCACCAAATTCCACATACCATATTATGCCAAAACTATACATATTAATGTTTATACATTAGTATTAAACCGCCAAACTCAATGCTATGACCACGTAGTGGTAGGCGGTGGAAGTGTCCACGTGGAAGGTGGTGATGTAGTTGTTAGGGGGCATTAACCCATGCATGGATGTTTCCACGTGGAAGGATGGAGAATGAAGCAGTTGAGATGGGGGCGGTTAAGCCTAACGTGGTCTTTTGACCACTTCACTTGCATGGAGGAAGGCTATTTAAAGCCTTAGACATTATCCCCCACCACCAAAAATGTGGAACCTTATCCAAATGTGGCTCCATTTGGGATTTAATCCCATTAAACATGCAATCCGCCCTAATATGGGATAAGCATATCCAAAATGCTACGGGCTAAGGTTTAAAAATAGCCTTAGATAATATTTTATCACATATTTTAAGGGCCCCCTATTTTTGTATAAATAGGGAACCCGTTCTTTGTAATGGACACACACACAACCCAAACTTATTATTTGTTAAGCTTATTGTGGAAACACACACAAATTACAAAGACAAGCTCAGAGCTTGGAAGGTGAATGAGAAATTGTTGTTGTGTGAAGACCTAAATTATTTAGGCATTATTATTTTGATTATTATTGACCTATTATTTGTTAGGCAATAATAAATTAAATATTTGTGGCTAGGAGTTATTCAAACTACCTAGTCGGCCCATAGCGCCACAATAAATTATTGTGAAGCTTGGTATATTGACCGAGAGCCATAGGGCGTTGTATTAACGTCCATTGGAAGGCCGATCAAGAACCGGAGGTTTCCGAACAGTGGAGTTGGAGCCATCAAGCTTGTTGAATATGCCAGGAAGGTGGAAGTCGGGTGCTATTTTTCACCCTTGTCGTCCGAAGGTCTGGTTATTCTTCTAAGCAAGTTTAAATAGTTTCCATTAGGTTTTCTTGTGAAAGTACTATTGTAACTTACAAGTTTTGACTAGTGGAACGGTTCGATCACGAACCCGAGACGTAGGCAATTGCCGAACTCCGTAATCAATCTGTGTGTAATTGTCATTATTGTCTTGCATTATTTTAAATTGATTACTTAAAAGGAGTAAATTATCGGCAAATAATTAAAGCCTACAAGGGTCTGAGATCAGGTAGTAATAATCTGATTTGTTTCGGATCACCCACACTCAAGGAGTTGAACAAGGTATGGAGGATGCTGAAATGAGAGTTCCTTTGAGGATCTTGAAAAAATGATGCTTGAGATGGCATACATGCGTGAAAATTTGAGATTGATGCCAGACTCGCACATGAGAGAAATGACTGCCAAATTAGCCTTGAAAATGGCTTATATATTTGCTAATGAGGAAGAAGATAATGGTGATTCTAATTAAGAGTGTGTAACTCTTGAATGACAATGTTTGTAAATGCAAATCACACAAGAAGGGATTGGGGCCATATGTGAACCTTGGGTTGACCCCACACCCTCTACCCTTGTGCCGAAGTGTGCCAAACCCAAAATTGGGCTATTTTAGGTATTTTTAGTGACTCGTTTTTAGTTTGGGAGTTCACTTAGCATGAAAATGGGCCCTTAGACCCTACCTAATAAGTAGGGGCTCATTTCAAGGCTTAAAGGGAGTTTCCCTCCCATTTTTCCTTCCTTTGGTCACATCCATGTAAGGTGGATGGGGAAGTGTGTTTTGTTAAAAGTTGCTCCACTTTGTTTTATTTACATTTTTAGTATTTTGGGTGATAAGGGCTAAAAGGTGAGTTTACTTTTACTTATTTGGTTTTGGAAATCTTTGACTTGAGGGAGGAGAGGGATGACATATGTCATTTTCTTATTGGTGAGGAAACTTTTGGGTTCCTCTTAATATTCTTCCTCATGGTAAAGGAAAGGGACTTTTCCTCAATTTTTTGGACTTGGGACTTGGAGAATTTTGGGGGAGCTTGAGGATTGCTTGGATCAAGTGGAAAAGCTTAGAGTTTTGGGAAGCTTATTGAGGTAGGATTCTTAATCCCTCTTTCCTTGTTGTTGTATTGATAGCTATGCATTTGTCAATAAAATAAAGTGTGTGAAATTTTATGTTGTTAAGCTTGTATGAAGAATGTAGTCTTGGTTATTATTTTTGTTGTTTTTGTTGTTTTTGTTGTTTTTGTTTTACCCTCCACCATCATATGGCTTGATGGTTTTTGGAGAATGTAGGGGAAGAGAGAGGGATTTCCCTCTCAAACCTCATGGCTTGTTGGTCAAGCCATGAAGGTTCCTTCTCATCCCCTAATATGGTTTGAGGTGGGAGAAAGGTTCATATGGTTTGAACCTTTCCCCATTATTGGAGAGGAAACCCATTGGGTTTGAAAATCCTCCCAAGAATGATTTCATTGGCATAAAGGAGAAATAAGGAGGATGAATGTTGGGAGAAATAAGGAGGTTATAAAATATGTATTTGGTGTATCCTATGGTTGGACACCTTTGTTTTTGGGCATCCTATTTCTTCTCTTCCCCCTTTTTGTGAGGGTGATCTTATTTCTCCTCATAGTGTTGTCTCATCATGTGTATTATGTCTAAGTGTTTAAATGTTTCTATGTATTCTTGTTGTGTTTATCCCCTTTATACTTGTGCACATTGTGGAAGCTAGTTCCTCTCTCCCATGGGCTTGGGGGAGGCTAGCATGACTTCCAACCATGGAAAGGCATGTGATGATGCCTATTGGTTGGGTGGTAAACAAGCCATGTCTCTTGATTCAACATTCTTAGAAGAACACTCAAGGTTGGAGACTCAAGGATGAAGTTTAATTGGAGTTGTGACTTTTGTTTCTTTTATCCTCAAAATCATTGTAAATATTACACCTCATTGTAACTATGTTTTATATGGCTGATTTTGGATAGCCTCATCTTGTAAACTTATCATATTGTGATTTGAAAGTCTTGTAATACCATATGTATCTTTTGTTTTGTAACTCTTCTCTATTTTAAAAAAATAAAAAGAAGGAAAAAGGAAAGATTACAATATTAAAATCATGAGTTCTTTTATTTTTACTTATCTTCATTTGAAAGTTTTGTTTTGTTTATAAATCTACAAAATATAGTTATGCATTACATAGTAAATCTAAATTATTGAGTTGTGTTTACTTTTATAAAAAAAATAAAAATGTCATTACATTTGGTATTAGAGCCGTGGTTCAAACACACAGACTCTTTGGGTAATTTCTGTTTTATTTATCTTTATTGTTTTGTTAAAGAAAAGGGGGTTGTTCTTGGATAGTTATGTATTTGAGTTTTAGCTTCTTGGAAATGAAATATTGTATTAAATGTTTTCTTTAATGAGGATTTGTTGTAACCTTTATTTGAGAAGGAAAGTTGATTTATTTGAAGTAATGTTAACCTCTTAGTAGGAAACTTGCTTGCAAAATTTTAGTGGTTTTATACAAAGAAATGAAGTCAGTTTTTTTTACTTTCCTTCCCATGTCAAAGTTTAGTAAGTTGATTTTATTTCAAAACCAGTTTTAAATATGTCTATATTCCAAGCAAGTTGTAAGGATTAAATTTCGCATCTCTATGGAAAAGTTTTTAACTTCCAAGAAATTAGTTAAGGCTTCTATGGATAGGATTGTATGTGAATAAATCTTATTATTCATAAAATTTCATACAGTTTTCAACCGATTTTATTATTCACTACTTGATGAAAATTGTTTAATATTTAACATAGTGCAAATATATCAAAAATAAAATAAATTTATATCACTCATATTTTATTGTATATTTTTGGAGTTATGAAATTGCAGATTAGTATATTAAAATGTATTATGGAACATTTTATACACACACACAAACACACACATATATATAAATTTATATATAATAAATAAATAAAAACAAAAAAATGGAAGGGGAGGGGCCGAGCCCTCCCCAACCTCGCGCAATGGCGGCGACCCCCACACTGCGCTTTAACCACCACAGGCTCCGTCTATCCTCCAACTCCCCTCACCCCCACCATACTCCACGCTGCCACTTCTCCCCAACCGCGCAGCCACCGCCCCCACCCATGTTGTTTTTCCCCACTGTCCACCGAACTCGCCCCCACCGTTGCCCCACACTTTGCTCCACATAGCCACCATGGTATTCCCCCGTGTCCTCCACCGCACAACTCCCACACACCCTACCGCCGCCTATCCCCACACCCACGCAGCCACCACCACTCCACTACCCCCTCTCCTGCGTGGCTGCCCACCAACCCCACTCCCCATTGCCTCCTTCGCTTCCCACGGCCGCCGCAGCCATGCCCCTCCACGTAGGTCTATCCCCCTAAACCGCCGCTCCCCTTCCACCACATACATCTCCACGAATTCAAAAAAAAATCTTCATGGCTCCTTCCCAACCGCACATACAAGAAGAACAAAAATAAAACCAAAATTAAATGGAAAAGAAAGGAAAAGAGATAAAGATGCATTAGGGAAAACTTATGGTAGATTTCAAAATCTAGGGCCCAGATCAGATTAATCCTAGGGCTCACAATAAACCCTTCAACCTTTAAGTAATAATCATTTTATGGGAATGAGAAAATAATAATTGTGGGGTGTGTGGGTAAATTAAATTAAAAGGGGGAAAACAAATTAAATAAAAAGGGTGTGTAGGAAAATTAATTAAAAAGGAGAAGACTAATTATTTACAAGGGGTGTAGACTTTTATTTATGACCCTAGGGAGCTTAATAGAGTAAAATAATTAAATTATTATTGGGCTAGTGTTTATTCGATTTCGGGTAAATTAATTATTAACGGAAAAGCTTAAGCAATTATTATTGTTCACGACAAAAAAAAAAATATCCCAAAAATTTTAGTAACTATTGGTTTGTTTCCATGGTTCCGAGGCGGGGCATTATTATTTTTAATGTAATAATAATAATTAAAAAAACGCTTTCCGCAACTTTTAAAAAGTTTATAAACCATTTCTTTTTTTTTTTTTACCTTGGGTATAGGATGGCACCCAAGAGGGGATGATCGGCTAGAGGCTTGGGACGTAGTGCACCTACGCCGGAGCCATCGGCACCCGAATTTGGACCTCAGATATTAGAGGCCCTACAACAAATGTGATAGGCATCGTGTAACAGCCATCCATCCACCACCGTAGGCGCCGAGAGAGGAGGATATTTAGTTGGGAGACAAGGAGTTGATTGGCGAGGACGCACATTCAGAGCCACCTGAGCACGATACCCCGAGATGAGAGAGGTCACACAGCCCTTCCATCCTTGGCGAGAGGATGGTCTCATTCCATCATATCCGATCACACAGCCTCGAGGGACCATTTGGAGATAGGTGAACCCTTTCATCTATTAGACCACATCGTCAAGATCGAGACACAGCAGTGTGATTCGAGACCTTCTTTGCCTTCAGCCACCTACTTATACTGGTTCGACAAATGGATTTGGGGCAGAGTCTTGGCTCCTTAGCCTGGATAGTTGTTTTGTCTTGCACTCTCACAAGAGCAATGTCAAAGCCGAGTTCGCCATACACCTCCTCCAAGACGCAGTAGGCATTTAGTGGAGGAATGAGGAGTGGAAGCTCCATTTGACTTGAGATACAAAGTGACACGGAAGATGTTTGAGGAGCGGAGCGGTTCAGGGCCAGTATATGTCAGAGCATTTTGTGTAGAAGAGGATCGATGAGTTTCATGACTTATGACATGGCTCTAGCACAAGTGGCACAAAGATGAGAGCAAATTATTGGATCTCTTGCAGGTATATAGACTATCTCGTAAGATAAGAAATTGCAAGTAAACAGTTCATTCGGGTCTCAATGCAAATATAGCAGGGAGCGATTAGGATGTTATCTCCTCCCACGCTTGAGAAGGTCGTTGAGAAGGCCTACTTGGCTGAGGAGAATAGGACCAAGGAACAGAACACCGAGATAAGAACAAGAGCAAGTTCCAAGATAGGATTCAGGCATTTCAGAGTTAGAGGACACGGGGTGCAGTACCACCCCTAGAGGAGGATTCTGGTCTCCTCCAGCAGTACCGAGAGCTCCACCACACCCACCGCAGCAGACACAGCATCAGGGACACCACCTCGAGGGGTAGACATCTTATTGCTTTCAGCGAGGTGGATCTAGAGGTGTTTTTGTGGATCACTCACACAGGCCGGTGCTTGACTCATAGCTGCACCTACTCTCTCTTAGGGGTTGGTCCGATAGGTTCGATTCGCCGCCAGAGTACAGGAGGGACCCCATCTCAGAGGGGTATAGGAGGATGTTTTATTTGTGGGGCTCCAAACCATTATGTGCGTATGTGTCTGCACAAGCCCACTACTACAGATATTTAGAGAGCACCTAGATCCGAGAAGACGGTGGGTGATATGGGACGTGCCCATCGTGTATATGCATGCAATTGACAACCACCGTGTTGAGCATCGAGCCACAATTTTGAGACAACAAGTACTATTAGGGGTATTTACTGTCTCAAGTACTTTTTTATTCATGTGCTTCGATTCTTTTGTATCCCCTTCTATAGTGGACTAGTATGGGCTCTAGGCAGCCAGATAGTTGGCAAGTCAAGTTGGCCTCTAGGGCCAAGCTCCCAGTGGACTTGTATGTGGAGAGTTGCGTACTTGATTTAGGAGTTTTATCCACTACTCTTGACCTCCGAGTTATTTCGCTAGGATCCTATCAGTAGTTTTGGGTATGCATTGGCTCGAGGCTCATTAAGCTAAAGTGGATTGCAGAAATGAGGTCATTAAGTGCCGGGATGATCTTGGTAGTGCAATGTGATTTCGGGGATGCGAGACCTATTTCCTCGCATATGATCTCGCTAAGCAAATCAAGCGGAGCATGCATAAGGGTTGCCGGTTTTTGCTATCACCATCGGTGATCGTTTGGACAAGTACTCGAGCATTCACCCTTTGATGATCATGCAATTTTGAGAGAGTATGCAGATGTGTTTCCAGGAGAACTTCCAGGTTTACCACCTAGTAGGGAAGTGGATTTCACCATCGATTTAGTGCTTGGCTCTGCACCAGTTTCTAGGGCACCCTATCGGATGACAACTTCAAAGCTTCATGAGCTCAAGTTTTAGTTTGAGGAGTTGTTAGAGAAGGGTCTCATTCACCCTAGTGTATCCCTTTAGGGAGCCAGTCATATTTGTGAAGAAGAAGGATGGTTCTCTCAGGCTTTGTGTAGACTTCAGACAGCTCAACAAAGTCACAATAAAGAACCGTTATCCAATCCCTAGGATTGATGACTTGTTTGATCAGATGTGGGGAGCTAGAGTTTCCTCCAAAATTGACCTCAAGTCGCTACCATCGATTGTGCATATCGGATGCGAGATATTCATAAGACAACTTTCCGCACATGTTATGGGTATTATGAGTTTCTGTTGTCCCCTTTGGTTTAAGCAATGCCCCAGTTGTCTTCATGAGCCTCATGAATGGAGTGTTCAGGACCTTTCTAGATCGCTTTGTCATAGTGTTCCTCGATGATATTTTGATATATTCTCGTTCCGAGGAGGAACACAAGGAGCATTTGCGATAGGTGCTTCAGGTTTTGAGAGAGTAGAAGTTGTTTGGGAACTTGGAAAAATGTAGCTTCTTTTAGACAGAGATTCAGTACTTGGGGCACATTATTTCAGGAGAGGGTATCTCATGTAGATCCCTCTAAGATTTAGGCTATCATGGATTGGCTAGTGCCCACATCAGTGACTGAGGTGAGGAGCTTCATGGGTTTAGCAGGGTATTACCGCAGGTTTGTGCAAGACTTTTCTAGGATTTCTCACCCTATTACTTCCCTTCAGAGGAAAGGGAAGAATTTTGACTAGTCAGAGAAGTGTGAGCAGGCCTTCTAGTTACTTAAGGAAAGGTTAACCACGACACCTATCTTAGCAGTTCCAGACCCGACAGAGGATTTTTTTGTTTGCACCGATGCATCACTAGAGGGTTTGGGAGCAGTTCTTATGCAGGAGCATCAAGTTATTTCCTTTGAGTCACATAAGCTCAAAGATTATGAGCTTAACTATCCTACTCACGACTTAGAGCTTGCAGTAGTGGTCCACGCTCTTGTGCGTTGGCGACATTTCCTTTTGGTTAGACCCTTCATTTTGAGGACAGATCATCGCAGCTTGCAGCATATCTTCTCATAGCTGAACCTCAACGCACGTCAGTGGCGTTGGATGGAGTTCTTATGTGAGTATGACATGGACTTGCATAGTACATCAAAGGAAAGGAAAATGTCATCTGCAAACGCTCTTAGTAGGCGACGACATGTTCTTGCTTCTTTGACACTACAGTCAGATTTGAGGGGCAGGATTCTTCAGCATCTTCCTGAGGATAGGTTTTATGAGGGTGCTAGACAGATGTTGGATTCTCAGGGTTCTTTTGAGGGCAGATATTCAGGATGCATGTTAGAGTCAGATGGTTTACTTCGGTTCCATAGGCGCATTTATGTGCCTAAGGCAGTGATCTGTGTAGTTTCATCCTTACTAAGGCTCATTGAGCCCCATACACAGCACATCCAGAGTGAAGAAGATGCATGCCGATTTGAGAGAGTTATATTATTGGTCGGGCCTTCATCGAGACATAGCAGATTTTGTAGCACATTGCTTTGAGTGTCGAGGGTCAAGGCAGAGCATTCTCATCCCGCAGGACTCTTATACCCTCATGATATTCCCGAATGGAAATGGGATGTGATCTCCATGGATTTCATAGTAGGACTTCCTATGTCCTCTTATCGTCATGATGCCATTATGGTCACTGTGGATAAGTTGACCAAGGTTGCACATTTCTCGCCAACTAAGGTCACTTATAATGCACTGGCCTTCGCCAAAGTGTTTATGGAGGACATTGTTAGATTGCATGGGATCCTGAAAGACGATCATCAATGACAAAGATACCATCTACACTTCAATTTTCTGGACTTCTTTTCGGATGCCTTGGGTACATGAGATTAATTTCATCTCAAAGGCATATCATCTAGAGAGATGATGGGCAAACAATTAGAGTTAATCATGTTCTTGAGGACATGTTGAGGATGTATGTGATGGACCAACAAAAGAAGTGGGAAGATTATTTACATTTAGTTGAGTTTTCCTACAACAACAATTATCATAGTTCCATTGGTATGGCTCTCTATCAGGCTTTGTATGGATGACCTTACAGGACACCTTTGAGTTGGAATGCACTTGATGACAAGATTATTCAGGGCCAGCCTACCTTTAGGATTTAGAGCATGAGGTTGTTACGATTTGACAACGTCTTGAGCAAGTTAGAGCACGCCAGAAGGTGTATGTGGACACCAAGAGGATTGACCGTCACTTCTCAGTGGGTGAAAAAGTCTTCTTGAGAGTTCGTCTACATAAGAGTCTGATCCACTATGGAAAGGGTTCTAAGTTATCGCCTCGTTTTGTGGGGCCTTTTGATATCCTTGAGGTCATCGGTCCAGTTGCCTATCGTCTACCTTTTCCACCACGCCTTGCACGGGCCCACGATGTATTTCATGTTTTACGTACTACGTAAATATATACCAGATGTTTCTCAAGTTTTGGATTGGTCGGCATTACGGTAGAGGATAAAGGACAATGGAAACTAGAGCCCGTACACATACCTTGAGCACCGGAGGTTGGCCCTTCGAGTCGAGATTTGAACCAGTTAGAGTGTAGTGGGACAGAGATATGATGAGACATCGCCTACACAGGAGGATACTACACCATTGAGGGCTAGATATCCCTATCTCTTCCAGTAACTTCCAGGAGGAAGTCTAATTCTAGGAGAGGGGATGTAGTGCCCACATTTTTATAGCTCCAGTTATCTGTTGGTTCCTTTATGCATAGACATGTTTTGACTGAGACTCTGATATATTTTGGACATTATGCTATGTTATTTATCCTCATGGACATTATGGTATTTTGGGCGCGTAGCGCCAATTGGACTAGATTAGTATATTGATATATTCCTTATGATGTTGATGACACTAACAGAGTTACATGATAGTGAGATTTATTGGTTAGATGTTGATTTCTTGTAGTCGATTTGATCAATGATATAGTCTTCTGGATTTAATAATGGTAACTCATGCTAGCATAGGTGTATGTCGTTGTAATTATATCATGGATGATTCATGGTGGACTATGTGTATAATTGTATGCGTTG
The DNA here is from genome assembly GCA_018340775.1 of Taxus wallichiana var. yunnanensis. Classification (NCBI taxonomy): domain Eukaryota; kingdom Viridiplantae; phylum Streptophyta; class Pinopsida; order Cupressales; family Taxaceae; genus Taxus; species Taxus wallichiana. Next base: position 610,170,582 of record CM031240.1, read on the forward strand.
CACTATCAATTGTATAATGATGTTAGGATATTATAGGTTTGATTAATTTTGTGATGAGTAGATGATGTTTATTGTATTGGACAGATGCGGTTAATGTGTGCAATGAGTGTGTACGGTGACAGGTTATAGGAGAACGTGGGTTTCAGGGTGGCTACGTAATTGTGCACAAGCGGCCCACGGCTAAGTCCTAACCATGCTAAATGTTTGAGGCCTTAGAGTAGGTGTATTAATTGGGCACCATGAGTGAACCCTCAATTGTAATGTATTTATGTCTTGTAAAATTAATTATGTTTAGGGTGTGTTTTATTTAAGTAAACTAGTTTAGGGGTTTAATGATCTCATTTAATTTAAGTGATGGTTTTGGGTAAGTGTGTGTGTGTTGGTAGAAGGGATTGGGGTCACATGTGAACCTTGGGTGGACCCCACACCCTCTACCCTTGTGCCCAAGTGTGCCAAACCCGAAATTGGGTTATTTTAGGCATTTTTAATGACCCGTTTTTAGTTTGAGAGTTCACTTAGCATGAAAATGGGCCCTTGGACCCTACCTAATAGGTAGGGGGCTTATTTCCAAGGCTTTGAGGGAGTTTCCCTCCCATTTTCCTTCCTTTGGTCACATCCATGTAAGGTGGATGGGGAAGTGTGTTTTGTTAAAAGTTGCTCCACTTTGTTTTATTTACATTTTTAGTATTTTGGGTGATAAGGGCTAAAAGGTGAGTTTACTTTTACTTATTTGGTTTTGGGAATCTTTGACTTGAGGGAGGAGAGGGATGACACATGTCATTTTCCTATTGGTGAGGAAACTTTTGGGTTCCTCTTGATATTCTTCCTCATGGTGAAGGAAGGGGACTTTTTCCTCATTTTTTTGGACTTGGGACTTGGAGAATTTTGGGGAGCTTGAGGATTGCTTGGATCAAGTGGAAAAGCTTAGAGTTTTGGGAAGCTTATTGAGGTAGGATTCTTAATCCCTCTTTCCTTGTTGTTGCTTGTATTGATAGCTATGCATTTGTCAATAAAATAAAGTGTGTGAAATTTTATGTTGTAAAGCTTGTATGAAGAATGTAGTCTTGGTTGTTTTTTTTTTTTTTTTTTTTTTACTCTCCACCATCATATGGCTTGATGGTTTTTGGAGAATGTAGGGGAAGAGAGAGGGATTTCCCTCTCAAACCTCATGGTTTGTTGGTCAAGCCATGAAGGTTCCTTCTCATCCCCTCATATGGTTTGAGGTGGGAGAAAGGTTCATATGGCTTGAACCTTTCCCCATTCTTGGAGAGGAAACCCATTGGGTTTGAAAATCCTCCCAAGAAGGATTTCATTGACATAAAGGAGAAATAAGGAGGATGAATGTTGGGAGAAATAAGGAGGTTATAAAATATGTATTTGGTGTATCCTATGGTTGGACACCTTTGTTTTTGGGCATCCTATTTCTTCTCTTCCCCCTTTTTGTGAGGGTGATCTTGTTTCTCCTCATAGTGTTGTCTCATCATGTGTATTATGTCTAAGTGTTTAAATGTTTCTATGTATTCTTGTTGTGTTTATCCCCTTTATACTTGTGCACATTGTGGAAGCTAGTTCCTCTCTCCCATGGGCTTGGGGAAGGCTAGCATGACTTCCAACCATGGAAAGACATGTGATGATGCCTATTTGGTTGGGTGGTAAACAAGCCATGTCTCTTGATTCAACATTCTTAGAAGAACACTCAAGGTTGGAGACTCAAGGATGAAGTTTAGTTGGAGTTGTGACTTTTTTTCTTTTATCCTCAAAATCATTGTAAATATTACACCTCATTATAACTATGTTTTATATGGCTGATTTTGGATAGCCTCATCTTGTAAACTTATCATATTGTGATTTGAAAGTCTTGTAATACCATGTCTCTTTTGTTTTGTAACTCTTCTCTATTGTAAAAAATAAAAGAAGGAAAAAGGAAAGATTACAATATTAAAATCATGAGTTCTTTTATTTTTACTTGTCTTCATTTGAAAGGTTTGTTTTGTTTATAAATATGCAAAATATAGTTATGCATTACATATTAAATCTGAAATATTGAGTTGCGTTTACTCTTATACATGATATATCTAATGAAGGGTAATCTTGTAAGATTGATATTGTGGAGTTGTTTCATTAAAAAACTATATCGTTTGAGATGATTACTATAAATAAAAACAATATATCTCCCCAAAACTAATGCTCATATATCAAGTGTTAAGGTCCATTGATAACAAAGGTTGCATTAAAAATTTTGGAAACACGTATGGGTAATTGCACCAATCTAGGGGCAAAACGGGGTCTTAAGTGGACGTATTTTTCTAAAAAATAAAAAATTTCAACTTGTACGAGTTTTTGAAATAGTTACACTCAAAATTGGAAGATGTTGTATAAACATGAATCATAGCATTTTGAGTCTAGTTTCTAAGCTATTAAATTTTATTGAAAACTGATAAGTTAAAGTGTGTCAAATAACCCAAATACCAACAGTGCCCATGTTTTTTGTTAAAAACATAATAGAGTGACTTTTGTGCCCCCCACCATTTTTTGAGCACCATTTAGTATTTTTGAAAACCCTTTGGTAGAAAGATAGCTAGGAGCATCTAGTTTGGGCTCCACTTTTTTAAATTTTTTAGCGAGTATTTTTTTAATGATTTTTCTAGTATAGAAATTTTAAATTTAAAAACATAACGAAGCTCCGATCGTGCCGCCCCTAACTACCTCAAAAATATCTAAAATTATATTTTTTTTTGAAAATGTATATAATTAGGCCTAGTTTGGGCTAGTATATTTTTTGCAATTTTGATGATCCAAAAAAAGATACACGATAAAAGATAGACATGTTTAAACTTTAAAAAAAAGCTATTAAAAGGCATAGTTAGAAAATAAATAATATGGAAACCTTATATTAGTGAAATATTTGAAAATTTATATTTTTAGAAAGAAGAAACTATGTTTTATGTCGTGGTATAATTTTTTAAAAGTGAATCGATCATTTTATGTTGATTTATCATGGCGAAGTAGAATTTTTGCATTTTCTTGCAAAAACACGTTATTTGTTGTGTTTGAGCGAGTCCATGTCTCGGCTTGGGGATCTAAACCAGATCTAAGCCTTGAGGTATGGCTTGGAAAAACTAAAAACACAAAACGCATACGCGCTTATAACTCGTACATGCAATAACGTGTACACGTTCTTCATAGTATGAACATTATATGTGCTTTTGGCATGCTTCTATTTACAAAAATAAATGTTTAAGTTTTTATTATTTTAAGTATAAGTTTTTCATTTATTATTTATTATACTTAAAATTTATTTTAGTAAATATAAGAAATTAGGGTCACTCTGCACCTTATGGAACTAGTCTCACAACTCCATTAGTCACGGTTTAGGAGATAGTTTTTATAGTATAATCTGGCGATCAAGACATAGGTAATTTTCAGGATTTTAGCATTCAGCCTAAAGCTTTTAGTGTTTAAATTCTATAATCGAAACCCTAAATCCTAAACCCTATCCTTAAACCTTAAACTCGAGGCCTTAAACATAAACCCTAAACCCTAAACCATGATCCCTAAACCCTAAACCCTAAACCGTAAACATTCAACTCTTACTCATTATCCCTAAACCCTAAACACCGAGCCTTCACCATAAACATATGAGCCCCAAGACATAAACCCTAAACCCTATACTCTAAACCATGAACCACGAGCCCAAAACGCTAAACCCTAAACCCTAAAAACTAAATCCTAAACCTTAAACCCTAAACCCTAAACATTGAATCCTAAGCCCTAAACCCCAAACCCTAAGCCTTAAATCCTAAACACTAAACCCCGAACCCCTGAACTATGCGACCTAAACCCTTAACCCTAAACCATAAACCCTAAAACTAAAATAATAAACCCTCAACCCTCAACCATAAACCCTAAGCACTAAGCCCCGAGCCCTAAACCCTAAATCCTAAACACTAAATCTAGAGCCCTGAGCTCTAACCCCTAAACATTAAACCCATAACTCTGAACCCTGAACCTTAAGCCATAAACCCTAAACCATGAACCCTAAACCATGAACCCTAAACCATAAAACCTAAGCCTTGAAGCCTACACCCTGATCCTTGAGCCCTAAACCCTAAACCTTAAACCCCGAGCTATGAGTCGTAAACCCTAAATCCATAGCCTTGACATCTAACCCTAAACCTTAAACCCATAACTCAACCCCGAACCCCAGAACCCCGAACCACCGTAAACCCCGAACCATGCACCCTAAACCCTAAGCGCTAAGTTCTAAACCCTAAACCCTAAGTGTTTAACCCTACACCCCGATCCCTAAGCCCTAAACCCTAAACTATGTACCCTAAGCCATAAACCGTAAACCCTAAATGTTAAATCCTAAACCCTAAACCCTAAAATTTGAGCATCTAAACCTTAAACCCTAAAATCGAGCCTCTAGACCTTAAACCCTAAACCCCGAGCCCTAAACACTAAACCCTAAACCTAACTCTGCGACCTAAACCCTTAACCCCGAGACCTAAACCCTAAACCCTAAAACCAAAATAATCAACCCTCAACCCACAACACTAAATCATGAACCCTAAACCCAAACACTAAATATAGATCCCTAAACTCTAACCCTTAAACCTCATATATTTCTTATAGGTGTCATGAGTGAGTTTACCTTTTTGAATATCAATATTAGGACCATATTTCCTAGTCTCATGCCTAGAACCATCATTAAGTCTCGCTTTGTATAACTACCTTATTTATGAGAGGTGGGACAAGAAATTAAATGGATATGACATCTACATTGTGCCTTGCAATGCAATTTCAAACATTGGAGTAATGCATGTTGGAAAATAAAATTGAACCTCAGAAACCCTCTCAAATTGTCATTTTACACAAGCACTTTAGACATATCAAGCTTTGTTCTTCGAATGAAACCTTTGTTCTCGACTACTTCTCCGATACCACAATCAAATAATTATTCAAAAGAGCATCAAAAACATTTCTTTGTACTAAATTATTCTTGGATATTTGACATTTCCCTCCTTCAAAATATCAACAGATGAAAGACATCAAATTGTGATGACTCTCTTTAAATGTTCTCACTGAATGAATCGATGAACCCTTTTCAAATGAATAATCTCTCACTTCTAATAATAAGAATGGGTAAGACACATAACATTACAAGTGAGTGAAATAGTTTCCATGCGATGGGAAAAAGAAGATAATTGTATTGGGTGACATTTCTTTTAACCGAATTGTTCTTGGATATCTGACATTTCCCTCCCCTTCAAAATATCAACAGATGAAAGACATCAAATTATGATGACTCCCTTTGAATGTTCTACCTACGAAGAAGATGAACCCTTTTTAGTTGAATACTCTCTCAATACTAATAAGAATGGGTAAGACACAAAACATTATAGTGAGTGAATGGGTGAGCCTAAACCCTGAGCCTTAAACCCTAACCCTTAAACCCTAAACCTTAAACCCTGAGCCTTGAACCCTAAACCCTAAACCTTGTGCCCTAAACCTCAAACCCTAACCTTTAAACCTTAAACCTTAAACCCTAATCCATAAACCTTAAACGCTTAACCTCAACCCTAAACCTTGAACCCTAAGCCCAAACAACCTTAAACCCTAAACCTTAAACCCCGAGTCATAAACCCTAAGCCCTAAACTCGAGCCCTAAACCCTTAACCCTAAACTCTTAACCCTAAATCATAAACCCTAAGTCTATAGCGTAAACCCTATTTTTACTACGTGGAACCCTAAACCTTAAACCCTAAGTGTTAAACCCCAAACCCTAAACCTAAACCTTATACCATGAGCCCTAAAACCTAAACCCTAAGCCCTAAATCTTAACCCCTAAACCCTCAACCCTAAAACCTAAACCCCGACCCTAAACCATAAACCAAGCCCTAAACCCTAAGCCATAAACCTTGAACCCCGAACCCTAACCCGTAAACACTAAACCCTAAACCCTAAATGATGAGCCATAAACCCTAAACACTAAACCCCGAACCCTAAGCCCAAAAACCAAAAACCTAAACACTAAATACTAAACCCTAAACCCTTAGCCCTAAACCCTCAACCCTCAACCCTGAGCCCTAAGGAGGAGGCACATTACAATCACCTCATTTTTGCCATAGGACATGAATCCCATTCAGGGATCAATCCTCTATTTATAAAGTGAGGATCTCATTTTAGTAAGAAGTAAACAAACATCATAGAGTTGATTCGTGGTCACTAAAGTGAATTATGGACCAAATTTCAAAATTAGTACTAATTCAAGTAGTGGTAGGGCCAAAATCCAATCTAGAAGGTCAAAAAACCTATAAAACAACTATATGTTTTCACAAAACAAAGATCGACTACAATATTTATGGCCTGAAAGTTTTAGGTCATCACTGAAATTTTGAAAAGAGTAAGTATTGACAAAATTCGATTTTGAAAAATTATCTTCTAGATTATAATTGTTAGAGCTACATGACCACTTCCATCAGGTGCAGAGTGACCCTAACTTCTTATATTTACTAAAATAAATTTAAAGTATAAGATTTCTTTTATTATTTCTTTTCTTTAACATTTATTTTAGTAAATATGGCTCCTTCAAGCCCTCCTAAACTTCATATAGCCCAAAATGTGTATGTGTTTCATAGCACTAGAAACACGTACACATTATAATGTGTACGCGTTTCAAGTTCATGAATTCCCAAGCCTAAGAAAACATAACGCAATCACGTTATTGCAAAATGCGATCGTGTTTCGTTCATTTTCGATTTTTTGCCCACTTTTTGGCCCCCGAACCTGGTGTACTTACTTGTATGTCAAACAGGGACTGGGATAGGATAAAAAATGTTGGTTTTAGGAGATCAAAATTCCCCTTACATTTATGTGTGTTCTAACTACCCAATAAATGCAAGGGCTGAAATTGCAAATAATTTTTCACTTCGGTAGTATTGTTCGAACACTCCTTGCATTCTAACATATCTCTGCAAACATTTGCCTCAATGTCTTGTAAAACACACTTTTTCTCCTTCACATGATTGACATGAATGTCATGTGGTTGTTGGATGGTAGAGTTTCACATTGTTTCCCCATTCCACTTTCCCTACCCTTACAGTTCTCTACCCTCAAACCCCTTCTTTTTCACCCCTCTTCCTCTTCCATTGTTTCTCTCCCTCCAATTTAATTTCTTCAATGGATCCCCTTCGGGTTTACATTGTACATTTCACGTACGATTGCTAGTTATAAGATATATCACATTATATTTAAGTTCCAATATACCATGATCCTAATAGACACATTGAATCATTAAATTGGTCCTCCAATTATTATTAAGCATTATCTCAATATATCATAATCTATATACTAATAAATGGTCCCTCAACATATAAATTAAACATATCATAATTGTGACTCCATCTCTACCATAATCCTAATGTCAATAATTGATGGGCCAATGAAAATAAGATTTTTGGAGATGAGGATACCTATTTGCTTGCAAGATGTAAACATATTTTTAAATAACAACAATAATAAAAATCTTCCATTTGGGTTTCAAGTGTAGTTTGCCTTGGATTCTTCTTATTATTTTTGGAGCATTAAGACAGAGCATGTTGGTGGAAAACACTCGAGGAAAGTGTAGTCCTACCTTGGGCGTTGTGTGCGAGAATTATTGATGCAGAGAAAAGAGTTGAGATTTGTTTTCCCTTTGGTTGGTTAGCGTATAATTCAAGGAGTGCAAGGTTGAGGTAGAAATCCGATTTTACGCCCGGTGGTGTCATAAGCAACACGCATCCTCTGCTGCTGAAAGTTACCGATAATGTTGAGATCGTCGGACTGAGCAAAGGCCAAGCACACCTGCGAAGCATCATCCTTCACCGCCACCAAAATCCCGACGCTGTTCACATCCACATTTGCGTTGTTCTCATAATGGAAGGTAATCGTCGGAATCTTTACCGTCTTATACTGCGACAAATCATAGCAGGTGTCCAAGATCGAAAAAGCTTTTGCGCTTGGAAGCTGGGATGTCTTGCTGCGGAATGAAGCTTTTAAGGCTTGGTACGCCTCTGGCACCAGCCGCGTGATGATTGTTCCCGAATCTATAATTGTTCCCGACCCCTTCAGACTCTGTTGTGCGAAAGACACAGCTACCCGTTCTCCGCCAACGCTGATGCCCTCCAGCCCTAGAAAATAAAAGGACTCGTACAGAACATTTGACAGCAGTGGCGTGAACACGCCCTTGGCAGGAATGGAACCCTGGCCGAAGCTCAGAGACCCGGCGGCGCTTGACGAGGCGAAGTCAGGGATACAATAGGAAAACTGGCCCTTATATTGCGACGCCGTTTGTGCAGGAAAGGCTAAATTACTGCGGCCGAGGCCAAGCAGTCCGGCGGAGCCTTTAAACAACCCGGTGTTGGTATGCCCGCAGCCGAAGGCGAAATCCGTGAAAGAATCGGGGCCAATCTTGAGGACTTCACGGCTGAAATCTCCGGTGGTTCTGGAGCCGTCGCCGTATCGAACCTCGTAAGTGCAGCCGCCGAGAGAGCAAGGGTTTAATGTTTCCGACGTCAGTTCCATGCACTCTGCGGAAAGGCAGGAGAGGCGGTTGTAGGAAGTAGACTGCTTTGGATCGAAGATTGGGTCTACTTGAGAATAACAACCCTCGCTTCCGGAGCATGGCGTGCACTGTATCCATGTAATGTCGCTGCCCGTGTCGATCGTCAGGTGGAAATTCTTGCCCGGCGTGCCCAACGCGGCAGTTACGATGTAGTTACCGGTGTCAAATTGTTTGCCGGATAGAAGCGGAAGATTGACTGCTGTAGCAGAAAGTGTGGTGCTGTTTTTCCTTCTCGATTTTATGGTTTTCAGGCGAAGACTGTCTCGTTGCAGGCTCTGAGAAAGGTGTTCCGTCCAGGTGGAATTCACGGGCCGGAGAGGTGAGCAGGGGCCGTGAACGTGGTTCAGAGCTATTCTAGTGGGACTCGAACCTCGGACCTGCCGCGTCCCTGCATCGGAATCGAAAGTGAAACTCAAATTAGTATTATAATCACGTGCCATCGAACCGTACGCGAAGGTACAAATGTAGCCTACTCCAACCGCAACTGCGCGGTTCTATAGTGCTCTGGTGGAACTCAATTGCAAATGTAAACGTGAATAATATGCAGGCCTAAGAATGAAGTTTGGCTTGGCTTGAGTACAAGTTTGATACAAAGTAAGAGCAATAATTTATATATTAAACTAGTAGGTAGATCTAGGCATGATAAATATATATGGGGACTTGTGCTCTATGTAATACACAGCAGTACATTTCTTCTATCTCGCAGTCGCAAGATAAAAGATGAGGGCAATTCAACAGGAAAAACAAGCTTCCAAAAGTTATCATAAACCTGCGAATCTTTTAACAGTTAGAAATTTGAAAGGAGTTTGAGTGGTGACCTGTAGTCGCAGCAGGGCATTTGGCGAGCTTCATTTGGTCGTCCTGCTTGAAGTTGGTGACGTGGAGAGAATGATAATGGGCAGTGGCAGGAGTCCCTGACACAAGTAAAGTTAAACAGAAGAAGAGCGCCAGTGCCGCTGGTTTCTCTGCCGCCATCATTTAAGAGGAGGAATTAATGTTACAGAGAGCAAGGAGGAGCGAGCAATAAATAAGTTGGTGATTTGAAAGGTGTATTTGCTTTATTGCCGTGTTCAGTCACGAGATGAACGATGATGGGGGAAAAAGAGTTTCTGTTTCGACTTTTGGCCTAGGTAGGTATACAGTGAAGCGCGTAAGCTCAATCCAATTCCTTGGTTATTTATCACATCAAATTCCCGCCTCGATTACCGGCCAAACCCGCGGAGGTGTACGGTGCACCCAGCCCACTAGGTGGGTGGGTGCCCACCCACTTTGTGGGAAAATGAGTGACTCCGATTGAGATAGGCTATGGAGTCGAAGTGAAAAAGCAATAATGGAGGAGATGTCACCATCTGAAAGGAAGGCAATGGTGTGAACCGAATAATTTCATTTTTGACCAGCCCACTCCTATTTTTTTGTCCCGAATTATGGTGTGAACCGAATAATTTCAAAAATGTTTAGTGGTTACAAGTTTTGAATTTGAGGAGCAGCATTTATAAAAAGAAAAAAAAAAACTTGGATTATTTCAGCCAGCCGCCACTTGATTCTCATGCTTCCTTTTTCTCTTTTTTCGAGTCATGCTTTTAATGGCGATGTAAGCTACATCTCCCCGGCAGCCTCACATTTCCACCTTAATATTTTATTTTTTTAAATTCAAGTTTTCACATGTTTAGTGAGAAAACTTGATTGATTTTTATTTAATTTTTCATTTTGTAAAATGTTTTTATATAATTTTTGACTTTTTCCTCCCTATTAATTTCAAATAAAAAATTAATGTTAAGTTACATTTTTATTTATTTATATTTTTAAGATATAATAAATATATTTTTATATTTGTAAATTTCTATTAAGTTTGATTTACATTAGTTAAATATTTTATATTGTATAAATTCTTGATTGACTCCTACATACAATGACGAGGCTACATTATATGCGGAGATGGCCGTGTAGGCCGAGGGAGGGCAATGGTTCCCACTATGCCACGGGTGCAGCAAATGTGCAACTAGGCCATGACCTAAATGAACTCAAAGGATCACAAATAAATGTGATTTTCATCATGGTCTTATCGGATTTGGGACTAGTCGGTGGTCAAACTATGTAAAATACAACAACTAGTAGATATATAGTCAAACATTGACACTATTTCACCTATTACAACCAACATGTGTGTAACCTAATCGGGTTAGCTTTTCCAACATGCTCCCAACCCATGCAACAATATAAGCAACTTTGAGACAAGTTGTGGACATTCACCAAAGCATTATGGAGCAACGAAAATGGGGAAACTAGAACAAATTGTTCAAAATACATCCTCACAATAAAATATTCCACCGAATTTGTCCACATTATTGAAAATAAGAACGTTGAAAAACAAGACATTATGGTTAGCTTTGATGTTATTTCTCTTTACACCAAAATACCTATAGACGATACCATAGATGTGATTAAAGCTTTAACGGATCAAGACTCGGTTGAACTACCTAAATTTTGTCTTTGCTCTACTTTTTCACCTTGATGGTAAATTCTATGAACAAAATGAGGGGGTTGCGATGGGTTCCCCTTTGTCACCCATTGTGGCAAACTTATTCATGGAAATATTTGAAGAGAAAGCCCTTAGATTTGCACCCCTGAAACCCGAGTGGTGGTATAGATTTGTTGATGACATGAATGTAAATCTGAAAACATGACATGGATCAACTGCATAAATTCCTTGAACATTTAAATATGTAGTCACCACACATACAATTCACTATGGAGGTTGAAGAAAATGGAATGCTCTCGTTTCTTGATGTTCTAATAAAACAAAATGAGGATGGCTCTCTTGTAAGACAAGTTCTTGAAAAAGACTCACACTGACATATATATTAGGGCTGACTCACACCATCACCCTTCACAGAAGGATGGGGTCTTAAATACTCTGTTTACAAGAGCCTTGAGAATTTCATATAATAATCACTTACACTCAGAAGAGAAATATCTCACCAATGTTCTCATGAGGAATAGTTATAAGAAATGGGATGTAACACCTCTTTTTACTTCATCTAAATTAGGGAAAAAAATTAACTCATTAATTACAGTTTATGCCTTCAATTAATTTAATACGCAACCATTAAATTCCAACATACATGAGTTATAAATCCCTTAACTTATCTTACGCTACAAAGAGTGACATCAATTACAAAGAATCGCTGAATTATTTTAGCATTAATTAATTATCTTGATGCCTTCAATGATTAATAGCTTACAATAGATTAATCCAAAGCATTAATTAATATTTAGAATCCAACCAGACAACCTATGATAACCATGTGCAACTGCAAGGGTTCAGATCCTACTCAATCCCCTTTGAATGCTCCTCCCGAGCTAATATACCTAGTATATCATTTGGTTAAACTTTTTAAAGGTTCAAAGAACTATGTGTATCTTCTTGTATAAGCCTCCCGCTTACGACGACGTTTAAAAGAAGAGGTGGTGATTCAGATTGGACAATGCAATCAGTCATTTGCACTACCACGACCGTAGTTTAGGGCATCACGCTAGCTAGCCTAGTTTCGTGATTGCACACAAGCCACATGAAACATGTCCCTCCATTCACCGCACAATCGTCTCATTCATAGTATCAAGATTCTTTCCATTCTTAAGTTTATTGTTAAATGTTCATCAACATGCCTAGTCACCAATGTCCATTATTAGTTACTAGGTTGATTTGGCTTACTTGGACAGATGAACATACGATCCCTTTCATGATTTATCATAGTACTTTCATACTTAATGATATTATGTCATGTCTTCTATCATCTTTATGCAAAGCAAGATACTATCGAATCGTTCACACGACAATTCAACTTAATCTTTTTAAGGTAAGGTTGATTCCCTCAAAGGACAACATTGAGATGTCCAAGGACTCTGACATTACTTGTTTTATTTCATCTTAAGGATCATAAGATTTATCTTCTTATTTTCTTTCGGGAGTGATTACATTACTTGGTAATTATATCCTTAAGTATAGTTTCCAAATTCATACTTAGAAGATGGATTATATTTGATAAACATTATAATCTTCATTTGAACCTTATACTATTACAACTTACTGTTTTAAAAATACGTTTAAATATTCATTAATATATCCTTGTCATTATTAGTAGTACTCAACACTAAACCATAATGCAACACTTGGTTAGGCTAAAAACAATACACAAATAGTCATAACATACTCTTATGGAATTCTATCATCATATGATAAAATCAGATTTAATACTTATTTACAAATGAAAGAGACTATCAAAGATAGTCAATATATAATAAGCCCAATGGCTTTCTTTTTCATTCACCAGAAATATTTCCCTTTTATTCAAATGTATTGTGACTCATAACGGTTTGTTATCACTTTTATTTCCCATTTAATATTTTTTTGGTAACAATAATACATAATGTTTCCAAGTACACAAATATAAATCGAAAAAAATATTTTTATTCATATCTATAGTTGATTTGGATAAGCTCTTTATTAACATATCAACAATCGATAATGCTTCTTACCTATCACAAGTGACTATAAAGATGACCCTATAATAAAACATGCTTACTAGGATTTAAATTTTAACAAATAATTATTTCAATTACATAATCAAGTACAAAGGAATCTTTCACACATTCTTTTCATTAATTGACAACATCAAGTCAATTCCTCAATTACCAAGAGATAAGAGCTTATCATGATAATCATTAAATATATTAGGCTCAAGACCCTTTTCAGACACAAAAACTTCCACATAAACTCAAATGCTTAGGTACAACAAGTACACTATATTTAGTGCAAAACATGATGATCCTCTTTTTCAACTCGAGAATCCTTTCATCCCTGCATGCTTGAAAATGGTAATGCACAAAAATGTACATGGTCAGTTCTACTTAAACTGACATAGACTATACAATTCCTTGTCTAGCTATTTCATGCAAAGTAATGGAATATTAATTGCTATGATTAAAGACATTTCAATTAGCATCATCGTCTCGAAATAAGCACAAATTTCTAAGATATCAAACCAATTCTTTTCCTCAATCACTATTTAAACATATTTCCAATTCATTAACTTAGTAAAGTTTTATAACCAATTCTAGAATGTATCTAATAATCCCTTTTTCCTTGTTAAAAATATACTAATCAAGTAACTTATCTCAATAATATCACAACAAGAAATTGATAAGATTATTTCCCCACTATTTCAATTTTTCAAGTTTAGTAGAAGCTAACAAGCAAGTACATGGACATAAAACAAACCAGAAATTTTATTAATATCACTCAACTTGCAACTTTTTAAGTCCATCCCAGGAAAGATCCCACTAGCAAAGTGAATGCTAGATGGGAAGAGGATATGAAAAAGGAGTAAAATCGTATGCGATGTGCTCAACCCTTAACAATAAATAGTTAATAAGGAAGAGGTTAATGAAAGGATAAGACTCAAATATCGACAACGTAAACGTTGGGAAAAGAAGATATGATGAAGTGTATAAACCATAATACCCCCTTTGATACAATGATGAAATAAATGCATTCGATTTATCTTTTCACTAGGGTCATGTGAAGATATTTTTGACGCTAAATCTCACAAGTGTGTACTAGTCACGTAGGTAAGTAGAAAACTTCCCATTCGTTCACAGGTTCCCTCTTGCATGGACTACTTTGGGGTTCCTGGGAGCATCCCTCTTGTTGTCTTAAGGCTTATGCCAAATGACACTTCTCCCAGTTCAAAGCGGATGAGCCGTAGCTCTTAATCGAAACTTGCATATACAATGTTTTGAATGTGGTGTTTTTTCTTATCTTTGAACTTAATGTGGTTTGGTTGTACACCATTTGACAACCTGCAGTTAGTAGTTTTTAAGTGTTTTTGTTTGCAATCTTCATGAAAGCGGCTCATGCGAAGCAAGGATTATAAATTTTTCCTAAGGAGGGAAAAAACAAGACAACAAAAGTGAACCCACGTTTATGATTTCCAAGGTAGCTTAGAAGGCATGAGGAAAGAGCATACATGTGGGTTGGCTTTGATTAAGTAAAAAATGTTAACTCCCCAAAAATTAAAATGAGAAAAAATCACGTTTATGATTCCCAAGATCGCTTAGAAATCACGAGGAAGAGTATGCGCATGATTGCTTTTCCTAAAAATGACAAAGGAAAAAAATGCAAAACACGTTAGAAAACGTTAGTGAATATAAAAGATTGATTAAACAAGTGCAAAAGTGGCTAAAGAGCGACAACAAGGTGAATCGAAATGCCCAAGTAACCTGGATGAGCAACTTTCACGATTAGATGAAAGTGGTATAAGGGACGTAAAAAGGGCAAAAGTGAGTTGTGAGCTTTTAGAAAATGTCTTTAGAAGCGAAAACAAAGGAATTGAAAAAACCCAGAACCTACGCAAAAAAATGTACGAAAAAGAATAATAATTTTAGACCCTAATGTAATTAACAAGATCTAAACAATTAATTAAACACATGAACAAAATAGGATAGGTGAAAAGAATTGAATAAGAGAGGTTACAAGAATTAAATAAATTAATAATAATAATAATAATAATCTAAATTTAATACCTTAATATCGTAAACTAAATTAAAGTTTAACCTAACCTATAAATGATAGGTGTAAGCCTAAGTTTAAAAAAAAAATCAACAAACCTAAATTAAACCAAAGCCATAAAATGAAAAACTATTAAAATAAACGTAAGTCTAAACATGCATATCCTAAGGTCAAATTAAAAGAAACCTACAAGAAAGTGAAAACGAGGCTATGTGTATTTTGTGTGGTATGGATTGTGAGTGCAAGGTTTATAGCGGCGAAGGAGACATGTTTGAGAAACTATTCGGCGTGGGAAGCTCGGTGAGGAGGGATTTGGCCGTGTGGAAGGGTTGCGAGGGTGGGGAGAATGGGATCAACATGTAGGCGTTGGTTAGGATCCGCATGAGGTGGGATGGGGGTTAAATGGTAGGAGGGATTAGGGTTATCTTGCTCGGCCAAGCCGAGCCCGAGTCGAGATGGGTGTGAGGGTGTCAAGTCCGAATGGGGATAGGGACGGGGTGAAACGGATTGAGGAAACTCGAAGGGGTGCATGTGAGAAGGGGGGTGTTCGGTTAGTTTGAATGGGGGTTCATTTTAGGAAGGGCTCAAGGAGGGATGTGACAACTAGGGGGTTAGGGTCGAGTCATAGGGAGTGAAGCGAATCACCAGGGGTAGCTTGATCGAGTGGCCGAAGCGGATGGGGAGGAGGCGAGGGAGAGGTAAGGGGTAGGAAGCTTAGGGTTTACATTAAAAAAATGTTTTCAAAGATTTGATTTGATTTTTCTTACTTCTAGTTTTTTTAATAAAAATCAGTATTTTTTATAAAAGCTAATATGTGTTCTTTTTGTTTGTGTGTGTGTAGGTATTACAAAAACAAGAAAATAAAATAAAACACAGCAAATAAAAGACAATGGAAATAATTTTTTTGCACCCATATAAACCAATAGCAAATATGTTTTTTTGGTTTTGTTTTGATTTGGAAAAACACACTGTTGCCGGAAAACATCTCTTGCTTCCAAACCTACACAACAACACAAAACAACACAAAACACAACAAAACACCCAAGAAGATGAAAACTTCTTGGAAAGGGAAAGGAAATGGAAACAAAAATGAAAGAAGATGGGGTGCGAGTCCCACAGTATGCCAAAATGTAAACAAGGAAAAATCATAGTAATGGAAATATAAACAAAACAACGCAAACCTCCCCGTAATCCTTCACCGTAAAGCTTAGTAAGGTTGTAAAAATTTGTTTTGGAACATGTAAATGGATGTGGGCGCTCTTGAATCTTCTCCAAACTTGGGATGCGATTGCTTTACAAGCACTGAAAGCTTCGAATCTGGTGTGACAAAGTTTACTTAGAAACAATTCAAGAGGATTTGTGATAAGACAAGCCTGCATTTAATAGAGGAAAAAATGGTTGGAAGTTGGTTGAATATTGTTGAATGCACATGTTAAAAATATTATTGGAGTTCGGGAATGTAGGGGCAATAATGAAATTAATTGTAGAAGTTGCATCCGAAATGTGGTTATATGTGAAATTTAATTGCCCCCGCCTTTCTAGGATTCTAGAAGTGCGATTAACTAGGATGAGGATGTGGAGTCCAAATGGTGTTGATTGAAATAGGGAGAGTTAAATAACTAAATTTAATTACTATTTAATTGTGGGGATATAATTAACCATTTAAATAAATAAATGTTTAATTATATTAGCTAGAAGGTGTTAGAAATTAATTTAATTAATTCCAATAGAATGGTAGAATTTAATTAATTTAATTAGGAGGGGATAATTAACCATTTAAATAAATAAATGTTTAATTATATTAGCTAGGAGGGTGTAGGAATTAATTTTTACTAATTCCAAAGGCATGTTAGAATTAAATTATTTAATTCCTAAGGGTAAAAATCTTTGCGGTGAGATATAATTAATTTATTTAATTCAAATTGGATAGAAGAGAGATAGAATACGTATGTATTTTTAGGGTGTCTACAAGTTCTACCTTCCTAGAAGTGGATGATGTGGAATATTTTTTTAGGAGAGGTATGAGGAGTGGAAGGTAGTTCTTTGACAGTGAAATTTTTGGAACATAAATTTGAACTACTTCCTTCGATAAATTGTACAAGTTTATCAATTTTTGGGATGATTTCTCATGTACTTAGACTCAAAAATATGAATTTTAATTTTCTTAATATGGTTAATGATGTCAAAAAGTGAGGAAGTGGTAGGCATTAGGAACTATGAAAATGATTTGCATTCTTAGGATCAATAGAAGTAGAAAATGATTTGACAAGAGGATATGAAAGAGACTTACTCAAAGAGGTAGATGAATTCTCGCATATCATCTTCTTCTTCTCTTCAAGTTTTGATTTAAATTTTTTTATCTTCCATTTTCATAGGTTCCATATACTTCATTAACTAGTGGAGCTTCCAAGGTAAGCCTTCATGGTGTTCCTAAAATTTGATTTTGATACGAGGCACATTGAGAAATTTCCTCTTTAGTGTAATCAAGTCATTAACCATTTTTTTCAGTAATGGATCAAAACTTTCATCTTTGAAACTCTGGACCTTATTCCTCATTGAGTAGTTCTTAATTTTCCCTGACATGATAAGGTCATCTTCCACCTCAACGAAAATTTCTTGAGAGTTATCCAAAGTGTTTGGTTGAGCTCTCCACAATATGAACCCAACTTCAGGAAATTGAGAATTTATGAAGAATCTCTTTTGATTGTATATAGTAGGACGATCACTAGTAGGAATCATGTTAATCGCCTTGTTGAATTTTCCTATGAATTCTCTCATGGGATCTTGTGATTATTTCTTCATTTGAGCTAATTAAGAAAGGATAGCATGAACATCTTCCGCAGTCTTGAATCTTTCTTTAAACCTGATTTTCATGTCTTCTAAGTTAGTAATGGAGTGAGGTGGAAAGTAATAAAACCATTCTACTGCGGTAACTTGTAATGTTTCCACAAATAGTCAAATGTCAACATCTTCTTATCCCACTCTAAGAACACAACATGCTATGATAAAAGCTATAATATGATCATATGGAAATTGCTTTCCATTTCCATAACATTTGGAAAATTTCTTTCTTGATCCTTTTGGTAATTTATGTAGTAGAGGAGCCAAAGCTAGTGGACAAGTATTTTGTCCACATAGTACAAGTGTAACCATTTATTTTTCTTCTTCTTTCTCTGAGAATATATCTAATGTTTTTGCAATTGATTCTCCGATGAGATATTTAATTTTATTTCTAGGAACTTGTATTGGGATTTGTATGGGAGAAAGTATGAAATATTATTTTTCTTGTGGCTCAAACATAAGATTATGAAATACTACAATTCAGCCCGTTTGATTTTCTTTATTGAACCTTCTTTCTTCCAGCTTTTCTCGAGATCATTAGAAAGGAATGAAATGATGAAAAGTGTAAAATTTTCAATAGAATTGTAACAAGACTTTGAAAGATTCGAGAGATAGAATTTTGGTATTTTATAGTATTTTTGATATATATGTTTTCTTTTGGATTTTTAGAGATACTTTGAGGGTGTAAAAGGTCATATCTTCCCAACAGAGTCTCTAAAATATGTATTTGAAATAATGTTATAGGAAAAATTAGTGGTTTCCACCAACACTCACGGGTGGCTAGGCCCCTCCTTCTTGGGTATGGGGAGGCTCCCATTTATTGAATGAAAACTAACTAGAACTGTGGGGTAGCCATTAAGCTAAGGATCATATATGAATACTCCACTTAAACCTTTGAAAAAATGCTTGCACAATGTACAAGAGAAGAATTTTCTTTGAAGGTAGGTAAAGAGGAGATGGGGAAACCGAGAGAGGGTTAATGTTGTGAGCATTCTTACAAATTTCACTCACATTATCTAGATTAGGTTCACATTCAATAGGAAGAAATTAACCATGTAAGTAATAACAATACGAATATATCAGATACACAAAGTTATATGGATTCATTAATCAAAGACACAAAGTTCTTTCTTGGTTATACAAGATTACAATTCTTGTAAAGTTAGAAAGTAGAGAGAGTAGAAGAACATAAGAAAGGAGATAGAAGAATGTATTTTATTACTTATAGTAGTAGTGATACAAAGGTCAAAAAATAAAAACAATCAACAAATACTAACCCTTTGGAATGGAGAGGCCATTCTAATTTATAGCTTACAAAAATTCTCTTCCTCTCCCCACATGTGAATTTTCATCTCACCACCACTTGTGACCTTTCACATTCCCTATGAATGAAATTAAGTCCTTTTCTTATTTTTGAAAAGGGAATTTTACAATGAAAAATTAAGTCACTTAAGTGAATAAGATGAAAGAGTGAAAAAGTATATTCCTAAGGAGGAGATAAAATGTTAGAGAGAGAGGGAGGGGGAGTGAGAAGAGATAATTTGTAGATGGTAAATCTCCGTTGATAAAGAATATGCTTATGATGGATATTTGGTGAAATGCTTCATGAAATATATTCTTTGCCTCTAACCACATGTTGACTTGAAGTACTAAGATTAAAAATTCCTCCTTCTAGGGGATGTGGAAACACTCCAAGACATTTGAATAAATGTTTAAAAACACTATTATGAGATTTACATTAAGATGAATGTTAGGTATTACACACATGATGATCCTATTTGAACACAAGGTCAGAGCTAGAACATGAAGATCATCACCTTGCCCCTTTTGACTTCAAAATTCACCTCCATGATGAAGATGTCTCCTTTTTGGATGGAATCAACTTCAGGATTCTCAAATACCTTCTTTCCTATCTATTACTCATTAAACAATGTCCTCTTCCTGATAGAAGAATTACTCCCACATTCAAATGAAAGTGTATATCCGTAGTGCCCCTTGGGATCATAGAAAATTTCCTAGCTCCAACCTTAAAGGTTTACATGGATTTTTGAAAAATGCATGTTTCGGGTTGTCATTTTGGCCTCATTCGGAGTGATCATAAAATTAAAAATAGCAATAAAATAAATTAAACATTTGAGATAATAAAATAATAAGGATAAGTTTGAAGTTGTCCTTATGCGGACTAACCCTTTTGAACCCTTGGTGTGTCTTCGTGTCTATGATTGTGTGGTAATGCCATTATTCTTGTGATTCATTCAACTTGAGAGCATTTTTGATGTTTGAGTTTGAAATATGTATATATATTTTATAACTTTAATATTGATCTAACTAAATCGTATTATGATATCAATAAAGGTAATCCATAATTTTTTTAAATAAATATATTTATGTGAGAAGTGAGTGCCTTAACGGAGATATTGAGGTTTGAGGTAAAGACAATTTAAAATAATAAAATAATAAAATAAATCTTAAAGTAAACATAATAGAAGGGAGTACAAATAAAGTTAAATAAAACATTAATTTTTCCTAAATTCCTCCAAATTCTTGAGGCTTGTGCCAACATCATACGAAGAAAGAAATAATAGATTTTTTGGTAGTTGTTAGGATATTTTTAATACCATTTATGGGCATGCATAAGAGGATTTTGGGGAAAGTTTAATTTTGGGAATTTTTCTTTTTCTAGAGGATGTTCTCGCATTGTGCTTAGTTTGGTGAGAAGAGATTTCATGGTGTGAGGTTGTTTAGCTACAAATTTTTCTTAGAGGGGGATTTTTTGAGTTAATATTGGAGGTGAAAAACTTTATAATGGTGTGGTATTTTGTTTTAGTAATTTAGATTGTTGTTTCTTTCATTAGATAGGTGTGAGCCAAAGTTCTCGGTGTTTCTCTGCATATTCTCTACCATGCCAAATTTTAGGGCACGAGAGCTTATTTTGGATAGAAATGTTTGCAGGATTTACACAAAACACATTCTCTAACATGCCACGAGATAGTTTTAAACAAATGTTTGTGTTAGGTGCTGGCCCGACTCTCAACCTTCACTAGTATCCTCCTAATGTGTGTAAATTGGTATCTTTTTCTTCAAACGTGGACTTCTTCTAGACTTTGAAAGGAGGGCCTTTTAGTTTAGTTTTATTATTTAGCATAATTTTGTTCTTTAGTGCACCATTAGATAAATCTGCAGTGTGGTAGCATACACAAGCGATAAACTATTTTTCGAGAATTCCACAAAGAAATGTGGCTCACAAAATGAAATGTGTTATAGGTTAAACACAAAACGAATTTGTTGAAATGAATTTGGAAACTTCAAAGAAAATAAAATTGACATGTGTAAATCTATACACCACAACCTACACCAACACCTCCCTTTTCCCCCTCTAAACACATTTTATTTGGTGGTGAGCTCAAGGTAAATTTTAAGACCCTTAAAAATAACCATAGATATTACTTAAAGAATTTATATAAATGACTTTTGAAATCTTGGCGAATGTCATGAATTGAAAGGAAATGCTTTTATCTAGTAGCAATTGTTGACTGGTATCGTTAGGCTATACATCGGTAGAAAATTTCTCTTTTGTACTTGTAGTAAAGGTGATTTGAATATTAAATTTTGGCTATGATTGTAAACGTTAGAAAAATGAACCCAAAAAATTAACATATAATAGAAAATTTAGGTGAAATAGCAAGTGACCTAACCCCTCAAAATTATCCAAATCCAAATTTCAAAAACCCAAATATTCATGAATTAACAAAGATTAGCCACTAAAATTTACACTTTGGGTGAGTTGTTCTAGCGATGGATGACATTAACATTACCATTTTTTTATCTTATTTATTTTTTGGTTGCTTCTAGGAAGCCAACGAAGGGCAAGTAAAATATTTTATAAAATTCCTAAAATAATACATGGTCATCGTGATAATAATGATTGTTGGACACTATCTGAAAGTGGATGTGTTGAAAAGGATCTGGAAGCTTTAAAGTAAATGTAATTTGATAGTTGTAAAGCCAACTCCACAACCTTATAAAATGATTCCCATGCTTGTGCCACAATGGAGAGTTTCAAATAGGAGTGGTACATCCATCAAAGCATATCTTGAAGTGGATTTTTCCCCAAAGGTTGTGTTGCAAGTGCCTTGGAAGGTATGCCCGTAGAAGTATATGAAATGTTTGAAAAAATGTTGGCATGTTGTGGTTTAGGTGTTGTCATTGATGAAAAACCCCATTAATGAAAAATTGGATGACGAAGTAAGGTTAGACCATGCTCGAGTGATGATGACATGGAGATTCATGTATGTTCTTGGCTACATATGTTGATTTAATGAGAATTGGTTGTTCTTTGCAAACCTATTCGGTGACCTATCTAGCCAAGGTGATGTAACATGGAGGTATTATATTCTTGATAGCTTAAGAATAATTTTGGAAGCATGGAGAGAATTATTGGAGAGTTCTTGGGCACTCACATGAGTTTCAGGGGTGCGAGATACGGTGAATGACCAATTTTCATGTGCTCATTTGGATTAGGTATGGGTCTTTAGGAGGCATAAGGATGAGTTGTGGAGATATATGAGATCATGTATATATGTATGTAGTTATATCATGATGTAACATGTATGTTAGGACCTTTTGGAGAGTTTCTATGATGATTTATGAGGTTGTTTCAGATTGACCTAGCCTAGATAATGCAAAACCCTAAGGGCTAGCTATGCAAGTGAGATGGGATAAAGAAATGGAGAGATAAATGAGGTATTAATTTCTTTTTAGATGTTATTAGATTATGTCATGATGTTGTGGGAAAAATTTATGTTTCCATGATGAGCACTTTGCAATCTATGTTAGTTTTGGTGAAACAAGGTCAAGAACAAGGTCATTTTCAGCTCAAATTCAATCTTCGATGCTCACTCTGAATTGGGTTATTTTTAAGGGAAATTTTGTCTTTCAAGGATGTTTATACATTGAGTCTAGAATTTTTCAAAAAAATAATGATGTCATTTCATCATCAGGTTTTTATGAATGAATGTTAAGAAGTAAACAACTTCTTATGTGTTTGAAACCCTAGCTCAAAAGTGGTAGGAGAGAAATTGATCCTAAGTGGAAATAATTAATTTATATTACATGGATGATTACTAGATCATGAATATTAATCCTCCAAGTTTCCATAAAGGTATGATAGAGATTATGGTGATGAGTGGACTCCACTCAAATAGGTCAATTTATGAAGAAGTTCAGTTTGGGACAAGGGTGTCCAAAGAGGTTGCAAAATAAATGATCATTATGGTGAGTATGTGATTTTTAATTGATTTATATGATTATTTTAGGTCATGGTGATATAATTAAATGGTCAAGCATGCTTTATTTATGTTGACTATTCAAAGGGTAGTTTTGGGGCATCTTCTGCGGTTTGCAGAGAGATCGGAACTTGTTTGAAGGCCTTCCATTTGGAGTTGGAAGGAGTTAAAATATGTTATGGAAATAGGATTCAGAGGGATTTACAGTGATATATGTTTGGTTTCATGATGAGTTGATTTGATGTGGTTTCTAGGTTAGTTTTTAGGACATGACTACTTTTCTTTGAAAGATTGAGTTGATTGGAGGATAAGATGAATGAGTTAGTGCTTGAGATCACCTGGAAAGTGAATAGGGGTGAATTTTTAATATAGCAAAGTAATTTAGAAGTCTTGAAAGTATCATAAAGGATGCAAACTAGATAAGTTTGTAAAATAAATTTTGGGAAGTTTGATTTGGTAAAGGGTAAAGAGTCGGTGGTTTGAACATATGATTGTTTCATGAGATATAACATGTATATGGGGTCTTCGAAATTTTATAGAATTTCCATTGAGTGGTCATATGCCATATTTTAGTTCAGCTTGAGTGGTATTGAGGCCCAAAGGTGAAATTAGGATACTCATAATAGTTGTTTTGTGAAGGAAATGAGCCAATGTGCCCGTTAAATGAAATAATTTGATTTTTCAAGTAAATTTTTACCATGAATGATGTTTAAATGTCATATTACACATTTTTGGAAAATTTTAGATCTTGAATAAAAAAATATTGGCATGAGGAGATTTTTCTCATCCTTGTGATGGGGATTTGAGAATTTTGGTACAAGGTGAGAGGTTTTTGGAGTGGCCGACCTATATGGGTCATATGTGACTATTGTGGTGATTAATAAAGATTTTTTTAAAATTTTTATGGTCAAAATAAAGGAGGGAAATTGATATATTTTTAATTTTAATGGAGAGCTTGTTAGAGTCCGTATTTACCTTAGCTCATGTTCACCTAGGTACTTTATTTACCTTTATTGTATTTATCCTCACCCACTTATGTGTGTGGATATTTCCTTTTATTTATTTAGATATTAGGAGATATTATCTAGTTGTCGGTATAGTTCTTTCCTTGATCCATGGTATTGACTAGTTCTTTCCTTGATCTATGCTATTGAATAGATCCTTGATGTCTAGTTCTCTCCTAAATCTATGGTCTTGACTAGTTCTTTGATGACTAGTTATTTCCTTGATTTATGGCTTGATCTACGACCTTGGTTTCTTAGATTGTTATTCCTTGCCTATTTAAGCAGGCCCATTCTCAATGTATTGCATTGAGTTCCATAATAATATATGATATTGCTGCTCATTTGTTTGCAAAGGTTTTATGTAAAGCTATTCTGGTGAATTGCTTTCATCTTATTGATCATGGTGTTTAATTACCATATGTGTTCTTGGCTTGGTATGATCTGGTTATCGTTCCTTTCGAGCTTATAAAAGTGATGTTTTGGGTGTAATTTGCAACTATTTGAGTAAGTGAAAAAGTGCAACCTAGGTGTGAGATTTTTACAGGTATAAAGGAATGTTTTGAGAGATGAGAAAGTTTTTATAGGTTTAATAATTAAAACAAGTGTTTGTGAAAGGGTTTGAAGCTTTGAGAAGTGAAGAAGGTGCTAATTTGTGCAAGATTAAAGACCTAGCGTGTTTGAAGAAGTGTGAGATGAATTTATGATCTCAAATCAATTTTGGTAGAAACATAAATCAGATATCTTCATCATAAGGTGGTTTAGTGGGTTCTTGATCATCTTGGGGGTTGTAGCCTCCTTTTGGAGTTGGTGCTTCACAAAATTAAGGGTTGGTGCTCCTTGTAGGGTTGTAGCTCTAAAAACTAGGGGTAGGTGCTCCTTATGGGCTTGGTGCCTCACTAAATTTGAAATATATATCAATACTAAGACTATGTTTAAGTTGGTTTTCTTCCCCATGAGGTTTTCCCACTTATATCTTGTGTTTTTGTGTTGATTCTCTTGTTCATGGTTGATTTCATGTATGTTATTTGATGATGTGCACACATTAATGGTTGAATAAGTGGTTTATGATTTAAATAAGTAATCTAAAATTAAATTTGGTTTTTAAGGACTGATTCACTCCCCCTCTTAGTCCATTGTGCTTCCAAAAAAAATACATAGCATTTTTGGAATGGTTGAAGAAACAAAAATGTTTTTCCCATGGAGTGTTTTGATTTTTTTAGTGATGCGCAATATGAGGAGTAGATGTTTCTTGGTAGATAATGAAAGGATGGTCTAACTTATATTATCTCCATGAGAATACCTATGTCTATGATTTTGAATTTTTTACAAAATAAGACACGTCTATAATAGTTTTATACCTCAAAATTTGGTTTGTTTGGAAAAGGCTTTAAGTGGGGGGTTGTAAAGGAATGATTTTTTTTGTTAGCATTCGTCCAATGTATATAAAAGAAAAATTTGAGAGTGGATGTATGATAGTTGTTACTACTACAAATACCATTTCCCATTAGTATAAATGAAATTCCATAAATAAAACATGTGAATAGTTTTGTTATCTCCAAATCACTGCACCCCCCGAATGGCTTGAAGGTGAACATGAAATTCGGTGTGATTGCGTAACATGGGATCACCTCTCAAGCTATGGGACTTGGGCTTGAGGTGAACCTTCGGAGAAGGCCAAATTATTTTTCTTAAACTAAACACAACACTACTCCTAATGCAAGAAAAATATCTACCTAGACCTAACTAACATTTTAAGGGGATTAGGGAGAGAGATTTGCAAGAAATAAAACCTAAATTAGAAGTGGTGATGCACCAAGAAAGGGGTTTGCTAGAAAAATTTTCCTCTTTCCAATGAATAAATATGAACATGGGAAGAATGAACATGCATTACAAACCCAACTACATATAATACTTCATTCCTTGATAAGCACAATGACCTCCAAAACTTGTAAAGGAAACATTGGTTGCACAATTCACCTACAAACATGAGAGAGGAAAATAAAAGAAAAAATGATGTAAGGACATATAATTGATCACAAAACATTATTTCCATTAATTAAACAACTTACATAGTGCATCATTACAGTAGGGAAAGGCATATGTTACCATTACAATTTTGAGAAGAAAGGCTTGAAAGCCTGCAAATTCACAATAACTCAGCTTGTGAAGAGAGGGGAAGCTTGGAAAATGTTTTTTTAATAAGCACCCCCTTTACATTTATAGAAAATTCTGAGTTTTGAGAGAAAGAAGGAAGAATCCCTAAAACTAGGAAAGTTTGTAGTTGAACAAGTCAACCATGCTTGCTTCATTAATTGCAACTCCACCTTTCAAGGCATTATTCATGGAATGAGGAAGTATCGCAATTTCAGAACACAAAACTCTAGAAAATCCATCTTATGATGATTCCATTACGTAGTTCTCGCTCTCCCAATTCCAATGACTATAATTTTGTGAAAAATGACAATTAGGGAGGAAGTTATGACATGTTGAGAAAAATTCACTTTTTTGGTATCCCAGGTATTGTACTCCATCACCGCTTAAGTCATAAAATGAATTGATGAGTTATTATCTTACTCGACGAGTTCTATATTTTATGTTTGCATCATAGGTTTTCTCTACCTTGTTTCCACACCTGTCAACTAACTCGGCATTCCACATTGATATTTGTATATTGGCAGGTTCCTTTGTTTATCTTGCACACTTTATATTAAAACTCAAATGATCCCCTTTGAAAATTTATCGGCATCAATCACCCAGTTCTCCTCTTAACTTATCATGTACTCGGGCATATTATTTGTTTGCTCCAATTTTACACATTGGGCCTGCATTGGTTGAAGCCTCAACCAGATTACCACATACCTCCACTAATCTCCACTTTTACAACTCGCCGGTCAATTTGGAATATCCGCAACTCATTTAAATTCCCATCTACTTAATGACTTGTACCAACATCTGACATGGCAAATATGCCAAGTAGCTTGGCTCGAGCTTCATGCATTGACCAAGTAGCTTGAATCTTCCCACCGATAACATCAATTTACTCTATAACCACCCCAATAATGTGTTGTCCAAGTTCTTTGAGAATCCTTTTTGCCACATAGATTGGGTCACATTGAACTTCAGATTCCAAATAATTTGCAATGCAACTTTGGTGATCATTTGAAGCATCATGCACCGATCCCCGAAATAGCAAGTTGCCAAAGTTTGATGCAACTCGACCATTGACCCCGAAGACTCCTTGACCTCTAAACTTCCAAACTTTGGATTTTGGAAACGTAGAGTTCTTCATGGACTGAGCCACTACTCACGCTTGCACTTCCGATCTCTAAATGTCTCGAAACTCTAAATTTTTAGAGTTTTGGAATTTTTGGGTTTTAAGCTCTTCTTCATATTTTTGCTAACTTGTCAGGTCGAGTTCCAAACCATAAATCACCAAAATCTTGAAAGACTACATCTAAACTAATTTTGATAGCTGAAACACCACAAACCCTACTATCTTCTCCTAACCATATGAAGCTTAAACCTTTGAAATGGCTCCCACTTGGTTTCATTGATCAAACACATTATATCCGAGCCATCCCTAAATTTTCCCACTTTGTTTGTACAAAACATCTCAATGAGTCATACGTGGTTCCAACCACTTTAGCCTCACGAATCTTATCAACCACATGAGCTCCCACCTAAGCTATAGCCTACAACCTTGATCCTATTTTCGAGATCTCCTCCTTTGGTGAACGCTGAATGCTAAGATTTTCACGATGAGCCTAATTGAGCTCTACCTTGATGTAATTATAGCTTCGACCATGAACTCCATAAATAAATTTTTCATTTATTATTTACTCAGCCTCAAATCTATGTACCCTTCTTGTGTTTTACACAGATCGAGCTCCCTTTCAATGCTATTGTGTGAGTAGTTTTCTTGAACCTATACCGCCACGTCTTGGCCCCAACACGATCCTCAAATGGCTATGATTTTTATGAATAATCGCCACCTGAATACCTCTCCTTTCCTTCCGAAATGAGCTCGACTCACACCATCTAAGCACTCAGCCTAAACAACTCACTTTTCATTCTGAGTTGAATGCATTGATTACCTGAACTCGCTTGCATCTAATGTCGTTGAGATCCTCTAAGATAATTCAGCTTAGGCTCAACATCTTACTCCATGCATATCTCGTACCCCATAATCTATAAATTGATCTAATTTGATTCCAATGTTATTTCACTTTGAACATTTCGATGCTT
Organism: Taxus wallichiana var. yunnanensis; assembly: GCA_018340775.1. NCBI lineage: Eukaryota > Viridiplantae > Streptophyta > Pinopsida > Cupressales > Taxaceae > Taxus > Taxus wallichiana. The sequence goes on from CM031240.1 coordinate 610,199,130, forward strand.
CGCCATGAGATTTCTAGAACTAAGCTCGACTTGAACTATTTTGTAGACATTTTAACTCTTTCCCTACACATTTACTTCGAACTCTTGGAATTCCCAAAATGAATTCTACTTCCGAAAATGAGCCCCCTCGATTTGAAAAATGACTCGTCCCTCCTAGTCTTATCTTGAGCTCACATTTGGTTTGTGGTGACACTAATCTCATCCTCATTTATTCCTCTCACTTGACTGAGCTCCATGTTCAAGCTTATTTCTTCCTGCATATACAAACATTTCCATCTCTCTGTAAATTTCTACGATTTGAGCCCAGTATTTGTATCACAATGACCAAGCTCCTGCAACTCCTCATGAGCTCACTTTCTTCCATCATTGAGCCAATCATTGAGAGCCTCCTAAAATTAATTCCTCATAGAACACTATTGATCTCTCATAAATTTAAATTTACGAGATTCTTCTAAACATCATGACTCACTATGGCCGAGCTCCCTCCTTTCAATGTCGAGTTTGGGCCTCAACCGAGCCAAGAAACCTTCATTCACCTTTACAAGAAACCTTCCACTTGAAACGTGAAGCTTCCAGATTGAACTTGAATTCTTCTTTAAAGATTGCCTAGCCATCTGATACCTGCAAGCTCAGTCCTTTGAGCCATGTTAGCCAAATGTGATCCGAATCAAATTCCTTCCATCTCACCATGACCATTCTACCAATCCCATCACGTACTTTCGTGAGCTCGACTCATTGTTTCTTACTCTTATCTAGGCACACCTCAAAATAGCGTTTGCATTTTTTTTTCTGTGACTTGGCTCTACTTGCTATTCTGAATTTTCCGAGGTTACATTACCATCAAATGCCTCGATCCAAGCTACACGAATTACTAAGTCATCTCTTTCTCTTCCAAGCTTAATAGATTTATTACAATTGACACAAACTCAATAATGATATCCTGTAAGGCCAACCTCTTAGAGAGATGGCTTGATAGATTCCCGTATATACTGTAACTCAACTTCCAATTTAGCCTTATTACATCATCGATAGCTCACCAAAACTTACGAAGCTCGGTATTACTTTTACCATGCTATATTGGAGCTCACCAAAACTTGTTTACATAGATTTTTTCCTGGGATTAACGTCCATGCACCGAGTTTTCCACCAACTCTTCCTCCAAGTAGTGACCATCTTGGCTCACTAAGCCATCCACAAGCTTTCTCAAGCTAATACAACAACTCAACCTTCTTGTATGATATCAAGCTCACATGTCTAAGTGTTTTATTCTATACATGATAATGCCTTAGGTTGTCTCAAGATTGCACCTACCCTTGAAATCGTGTAAGTTGAGCTTCTCCATAGCCAAGTTACCCATGGTCAAGCTCAATCTCTCTATACCTACCTCAATCAACATGTCTAAGTGTTGAGCTAAAACCCATGATATTTCTCTTGTTTATTTCTTCACCGAGCTCCTTGGAACCAAGCCAACCTCTACACACATGTTGTCTTGAGTTTGAAATTAGCTCGATGTATCTTAGCCTCTCAAGAAATGACCTTGTCCTCATTTTTGACCTTCTAGGGATCCTTTAGCTAACCAGAAGGTAGCAAAAACACAATAGGACCCCTTAAGACATGATTTATCCATTTAATTATTTTTTACCCGTAACGACTAGAAATGGCCTACGGGATGTTGTCCAATTTTACCCCAAGGAAAAATTAGATAACAAGTTTGATGAAAAGCCTCTTCGATTACATGATATCAAGGATTGGGAATGTAGACCGCTTAGAGCCCAATGTACTCGAGTTCGAGTACCTACATGCATGGTTATATTACTCTATCCTTGCATTATTTTAACATTCTATTTTTCCTAATTGTTAATGTAGTTGTAAATAAACTAAATAAGAATCATTTATTCAAAGTGAGTTAGACAAAACATGTTATCTAATAACAACACGCAACTCTATTTTTCTACGTAACTAGAATAGTATCTATTGGAGTTCAAAATTACACCCATCCCAAAATTAGGATGATCTCGAGGCTTTGAGGCATTATGGGACTATCTCCAAGTTGTGGGACCTTGTACTTTAGATAGACTTTTGAAGAAGGTTGACTTCCTTTTCTTATTTCTACTACTACAACTACTCCTAGGAAGGGAAATCCAACTATCTAACTCTACTCTATGATTCCAAGGAAAAAGGAGGAAAATGAGATGCATAAAACAAAATCCTATGCTAAAGGAAGGTGATAACACCAAAACGAAGTGGATGAACACTCTAAAAGAGTGGAAACAAGGGAAAAGGAATAAGGAAGAGAAGACATGCATTCTATAGTCCCAAACAACACTCACACACTCATTCACATGGAACACAATATAACAGAAATCTGCAATGAACATAAACATTGCACAACATGCCAATATTGCAATGGAAAAGCAAGAAGATATAATAAAACAAAAAATAGGAGAAAATAGCCACAAAAAAACTTTATTACTTCCAAATGATACAAAGTTGATAACAATGGTGGAAGGAGGCAAGAATTGACATGCCAAAAATCATATCTAAGGTCTGCAACCAAAAATTCAAAGGAACACTACTATGAATAATTTTCTTGCAATCCAAGAGGGTCTAACCTTTACAAATGAGAATTATTCAACAATTTATAGAAGAATGGGAGAGAAGAAGAGTGAAAAATTGGATTTCCAATCACAACCACCAACAACATGCAATAAATGCATGTAAATCCACATACAACACTATCGTAGATCTACCTCTTCATATTAGCTAACTTGTAGAAGAAGGAAAGGTGCCAAATCCTATGAAATATGGGTGGTTGAGTTGAATAGGAGTGTGAATTAATGAACAAGATCATGTTTTTCCATTTTCACTTACCAAATCCTACCCAAATTTGATTTTTAAATGTCTAGAATATTTCCCACATCAAAAAATTTCCAACAAGACTATACATGTATGATTTTGATCTATGTGGAAGAAGTTATGGTGATTTGAAGTTATATAGTATAAAGGGAACACACAAGGCACGTGACACAATATGATTGGTCATGGGAGTCAACTGATTGTCTATTGATTTTTCTCTACCATGTGTCACATAGTCATTTTCCGTAAGGATCGACACACATTTTGCACATTCTCGATTAGATGCCATGATTTGCACTTTATCGACAAGTCCCAAAAATGGATACATGGGACACAAGGATTGTCGTGCAAAGGTTTCCACCTTAGGCGCATACATGGGAGTGGGAGGTGTAAGAGGAGATAACACAAGAGGCTATGAGCATGCACAAGAGAGTGCATGTTGAGGGGAAGAAAGGGATGAAAATTTTCTAAGACATGTAAATGTGCAATGAGGACACAAATATACGACAAGGGAATGTGCAAGTGTTGGAAGAAGATGGAGCATGAGAGCTTGCTAAGAGGAAAATGGGAAGGCACACAAAATAAGAGTGTGCATAAAGGAAATAAGAACATATGCATGAGTTAAGAGTGCAAGGAGGAATACCGTGTGTGAGTATGCATGGGACTCAAGAAGGAAAGGAATGTTTAGGGAAAACATGTTGGGAACTTGCAAAAATAGAAGGAAAGTCTATAGGTGCACGCGATAGAGTACATGCATATCCGGGATGGAAGAGATAATGTGTGAAGAAAATTAACACAAGGGAAAAGGAGAGGGACATAGAAAAATGGAAGGAAGGAAAGTGGGAGTGCATGAAAGATGCACAAGAGAAAGCATGGTAAGGGGAAGAGCAGGGAAAGAAGTAGGGATAACATGTGAAGGTGCACGTGAATAATTAAAACCATGTAATTATACCACGGAAGGAAATACAATAGTGCACAAAACTTGAAACTTGGTGTCGGGAAAAAATGGAACTACAATTTGTCAAAATAATCGGGAGGTTATTTTAAACAAAAATTTGGCAACTTTTGGGGACATGTTATTTCTAGATGAAGAGACTAGTGGCCTTGAATCATTCATTGGGCATGGAGTCAACCTGAAGACATGAGATTCCAATCTGCAAATTTGAAGAGAACACCCCTGGAGTCATATGAAGCATTGTATGAAATCTAAATTGAAAACTAATTTTAATCATGAAGATATTTTGATTTAACATTTATGAGAGTTGAAAACTATTGATACTACCTTACTTAAAATATAAACTAACATCCCTGGAAGCAACAAAAGAGTGCACAAAACAAAGTAAACTTATGCTACCAACAAAAGCAAAGCATGCAAGTGCACACTTGGAGGAATCAAAATTACACTAATATATACATGATGCAAAAACACTTAATGGAAATTATTGGGATAAATGCCATTGAATGTGATTCGTAGTAGTGCATCTCCATTAGGATTATACAACTCAAAATAATTAGCCTCCTTATAACTTCGATGATATATGAACCAATCTAAAATGCATCAAACTTTGAATGGTGCCCATGTTTAACTCTTTCAACATCTTAATTTAAGACTAGATTACCCACTTTGAAAGTATGAGATCTATAAATTCTTTCAAAATAATGTTTGGTTGACTTATGATGCTATTATAATTTGATCACGGTAGAGTTCCTTAGTTCTTCAAATTCAACCAATTATGTCATTAAGATTTCTCTTTGTTCCGCACCCTCAAATTCTAGTTATTGGGCTAGCTATTATGAAGGAAATTCTAAAGAAAAAATAAGTCCATCCTCCTTATCATAACTTTTTTTAAGTTGAAATGTCAATTTCCTTCTTCACCGTGATTTTTTCTTCCCAGAGTGCGTGCGAGACCTTTGTATGTCACTACCTCTGGCTGATATCCATTGTACACTTTATGATATTGATTAAGTTCTGTTTTGTATATTTTTCCAATCCATTTACTCAAGGGTAGTAATTAGAAGAATTATTCAATTATATTCCAATACTAAGAGCCCAATCAAAATTATAGTTCTAAGGAAGGCTTTTGAATTATAAGAGATAATGGTTTGAGAAATTCCAAACCTTATTACAATGCCTTTGATAAAGTCAATAATTAATGACTCAGTTATTTCCTTGAGAAAAAAACTTATGTCCATCTGGTGAAGTAATCTATAGTTTCCAGGACCCACTTGTGTCTTGTGCTTGAAGGAGGGTTGATCATACCAATGAAATCAAGAAACCATTACGTAAAAGGATAATTCGCTTGGATTGGATGGAGGAAGTGATGTCAATTTATTTTTTCCTATAAAGAAAGAATGTTATTTAAATTTTTTTGACCCACTTTTATGCATCAATAAATAAGGCACTACAAAAATATGCCGCTTTAATGATTTTCATTGTTTTTGTTTTGTGAGATAAGTGTCCATTAGAAAATCCATCATGAAATTATGCTAACACTTTTTGACCTCTGTGCCATCAATAAATCTTAACATTACACCATCAATGAGTGCATATGGAATGGACTGAAGCCTCGGATGTATTATCTTTACTTTGTTTAGGCCAAAAGGATATGCACAAGAAGAAAGGAATATTTCCATGTCATCAAGCCAGCTACATGCATCATGATTTTCAGCGAGCTCGGTTTGAACACGCAGAGGCTCCTCTTCTATGAACAAAGAAGTTTCTGATCATTCTACGCATCCAAAGAAAGTTACTTGCATAGCGCGTTTACTCTAAACAACTTTGTGTCTTTGATGGTCACATAAAATTCCATGTTCTTGGTCACCCATATAACTCTTTTCTGACTAATATTTTCTCCCATGATGAAGTCTCTCACACTAGAGTGTAAAAAGAGAAATTTGACATGATTTTTGTGAGAATAATCTTGAAAATTTTCACTTTGGCCATAATGGAAAAGACTCATTTTTCTAAGTTATTGTATTTTAATTTATAATCCTTTAGTGTCTAATTGAAGAAAGCCACTAGATGCTCCAGTCCTTGGTCATTTTCTTACATCAAGACAAAAATAACGCTCGTATAAACCCCATATGCATAAAGGATGAAATCCTTAGAATAATTTGTATTGATAAGTGTTAGGGTGTGATAAATTTCTAGCTTGATCTTTTGAAGCTTTCCTTTCCTTATTCCTCCCATTTCAAGAATGTGTCCTATTTGAGCATGAGGGTGATAGGCATAAACAATCTTACAAAGTTAGGAATGAATATCCTAACAAAGTTGATATTTCCTAGGAACAACTATAAGGCATTTTTGTGTAATGGAAAAGAGAGTGAACAAATAATTGAGATGTGCTCAAGATCAAAGAAAATTTCATCCTTTGAGATAACATGTCCCAAAATTTTCCCTTACGCAATAATAAGGTTACACTTCTTGGGGTTGAGAAAAACCTTAAATTCTCTACATCACTCAAATAATTTTTACAGATGCATAATGTAATCAGTGCTCTACTTTGAGAAGACAGTATGCCATCCAAGTAAACTAGGATGAAATCATTGATATATCCTTTGAAGGAAATGTCCATTGTGTTAGTGTAGGATTTATTTTCCTCACTTTATTTGTATTATCCTACTTGGGATATTTCACCTCACTTGGAGTTTCCCTACACTTATGGGATATGCTTGCTTAGGTGTACACTTGACTACACTATTCTAGGTGTTGGTTACCACTTGACTACATTATTCTAAGTATTGGTTACCACTTTACCACACCATTCTAAGTCTTGGTTACCATTATTCTAGGAGGTGATTACCATGATTATAGGAGGAGGTTACACATTCACCTCCTATATATACATATCTAGCATTATTCTATTGGATCATATTGAGTTGGAGCTATTTCTGTGTTATTGCAATTATCTCTCTTGTATTTTCATAATTTACTGACCTTGTATCGGCTGGCTTTTTTTTCTTGGAAAAATTCACGTCTCATATCGTTCACCCGTGAACTATTTGAACTTTTAGATATGTGGCACTTCTCTGATATGGTATCAGAGCCGAGTTGGTATTGAAATTGTCTGGTTATTATTCTACAATTTTAATTTAATTTGAGGTCATTATTTGTAATTATTTGGGTGTTTTTGGTGCTAGTTTTCCTGGTTTGTGGGTATATAGCATATATATAGGATTCTAAGGTTTACATGCCCACATAGTGCATATACAGTTCTAGAGATTACTTTTTTGTAGGCCCTAAATCATTGTTGTAGGCTCCCTAGAAGGCTTATCCAGATATAGAGGTATTTTTGTAGACATGTGAAGGGTGTTTTCACCTATGGTAGTACTTTGCATGCATGTTTAGACTTGCAAATGGCGTGTTTCTGATCAAGAGTCATTTTAGACCTATAACAAAGTTTCCAACAACCCATATACGTATTGCATATCTAGATTTAGTCACACTGTTTTTGAGTCCCATGATAGTGTTATTTCCTACACTCAGATCTACAACAATTTAAGGGCTGCAATGAAGATATTATTGATCCAACGTGGTCGCACCTATGTATAGATAAAAAAATTCCTTCTTAGCCATCTTAGATTCATCAAAACTCACCTCCTTATTTTTCTAAAACTATATTTTAGTAAAAGTGCATTTCAAGTTTAGTGCATCTTCATTTAAAATAGGGCTTATTTATGGGAAATAATTTTTATAAAACTTTAGATTAGTAGCTCGATATCGAGTTTCATTTTTGTAAAAGTTAAATATTTTTCATTTCCCAAAGCATTGGAATTATTTATTTTGTAAAACACACTAAGTTATAAAATGCCAAAAGCGTGGGGGGTTTTCTTGATATAGTTTCGGGAGGTGTATAGTGTGATTACTCTTTTTTTGAAACTTATTTCTTTCTAAACATTTCGTTGTTATCTACATCAAACTCCATTATTTTCATTTCTATAAAATGGATTTAAGCACGCTTAATGCACTTACACCATTTAACTACAAATCCTGAAATCAAAAATCACCATTTTACTTAGGAGTAAAGGGTTGTATCATATCACAATGGGGTTAGAAACTGAGCCTAGTGAAGACACAGAAAAAGTTAAGTGGTTTAATAAGTGTGATGCAAATTTTGGTATCTTGTGTCTTTAAATGTCTCTTGAAATCCTCTTTCACATAGATTCAAAAAAATCTCCCAATGAGGTGTGGAAAACCTTAGAAACCTTGTTTGGAAAAGTTGACACTATGAGGGGTCATGAGATAGAAATAGAACTTATCAGCTTAAGTCCTAGAAACTTTGACACTTTGGAAGATTTTTTTACCAAGATCAAGTCCTTACGATTGCAATTAAAAGAATGTGGAACAAAAAGAAGGATGAACAACTAGTTCTTTCAGTGCTTTCCAAACTAGGTCTTGACTACTCTATCTTTGTCTCTACATTTTATGCTACCAAGAGGGCTCTTGGAGCCACATGGTCTATGCCATCTTTAGATGAATTTATTTCTGATTTGAATAAGGAGAAAGATAATTTAATACAAATGGGTACCTTGAAGTCCTCCAAACCTCAAGCTCTCATTGCCAAGAATGGAAAACATAAAGGATCATTAGACAAAGAGTATAAACAAAATAACAAGGATCAAGAAAGCAAGAAGGATCAACATTATTCCACCTCTACATCAAAATCTGAAACTTCCTCTTCTAGTGTTAAGTCCAAGAAAGAAAGGATCAAATGCGGGTATTGCAAAGGGAGACATGATGAAAGAAAATGTTTGAAGAAATAGATTGACCACCTCACAAGTCTTCTTGAAAAGAACAAGATATGTGACCAAAAGTATTCCAAACAATCTTCATCAATTAATGAATCCTCCAATGAAAATATCAATAGAAAAAGGAAAGATAAAGCATCAGTAAAGGAGAAAAATGGAGATCCCTAGTTGTAGTTGTGTTGTCATGAGTTTTTGCAAGGGAAAAATTCATACTTGAAAGCATGACAACCATACCCTACTGTGAAAATTTTTGCTTAAAATTCATCTTGAGCCCTCCTCCAGATCATCCTAACCCCTGTATCATTCATATCCTACCCTTATAAGTGATAATTTGTGTTGTGTCAACTTGGTATTTATTTAATTTAGGGATATCAAGTCCATTCAAGCACTTCCAAGTTAGATCCTTCAAGATAGGCTCTTTGAGAGGCTTAAGAAAGTCTATTTTATTGTCTTCCTAGGGTTGGTGCATACCCCTAGAGCAAAATGAAAGGCTCAAAGTCATCAAGGAGGTGTATCGGAGAGCTAATAACATTTTGCAACTAGTTTTGGAAGATTTTGGGAAGTTTAAGAGGTTTTGGGGAAAATTCAGCTAAAGAGGGTCTTGAAAGGTGGAACATCTTGCAAAAAAATAAACCCGATATTCGGAAGTGATTTTGAGAGCTCTGTAAGAGTTGGAGGTAAAATGAAATATATTCAGAAATTTATTTTATATCTCTAAGTGATGGTGGTCTCACATATTTCACAAGACACAAGCAATTCTTCCCATAGTTTGATTTTATCATGCACAACCTATGAGCTTGAATAAAAATCCTATAGTTTAGGAAGTTTCAGGAAGAATCAAGGTATGAGACCCCTCCCAATTTTTACAAAAGACCATTTATAGTCAATTTCATATAAGGAAGTGCATGAAAAAAACTTCAGACACTCAAGTTACTATTTTTTCATGTTGCTCCATAAGGTAAGAACAAGGAGTTAGTCAAATTTCGGGGTGAACACATGTGAAGTCGAGGTAGTGGTGTACTTTTTTTCAATAAGAATCCCAAAAGTTTGGAAATTTTGGGACACAAAAGTGCACCTAGCCCCCATGTAGCCCCTTGGACCATGATATGACCTCCTTTGAGCCCAAATTAAGGCACTTTGTCCATTGTGTTAGTGTAGGATTTATTTTCCTCACTTTATTTGTATTATCCTACTTGGGATATTCCACCTCACTTGGAGTTTCCCTACACTTATGGGATATGCTTGCTTAGGTGTACACTTGACTACACTATTCTAGGTGTTGGTTACCACTTGACTACACCATTCTAGGTGTTGGTTACCACTATTATAGGTGGTGATTGTAATGATTGTAGAAAGAGATTACACATTCACCTCCTATATGTACATATATTGCATTATTCTATTGGATCATATTGAGTTAGAGATATTTATGTGTTATTGTAATTATCTCTCTTGTATTTTCATAATTTTTAGCCTTGTATGCTTGCTTTGTTTTGTCTTGGAACAATTCATGTCTCGCATTGTTCACCTGTGAATTATTTGAAAGAGCAGATCTATGGTGCTTCTCCGATATGGTATCACAACCAAGTTGGTATTGAGCTTGTCTGTTATTATTCTCGCAACTTTAATTTAATTTGAGGTAATTATTTGTAATTATTTAGTTGTTTTTATTACTAGTTTTCTGGTTTGTGGGTATATAGCCTATTTGCAGGATTCTAAGGTTTACATGCCCGCATAGTACATATACGAGCTTCTTGAGATTACTTATTTCCAGGCCCTAAATAATTGTTGTAGGCTCCCTGGAAGGTTTATCAAGATATAGAGTTTTTGTAGACATGTGAAGGGCATTTTCACCTCTAGTAGTGCTTTACATGCATGTTTAGACTTGAAAATGGCATGTTTCGATCAAGATTCATTTGAAACCTGTAGTAAATTTTCCAACAACCCATACACGTTTTGCAGATCCACATTTAGTCACCATTTTTGAGTCCCGTGATAGTGTTATTTCCTACACTCAGATCTACAACAATTTAAGGGACACAAGTGAAGATATTCTTGATCCAATGTGGCCACAACCTATGTACAGACAAAAAAATTCTATCTCAGCCATCTTAGATTCATCAAAACTCACCTCCTTATTTTGCTAAAACAATATTTTAGTAAAAAAGTGCATTTCAAGTTTAGTGCATCTTCGTTTAAAATATGGCTTATTTATGGGAAATAATTATTGTAAAACATTTGATTGGTATCTTGATATCGAGTGTCATTTTTGTCAAATTTAAATATTTTTCATTTCCCAAAGCACTAGAATTATTTATTTTGTAAAACACACTAAGTTTTAAAGCTCCAAAACTATGGGGGGGTTTTCTTGATATAGTTTCTGGGGAGTATAGTGTGATTACTCTTTTGTTCTAACTTATTTCTTTCTAAACATTTTGTTGTTATCTGCATCAAAATCCATTACTTTCCTTTTTGTAAAATGGATTTAAGCATAGTTAATGCACTTACACATTTTAACTACAAAGCATGGAAATCAAAAATCACTATTTTACTTAGGAATAAAGGGTTTATCGTATCACAATGGGGTGAGGAACTGATCCTAGTGAATAAACATAAAAAGTTAAGTGGTTGAATAAGTGTGATGTATATATTGGTAGATATATATTTTTAAGTGTCTCTTGAACTCCTCTTTCACATAGAGTTGGCTAAATCTCCCAATGAGGTATGGAAAACCTTAGAAACCTTGTTTGGAAAAGTTAACACTATGAGGGGTCATGAGCTATAAATAGAACTTATCAACTTAAGTCCTAGAAACTTTGACACTTTGGAATATTTCTTTACCAAGCTCAAGTCCTTACGATTGTAGTAAAAAGAATGTGAAACATAAAAGAATGATGAACAACTAGTTATTTCATTGATTTCTAAACTAGGTCTTGACTACTCTATCTTTGTCTCTACATTTTATGCTACCAAGAGGGCTCTTGGAGCCAAAATTCTATGCCATCTTTAGATGGATTTATTGCTGATTTGAATAAGGAGAAAGAAAATTTAAAAGAAATGGGTACCTTGAAGTCCTCTAAACCTCAAGCTCTCATTGCCAAGAATGGAAAACAAAAAGCCTCATTAGACAAAGAGTATAAACAAAATAACAAGGATCAAGAAAGCAAGAAGGATCAACATTCTTCCACCTCTACATCAAACTCTGAAACTTCCTCTTCTAGTGTTAAGTCCAAGAAAGAAAGGATCAAATGTGGGTATTGCAAAGGGAGACATGATGAAAGAAAATGTTTGAAGAAACAAATTGACCACCTCACAAGTCTTCTTGAGAAGAACAAGATAGGTGACCCCAAGTCTTCCAAATAATCTTCATCAACCAATGAATCCTCCAATGCAAATATAAATGGAAAAGGGAAAGAGAAAGAATTAGTAAATGAGAAAAAGGGAGAGCCCTAGTTTCATTTGTGTTGTTATGAGTTTTGGAAAGGAAAAATTCATAATTGAAAGCATGACAACCATACCCTACCGTGAATTTTTTTCTTAAAATTCATCTTGAGCCCTCCTCCAGATCATCCTAACCTCCATATTAGTCCTATCATACCTTTATAAGTGGTCATTTGTTTTGTGTTAACCTAGTAATTATTTTATTTAGGGATATCAATTCCATTCAAGCACTTCCAAGTCAAGATCTTTCAAGACAGGCTCTTTGAGAAGCTTAAGAAAGGCTATTTTCTGGTCTTCCTAGGGCTGGTGCACACCCACCTAGAGTAGAATGAAAGGATTAAATTCATAAAGGAGGTGTATCAGAAAGCTAATAAAATTTTGCATTTAGTTTTGGAAGATTGTAGGAATTTTTAGAGGTTTTGGGGTAGATTCAGCAAAAGCGGGTCCTAGAGGGTGAAACGACTTGCAATACAAAAAAAACCCTTGAGGTTCGGGAAGTGATTCCAAGAGCTCTATAAAGAGTTGGAGGTAAAATTAAATATTGTCAAAAATTCAATTTATATCTGTAAGTGATGGTGGTATCACATATTTCATAAGACACAAGCAATTCTACCCACAATTTGATTTCATCATGAACAACCTATGAGCTTGAATAAAAAGCCTATATTTTAGGCGCTTTGGGAAGAATCAAGGTATGACACCCCTCTTAGTTTTTACAGAAGGCAATTTATAGTAGATATCATATAAGGAAGTGCATGAAAAAACTCTAGACACTCAAGTTATGCTTTTGTCAAGTTGCTCCCCAAGGTAAGAACAAGGAGTTAGTCAAATTTCGGGGTGGACACATGTCAACCCAATGTAGTGGCCTACTCTTTTGCACTAAGCATAATTTTTTTTTAGGAATTTTGGGACAAAAAATTTCACCTATTCCCTAAGTATCCCCTTGGACCATGATATGACCTCTTTTGAGACCAAATTGCCCAGTTAAGCCCCCATTCACCATTATCTACACCTGCCTCCACCCAACCACAAAGTGCCATATGGACCAATAAAAGAGGGGAATTTTTTTCAAACAAACCATCCCAAAAATTTAATAATGTTGGGACAATTTTATCCACCCATTCTCAACCCCTTCCCTGGTCACCCATATGACCTTGTTTTGGCCCCCAGGTGCTTTAGGGATTTTTGGCCAATTTATCAATGACAAATCATTGAATGCCACTTGGACCAATGTGGGAGGGGTGTAATGTTTTGGACCAACGATCCTAAAAATTTGGTAACATTAGGACAACAAATTCCACTCATACAAATATTGATGAAATATTAAGTTTTTCCATTTTGTGTGCTACTTCCACTTCTTTTCATGCGTACACACAAAAACCCTCACTCACGACAATTTCCTTTTTCCTCCATTATTTCTACTTCTATCACTCCACCATTGCATTACACATCCATTCCTCTTCCTCAATTTCTATAATCACACCAAAACCTCTCTTTTCCATTGTCACCATGCTAAAATTTTACCAAAAGCTTCCATGAGCAAAAACAAAGAAATACTCATATCTCACAAACCCTAAGGTGGATCGCGGTGAGATTTGGAGCATCTCTTCCTCTCATAGGAAAATTCATGCTGAAAAATTAAATTTTAAAAGGCATCTCATATTTTTTACAAAATTAATTTCAAATTATTTTCCTAAAACCCTTATGAAACTTGTTGTTGATCCGGAAAATGGGTAAAGCTGAAATTTTGTATGGAGCATCCGGAGAGAAAACCTAGAACAAAAATAGTGATTTTTGGCCAAACCACAAAGGGGAAAAATATATTCTAAAAATATTAAGTTCTGGTGGTTCACACTTACTATTTATAGTAAATTTCCCAAAACAGTAAAAACCTTCAAAGAAGCAAAACCCAAAAATCATCAAAATGTAAAGCCAGGCACATAAGCCAAAAATAAAAAAAGTGAAAAAAGAAAAAAAAGCAATTTTTTTTTTATAAAAATAGAAAGTTCTTAAAATTGGTCATAAAAAATATATGAAAATTCTTCAAACATGGTAATAATTCCTCAACACCGATACTGAGGAAAACAAACAAACTTTCCTGAAATAGCAGCTTTAGACCCCAGGTCTAAAATATAAAAGTTCTAGTTTTGAGTACGAAAGTTGTAGATGGCCCCATTTTCACTCATCTTTCAAATTTTTAGACTCTCCACAGGATGGTAATATGGTTTCATGGCTAAAAAGATGAATTATAGCTTCAAAAGGGTCCTTGGAGCTTTATCTTGAGCTCAATTGTGTCTAGAAGCAAGGCATAACATCGCAAGGCACAATGGGTGAATCTATCACCATACGTTGGAAAATTAAGAGTTTTTAAATGAATTGGTCAGGGTAAGTTCAATGAGTTAAGGAGTTCATCAATCAAGGGTCAAGGAGGATCATTGTGAGAATTTATTATGTTTATCCTAAGCTCACATTGGGAGGTATCAAAACAATGTTTTTAAACACTCATTTCGTGGTCTAGGATGTCCGTGTATGATCACCATCAATAAGGTATTTGTCAATGATGAAGGTATCTTCATTCTTAGGAGAATCTCTTCTTTCCCCTCCCTCATTCTTCCTCCTCTTCTCTACCCCCTTTATAATTATTCATTGTGAGAAATCATGACATTCGTCCTAATAATTAATGTGACTATAGTTTGAAATGTAATAAGTTGCCCTTAAATTATAAAAGTGGACTATACGAAAGAAAATAAACACATGACCTTCTTCGCGCATAACTTCCCAAGGTTGTGCTTGAGACAACCACCGTGTAATGTGTGTGGCTAACTATAGGAGGATCGGTGACTAATATCTAGTAGTGTGATCTCTTGGTAGTTGAGTTGGTAAAGGGCATATTTAGAGGCTATGAAACAGTGTTACGTAAATTCCCTATGGTTTATTTTATTGACTTGGATCTAAGCATTGATCTAGTGTGAAGTGTCCAAATTAACTAATCTAAAAATAAAAATCTATGCTACTTCGAAAGGGAATATAATCTAAACAAATTGCAAAACTGAAATATTACAATCACAAACAACAATTTGCTTCTATTCTAAATAATTAAAATTTTTCTACACTAAAAATAATCATGTGAGATAACCCGATGTGGTTATTCAACTGTCTTTGAGTGTATTAAAACTAAACTAAATTAAAACAAGAAATTTTCCAAATGATCTATGAAATGTAGACAACCTCCTACAAATATTCTCTCTGTCGCTGATCCATAGGGATGGGAAGAAGAGGATCCGTCATCGGGGTTGCTTGAAAGATTTAAACCCTCTTGAAATTAACTAATTACTCACAAATGAAAGGAAATTGATTTCTACTCTATTTGATATGATGTAACAATAATAAATTGTAAGAATGATGGAAATCAAACAACAAATCCAACCTAAAATTCATAGAACATAGGTAAATCCAACTTGTGTAGTAATTTTTCCCCTGAGTTTATCCTTTCTTTCTCTAGTGTGTCCATATGAGTCCAAGGAATTAGGAATGTAAAGGTGGAAACAGGAGAAGGTTCTTGAATAATGGTAGTTTGAAGGAAATATGGTTACAATGTAGGTAGAAGAGAGATAACACAAGAGGTCTGAGCTTGGTTATGCAATTCCTAACAGGATTGTGGCATAAATGCTATGCAAGATACACAAAATTCTCAAGTCATTTACTTGAAGAAAAGCATGAAATATATAGGAATTTGGTCTAGGATGTGCCTTCATGCATAAGGAAAGAAGAAGTAGTTCTAACTAATTAAATCTATTTAAAAATAGAAGAGGGAAGGAGAACCAAAAAATCAAAACTATTTTTAGACAATTTGGTTCACAAACGCATCCTAAAAGTGAAGTTAAGTGAAACGTCGCATGTCAAAAACATGCATGATGGATTCGGAAAATAGCTTAGGACCATTGCCCTCTTCTGGGGCGGTGGTTTCAGAATCGCCACATAGCTAGGGAAGCGGTTTTGGCACTAAAGGCCAAAACATGCACAAAATGAAGCGAGAAGATGGAAAAAAGCATGGAAAAGCTAAGTAAGGATGTCTAGGCTACAAATATACATTGCATATGGGTTTAGGAGCTCAAACATCTTTTGAAAGGACATGAATCATCATTGGGGACTTTTGTAACCATTTTTGACAATGTAGCACATGTAATTTTCGGTGCGACTAGGGACTTCATCTTATTCCTAGGAATTTGAAAAGTCACATGTTATGTAGCACATATGAAAAAATGTGGGGTAGATGAAGAGTCTTTGGAAGGTTTATATAATGTAATGGAATATTCATTCTTAAGGGTTATCAATTTTGTGCACTCAAGAGAGAGATCTATTTGAGAAAGGAAAAAGAGATAACATTCTTCCATTTCCCCATCTATTTTTTTCCATTCTATAACATTGTACAACTTGTGAAGATGTCAATAAAGAAAGGATTTTCTTATTTTCATGATGCATGAATGTGTGTAACTTTGTGTGCATGGTTTCCTCTCATTATTGATGTTATAAGCATAGTTGTTTCTTTCCTATAAGTTGTGTATGTGATACTTCTAATTATATTTGGCAAGAATCTGATTTTATACTTGCAAAGATAATCTTCCCCTTCCTAATTTCTCACTCCCTCTTCCCCATCATTCAGAAAATTCCTCCCTTGCAATTCATTGCAAGCATTTTCGTGGGTACAGTGGAGTGTTCCTATTGGATCCCCGACCTCTTGGCCATCAACAAATTTCCATTTTAGTTCACTCACAATAAAATGAGCTGCACCATCTATGTAAAGCTACCTATATTCCCAAAGCTTTAGCAAAATACTCGAAAAATCTGCCTACAGAATTTTTTTCACCAATAATTTTGACGCCCACTGTGGGGTAGACTTGGTATAAATCTCCACCCAAAATATGAATGACAAAATCCAAAAAAAAGTATATGTTCAAAAACAGAGAAAATGATAAAAATGAAAATTTACTATCAAAAATACTATTGTTGATTCCCACAATGTCCTTTTATAATCCCATTTTCCCAAAAACTAAATTTGAAAGGAGTGTAGACACCTATAATTATGCCCAAGCAATTTAAATACTTAAATTGCGCTAATTATCCCTTTCTCACAAATCAACGACATATCGTCAAAAGCACTCATTTTCCCTCATATCATCATTAATTAATTACACTCACCTAATTAATTAAGTTTCCTATCCAACAAATACCTAATTAATGACCTTCCGTTAATAAATCACCCTTCTAACTAGACTAATTAATTATTATTAATTAATTAGCTTTCCTTCCATTTAACCAATAAATCAATATTTAATTGATTTAATCCCCTTATAATAGCCTAAATCGCACTAATATTCCTCTAATTGGCTTCTATAAGCTTACACCTACCTATTAATTAATCACCTTTGATTAATTAAAATACCCCCAACTCCCATGACTTGCTAAACATGTATTAAACCCTTCTAAAGTAAGGTTACCTTTAATAAAGCAACCTTATCCATTCCTAATCATGTTTTACCTTTATCCCACATTCATGAGAATGTGTTGAATCCTTTATCCTTTGGGCTATATAAAGAGCCCTCCACCTACCTTTTTACTTACACCTAAACTTTCTAAGAGAGCAAATGTAAAGCATATAGCAAAGAGACTAAGAGCTTGCACCTTGCCCTTTTGAGAGTTCATCATCTTGAAGAGTTAAGCCTCTTTCTTAAAGTGCTTGTGTCATATGGGAGGTGTCAAAAGGGTCTTGTAGCCCAACTTTGATTAGCCCCCATTCCTAGGTTCTTGGAACATTAAGGACAATTATTTTGATAGCCATGGAGCTTACTTAGGTCCATTCATTTATTTGTTGTTAGAGAATAGAGGAGTTTAGATATTTAGCATTGTTAGTTTCAAAGTTTGTATTGATGAATGCTAGCATCTAACCCTTGTTTAATTCTTATCATAATGGTGTTTATGCTTTGTTTTAGCTAAATTGTAGAACTATTTTAGGTGGTAGTTCTTGTTTCATTTGATTTAGCATTAAGCAAAGTATACATGCACACATTTGGCATGCCTGATGGGACATACTCCATTGTCCTTTGCACTTAATTTCAAGTTTTTTGTAGTTAAGTTTTATTTTTGGTTACTAGCCCTCTTTTACACATCTTGATCTAACTTGTTTTTCTTAACATGTTTTGTTGAGTTTGAATGTGTTGGGTATTTCTTGTAGGTATGAAGGAGGTGAAGTGCTGTCAAAATTGGAATTGAGGAGAAAATTTCAAGATTTCTCCATGTTTTCATTTTTAGAGCTTACTTTTTTAACATTTTACATGCTAGTTTTGTCAATTTCTTGAAAATTTTCAATTCTTGAGCATGTAGGTTAGTGTTTGATAGTGATGAGTCTTCTATTTACATATTAATGTGGTGGGTTGCTGTAAAAATTTAATCTTGGTGAGAAAATTTCAAGATTTCATCATGTTTTCATTTTTAGAGATTACTTTTTCATCATTTTACATGCTAGTTTTGTCAATTTCTTGAAAATTTTCAATTCTTGAGTATATAGGTTAGTGTTTGATAGTGTTGAGTCTTCTATTTACATATTAATGTGGTGGGTTGCTATAAAAATTTAAATCTTGGTGAGAAAATTTCAAGATTTCATCATGTTTTCATTTTTAGAGCTTACTTTTTCATTATTCTACATGCTAGTTTTGTCAATTTCTTGAAAATCTTAAATTCTTGAGCATGTATGTTAATGTTTGATAGTGTTGAGTCTTCTATTCATATATTAATGTGATGGGTTGTTGTCAAAATTGAATCTTGGTTGGAAAATTTTTCACATTTTGTAGATTAAGGGATGTTTTTTTGACATTTTTTGAGTGCATGTCAAGTGCACACCCATGAGCATAAGAACATATGCGTAACCCATCTTCCGAAGGCCATAAATTTTGCTCCCGAACTCAAAATGACTCCATTTTTTTGCGTTGGAAAGGTATTGAAGTTAACTATGCAATGAAAACATAAATTTGAGATTTATACTTACAAAAGTTATAGGTTTTTCTATTATTTTAAAACTGGTCATTTTCTAACATGTCTAATGTTTTGATGAATGTTGTATTTCCATGCTTACTCGATTTAGACCAAAGCGTGTGTATGCTCTTCTCTTGAAATTTTTGGTGATCTTGAGAATCAAAAAAACTTTGATCTCTATCTTGTTAACATTAGGATTAAACTTGGAAACTTGATTATTCATTTTGCTTAAGGGAATGAACCTTTTACAAAACATTTTTCAATGGTCCTTTGATTTGAAGTTTTCCATTTCTATATAGTTGGGATAAAGTTTGTGTATGCTCTTCTCTTGCACCTTAGGGTGATCTTGAGAATCAAAAGCAACTTTAGTCTTCATTTTATAACATTTGGTAAATTAGAAACTTCATCTTTCACTTTTGGTTTAAAGGAATGAACATTTATCAAGAATTTTGTATGGTTCATTGATTGAAAAGATTTTCTTTACTTTTTAGTTGGATTATTTGTTGTGTATGCTCTTCTCTTACATCCTTGGATGATCTTGAGAATCAAAAGCAACTCTTAATCCTCTTTTAAATAATATGATTTTCTTGGAGAACTACTAACGCTTAAGTGCAGGACCTAAAAACGCTTGTCAAAGAAAGGAGGAATCAAAACGAAATCAAAAACTACTAATACAGTTGTTATACAGGTTGCCAAAAGGTGTTCAATCAAACCACACCTAATTAAACAAGATAAAAAGAACAACATATTCAAAACACTATATTGCAAGTTTCAGAAAAGGGTACGTCCCTCTCCGCTCAACTGGAACATAACAACTTTGGCATAACGCCTTAACCTACAACAATGGGGGTGGTTCCAGGAACCCCAAAGTAGTCCATGCAAGAGGGAACCTTGTGGATGAAACGGGAAGTGCTCTGCACTACCTACTTGACTAGTGTTTCCTTTGTGAGATAGCGTTACAAGTTGTCCGTTGTGGTGACCCCAGTGATAGTACACATAGACGCACTAGTTGCCTACTGTTCTTGAAGGGGGTAAAGTAAAGCCGAGATACTCCCAAACTAGTCAGTGCGACTTTTTGGGTAAATCGCGCTCGCTCATGGTAACTTTGTAACACCTAGGGCGAGAGAACCACCTAGGAGAATATACTTTGGCCAAGAGCCCACTTTGACCACTTTAAAACAGTGTTGAGTTGTGAACCTTCTTTTTGAGAAATGTGTGACGTATTACTTTCGCCTAGTTTTTACTTGCCTTAGGGCGAGGTGAAACTCTGCCGAAGTGAGACTAGCATTTTTTGTCATTTTTCTTGATTTATTTCCTTCATATTCTTTTGACACTTTGTTGATCAAAAGAGGTGTGATTACCTTTGTGTTGCCATTCGACTGTTTCCCTCACTTTTATGTCCATTTACGCCCATCCATGTTTGCGGCTGGGTTAGTTAAACATCTAAAGTGAGTGGAGGCGTTTTCACGTCATTTGGTAGCCATTGTGATCTTGATACCCACGTCAAGATCATCATTGTAGTTAGGCGTGGTTCATCACTGTGGACTTCCATAGAGGAGTTAGCTTGTTTGTCTCGTATCATTACAATTTCGATATTTACGTCTTGTTTCTTGTAAACTCGACATAAATACCTATATTATACGGTTACACTGCACACATTCTTAACTATTCCTAGCTATACTTTGAGCATTTTTTTGTTCATTTTTATTATTACCTCGATTTCAAAAGGTGTTAGGCACTACCATTTGTGCATGTTATATCAATAACACCTCGATATCAATACTTCACTTTCTTGCAAAGTGGGTTAACATATCTTGGTGATATTGTTGTGTCATTCACAAATCGTAATTAGCACTTTTTGAGATATAGGTCTTAATCAAACTTGAGCTTGCTCATCGTATATCTTGATTGGGAGATCACATTTAACTTCATGTATTTACTTACATCTTGTTCATTCCTTTGAACTTGACATAAGTGGAGACATCTTGTTAATCATCTGGCGTCACAAATTACTTTGAAACGTAGTCTAGGAAGTACTTCATTTGATTAAGTTTTAGTACCAAACGATTGTTTCATTGGTGACTTTATCTTTCTATCACATTGATATTCTCACTGTTAATTTACTCTTAACACGTACATCTTGTGTTTCACTTAGGGGTAGTCATTGAATTTTGAACAAATATACAACTTACCTTAGTGAAACTTATCACGAAAACATGGCTCCCAAGATGCGTCTAGGTTTAAAGAAACAAACATATGAGGAACAACAGGCGCAAGCTTGGGAAACCTCTAACAAACAAGGGTCAAACCCATTTATCGGACACGATCTAGGACCACTATTTTCTGCAGAAAAGGAAATAGAAGAAATGGTTGACCATAGTGGAAACAAATTAGAATCACCACACACAGACTTTGATTTTGACCCCACTCTACTAGATGAGTTTCTCCTTAGAAATAAAGATAGAGTTTTGGCATGGGTCATGGAATTAGGGGCCAAATTGCCCACCGAGAATGAACCAATATTACCTACAAATGACACTACTAAGGAAGAATGCCCCCTTATCAATATGGAAGATATTTTAACAGGTGGGCATGCTTCCACTTCTTACACAGAAAATGATAAAGTGGTAGGGCATAGAATGCCCCTCATCAAAGTGCCACGAAGAAACAAGATAGAACATGAGATAGGGGAAGAACCTCCACAATACGAAGAGGAAGAACCTTTAGAAGAAGAAGACACAAACCAAGTCACAATCCAACAACAACTCAATAACCTAAGCCGAAAACTAGCTTTGCTTACTTTCCAGGTATAGAAAGACACAAACAAGAACATTCAAAAGTCAAAGCCTAAGTTTAGGATCCACGAACTCCATTGAGAAAACCAAGGAGAAGAAGACACGAGGGTATCATCATGTACACATCCTCGCTTCTCCCACTAAAGAACAATTCTGGCACAAGAAGTGCAATCTATGAAAGCAACACTTGCGAGCATACAAGAAAGCAATATAGGGAGTATTAGGAAATACCAATATGAAGAACTATGCCCCTATCCTTTTGACAAGACAATGACACTTCAACCCTTTCCAAAGAAATTTGATATGCCAAAGTTTGAAAAATATAAAGGAAAGGGAGACCCAAGGGATCATGTTAAAGATTTCTACATGGCATGTCAAGAGGTGTCTTATAGTGATAATTACCTCATCATACTTTTTCCTAAGAGTCTCGGAGGTCAAGCATTGGAATGGTTTACGCGCTTACCACGAGGATCAATTTTCACTTGGCCAGAATTGGCGGAAAGATTCGTGCGTCATTTCTCGTATAACATAGAGAGTGACATCACCATGGCGGAGACTTGTGCGGCACAAACCAACACCCAAATGAGACCTTCGCTAGCTTCCTCTAACGATGGAGAGGGGTAGCTAGTCGCCTCCCCATGCGCTTTCCACGAGAAGCGTTTGGTTAGTATTTTCATCCCTAATCTCAACCCAGATATAGCTTTCCACCTCCAAATGCATTGTGTCCAAACCTTTGAGGAGGTTATCGAGAAAGGGATTCAAATAGAAAAGGCTCTCATTGCCAAAGGCACCCTCAAAACCCAATCTAAAGACAACCAAAGTGTCAAACCCGCTGACAAGCCGAAGATCTTTAACAAAAACAAAAACATGGTGGGAGACAGAATCACTGATTCCAAACGTGTTCAAACAATCCAAACCAGTCAACCTTTTAAACTAACCAAGGGCCCAATTCAACCACCACCAAAGCGACGAACATTCACCTCCCTCAATGAGCCATTGTTCGTCATACTAAAACAGTTGGATGCGGCCCACATGATGACCTATCCTACAACGCAACCGTTTGATGACAACACTCCTAAACCTTCATGGTATAAGGAGCATGAATACTGTGAAATGCATCATGTTAAAGGTCATAAAACAGATAAATGTTTGTGACTTCGCCACTATATTCAAGACCTCATTGACAATAGGGAGATAGAGGCGGATAACCCTAGCCACATGCAAACACCTAATGAGAAGATGGGGATTTATAAGGAACCATTCCCCAAGCATGATAAGTCGGAAAAGGTAAAACCGGATCGGGGAGAGTCATCCCAAACCTATAAAGCCACGAATTACTTGTATACCAAGAGAGATAACAATCATTACGATTCACTTATCGGATGTATTTGCTCCCCTGCTGACCACGTCAACACCATCCGGATTAAGGGAAAGGATCGTCATGCTGCCAAGCAAGGTGCGCCCGCCTAATTACTCGACCCCTCTCCGTCGACCCTACATACTGGTAAGTATAACCTTTTAGAACAACTTGAGAAGACGTCTGCTAAGATTTCGATCTTAGACCTTCTCAAGATTTCCAATGTACATAAGGACATCCTATATCAAACTCTTCAGGGGTCGGGAGTGCCTTTAGAAGTCGATCTGGCGTACCTTCAAACCGCGGTGGAAAATATTGCACCAAGTGAGCATCTCACTTTCAACCATAGGGAGGTCCCTACCGAGAATCCTACACATAATCTTCCCTTATACATTGAGGTAGTTGTTACTGCAGGAAAATCAAATGGGTGCTTGTGGATAACGGATCTGGATTGAACATCTGCATGCTTAAATTAGTCAAACAATTGGGACATATGGAAGAAGATCTTGAGTCCCATATCATCACTATCACCGCATATGAAAACGCGGAAAGAGAGTCAGCAGGCACCATTACGCTGCCAATGGAGGTGGGCCCCACTTGCCATCAGACAAAGTTTCACATCTTAGACTTGGAACTTCCATATAATATGCTTCTAGGCTGACCATGGATCCATGCCATGCAAGTAGTGCCATCAACATTTCATCAATGCATCAAGCTGAAGCATGAGGGACATACAGTAACAATACCAGGAGACTCAAAGCCCTTTGCTCATTGTAGAGCTCTTAATAGCTTTGCACGAAAGGGTACATATGCATGTCCCTCCACAGATATAGCTGTCCCTCTTCATTCTAAGGCCATGGAATCTCGAGTAGATTCAAATTCTCTTAGTTCTTGCACTCATGGGGCATCTACTTCAACATCTCCATTTAATTCATGGGAGATGAAAATTCTAGAATATGGCTGTGGGGAGTATAATGTACAACAAGCGCTCTTGGTTTCTGACCTCTCCTTGTCGCCCAAGACTAGAGGTCGACCCAACTACCACTTCAGGAGACCTAGAGAGGAACACACTATTGGGTCATTCCTACCTGGAGGCTTGTTAGCTAAGGAAAAATTACTTGATCCACCTACTACTTGGGTCCTTGAGGACACTCAGCCATCTTGTTATCAAACCCCAAAATATGAAAAATCTAGCAGAATGATGTACTCCATGGGCTACAAAGGCCTAGGATGTGGGAGGAATGAACAAGGACAAAGAGAACCAGTCCCTCTTCCACATTTCAAAACAGAAAGATATGGCATTGGGATTCGCCCTTATGGATCACACCCCAACGATCAAGATGTGACTTGTTTTGAGCATGAGGATAGCTCCGATTATCTAGACAGCGATACGGATTCCTGTTGTAGCCAATATGAGGATTTGGCCTCCACGAACCTTTTCATGAATAACGCTGTCCTAACCATCACCCCCACTGAACCAACCCTTGACCTTGTATACCCTCCCTTATTGAATGGGACCAACAATGTCACGTGCCACTAGATTTATTCAAGAATGACGAGGCTATTGTAGAGTTCATGGGCATAAGGGATACAATTCCCATTGGAGATCACAAGAAAGGTTTCTTTATCGACTTGAACACTGCGCCTACTTCTTCGCGAGGAGGCCAACTTCGTGGTCAACAAAATTTAAAGAAAAGCGAGGGCAAGAGTTCTAAAGAAAAGCCTCGACAAAATCAAAGTCCAAGTCACACAGTGAAAACCTCTTTGAGGCATTGGCTGACAAACAAATAAGAAAATCAAAGGACAAACAAAGTGACCACGCCAAGGATGAAAATCTCGTAGAGACATCCTTGGATGAAGATCTCAACCTACCTCCCGATCCTACGTGTATGGAGGATTTATCAAAATTGTTAGTTGAAGAAACCATTGATGTCAATATTGGTACCGAAGAAGATCCCAAGATAGTAAAATTGGGAGCATCACTCTCATCCAGAGAATAAAAGATGTTCACTATGCTACTGCGAGAGTTTATTGATGTGTTCGCATGGTCTTACAAAGACATGCCCGACTTAGATCCAACTTTGGTCATGCATAACTGGTTGTGCATGCAGACGCTAAGCCTATCAAACAAAATATTTGAAAGATGCACCCAAGAGTGGCCTTGTTAGTTAAAG